>CM032899.1:18266130-18651130 GCA_019176425.1 Megalops atlanticus
AGTAGGTTGAGTGCTCCTGTTAGAGGCTCCACTGCTATGACCCGCAATAGCACATGAGAGGCCATTGAAACGATGTGCAGTTTCAGGGTGTCGAGAGCCCAGCCCCATCTCTGTCCTCCACACTTTGTGCTACTCCTGATGTTTTCATAGCACTGACAGTCACACACAGCTCCAGTGCAGCCGAGAGTCTCTGTAAAACACGTTAAAACCATTTGCAGTCCTGTTGTTTATTGATTAATTATAATGAGTCTCTCAAGCCAAGCTCATTTATTCAGCCCAGGCTTGGATCCTGTTATCTGTCCTTTTGAAGATTTAGGAGATTGTGGAGATTGCAGATGCTACACCATACACCTGTACAACTCTGCTCCACATGCATATAGATCATGTACGTCTGCTCTATACACCTACATGCAATACACGTTTACCTGGTAGACCATATACCTATATACCCATGCACCTATGCACCAGACATCAATACATAGTTCACCCTACACATCTGAGTACTTTAGATCGAAATTGGATTGAATAAAGATTATCTTTGCTCAGGGGCTCTTAAATGGCCTACAGTTGTTTTATGTTAAAAGGTAACCCAGGGAGAGTGTTTGGTTGGTCTAAATCTGCCTGTAAGGGCCTCTGAATTTCACATTTAAATTAGAAACACATATTCTGCAGCATAAAGCAATAACTGACTGATAGTCAGTAGTTAAACCTGTACATGCATGGATCACAGATTCATGGATTCATGCATGGATCTGTGCGTTAGTTAAACCCGTGATCGTGTTCCAGAGCTCGTCCCTGGGTGACCTTTAACCCCGGGGCTTCGGTTGAGCGCTGGCTGGTTGGCGCGGGTCTTGTGAGGGGTTTGCTTCGCTGCGGCTTGCTGCAGGCGGGGCTGTGCTTTCCCACTGGAAGATTCCAGTCGCGGTGCATCCCGACAGGAGGGCGAGGGTGCAGCAGAAGTCCTGCCTTGACGCCATCTGCACCGCGCCTACCCTCGCGTTCTCTCTGCACACGGACCGGCTATCACATGAGGGAAAGCCGCGCCAATGTCATATCCCACCCGCCGGCGCCCCGAGGAGCTCGCGAGTTTGAACGTTAAAGGAAAAAAAAAAAACGAAAAAGAAAAAGGTTGCTGAGAGACGAGGTCGCGGGGACGTTAGGGAGGAGGCATTGCTCCTGTCCGACGCTGGCCCTAATCGCCTCTGTCAGACCTGAAGCTTACTTGACTGAACACGTCAGACCGAGTGTTTGTTCGAGCAGATTTGTTTGTTTTAGGAAATTCAGACAACGAGCCGAGGCTTGAGGTCTCTCACTGGTGAATACAGTTCCCAAGCCAATGGAAAAAAAAACATGGCTGCCACACTGGCGACTTCGTTCTGTGGATTTGGAAAGGCAGGACGCGTAATTAGAATTACAGTTCTGCTGATTAATATGGCCTATTTACAGGCACCCTCCTATTTTAGCTCTTAAATTATGGCTCACAGATACAAATCAATCTACTGCAAATAAACATCCTGCAGTATTCAGCCTGTCCATACACACCCTATGCTCTTTTTTCAAAGGATGGCATTGCTGTGAATTAAAATGTTGGGAACAAAAATTCAAAATCTTTGTGAAATGTACCATTTTTATCAACATACAACTGCGAATTTGCTGTGATACCTATGAATAGCCACTATGATTCAAAGACCCTGTTGTTTGAAAGGAGATTGAGGCAGTGCTGATTTTCCTATCTGGTTTCAATGAATACTTTTCAGACAATCAGATCATATGTTTAACAGTAGTGAAGGCTATTTAGAAAAGAATTTCAAAGCTACATTGCAGAAATGGTCATGTACCTTAGCTGTGTATGATAGGTCACCTTCAGAAAAATCTGCAGAGCTGCCTCAAACTGGTCATTTCAGATTCTGCACCACACCACACCTGTACACAGGTGCTCCGTCGCACTACACCCCTGAGTGGCTGTGAACCACCCATAAACCCAGCTGCCTGTTTGCCATGCACAGCCATCTGTGCCTTGACGAGCAATAGCAGCCCTTTGTAAGATTACAGCTTCAAACGCCAGTGTCCTACCTGAGACGCCGTGTCTCCAGAGTTACGATGGTGCAGTGGAAACCCGCTAAGCTGCTGTCCCTCTTTTGTAACGCTGTAAATCGCCTTCCCCAGGGCCGCTCTGTAAGTGAACGTCTTAATTCCCCCCAAACAGGCTCAGGAGCCCTGAGTCCTGTTGGTAAAGCAGACCAGCACCTCCACGCCAGTGGTAAGTAGCAGAGAGCACAGTGTTTACCAGCAGACTAGACCATTTTGTGGATGAGATCTGGCAGTATGCAATAGTGTAGGCCCGATTACAGTTGCACTCTGCTTTCTACCTTTGAGACAGGTACTTTAATTAACCAGACAGGTCCAGCTGTATGGCTTAGGTTAATTAACTTGTAAGCTAACAGGCCAGTCAGGATCCAGCTGTGGGGCAAATACTTGCTTTCACTAACACTAAATTATAACTGTAGGGTGGACTACCAATAATATTTCAGAGGAAAGCCCAAGAGCCCTCTTAAGGGCTTCTGATGAGGTTACACATGTCGGGTAGTGTAATACACTATGAGATGGTGAAGGAAGCCTCATATTTTTTTGCTTAGCAACAGCGAGTGAGGACATCTCTGTGACCTTTTGATGGTGAGGGGGCCTCGGGGCAGGGTCGCCTCCACTCTGGGTGTCCCAGCCTTGTCTGGAGGTGTCCCTAATGCAGGCGGACAGGGTTTGCGGGGGGCTGATGCTCTTGCAGGGGGAGTGGGCAAGGAAGGTGTCCCAGTCTGAGGTGACACTGCGGGTTTGTGCTGCTGTGGGGCAGGTCACCTTCACTGCATCGTGCTGCACAGGAGACCCTCGTGGAGCTCCCTGACAGTGGGGATTACATTACATCACATTATTGTCATTTAGCGGACGCTCTCATCCAGAGGACACGGTTTTGCGTATTATCCATTTATACAGCTGGATGTTTACTGAGGCAATTGTGGGTTAAGCACCTCGCCCAAGGGTACAGTAGCAGTGCCCCAGTGGGGAATCAAACTAGCAATCTTTCAGGTACGAGTCCTGCTCCTTAACTCTCAGAGATCCCTGAGAGTGGGGAGACCTGCAAATTCTGTATTGCACTGTTGACAGACTTATGCACAAGGCAGGAATTTTTTGACATGCACGCAATAAAAGAGCACATTTTATGAAATTTATTAATGCAATAAATGTGATAAATAGGAGAACTGAATGTGAACAGGAGGATATGTGATAAATATTATGTTATAATATATTAAACATGTAATATGTAAGGGAAATGTTGTAAAACTTTATACTGTGATCTGGGAACAGACAGTGAAGCTGTGAACAGGAAGTGCTGCCTGGCTAAGTATATAAATGGCCATTGGTTTCTATTCAGTGTGGAGTACTAAACCATGTAAAGAATGGAGGGTGAAGCTTCTTTATGATCTGTTAAAGCAAGATGAGTTAAATAATGAATAATGTAGGATGGTGGCAACATTGCCAAAATTTTGAACAGTAATAAAAATATGTTGCGCCACATATCAATCAAATTCAGTCAGTATATATTTTTTACAAATGTTTGTAAATTCAGATATGCAGAATACGTTTAACAGAGACAATAGAAAAGAACAGAAAACCAGGGGCTAATTGGGGTAAAACTGTGAAATTATTTCTTGACCCTGACTACTTAGCTAATATATTAGTTCTTTGATGTAGAACATTCTTTGTTTTATTTGTTAAAAAAAAAACCTTAACCTGAATCTGCTAGTCTAATTTCATTTCTGTAGTACGTCATATCATGACTTGGCCAACAAATTGCCTCAAGGAGTTTCCACTGGTGGAGAAGCTGAGTGGTCTTTCAGTGTGTTGTATTTCGAAGCATTAATTTCCCCTGTAATGCATCATATCCTAAAAATACGCCAACATCCAAAATGATAGTGTTTATTCTAACATTCTTTACTAATGTTTAATGCAAATAAATCATATCTCAGTTCATAACATTCAGGGAAATTGCTTGAATATTTCGCTGGATATGAACTTTAACTTGCAAGGACATTGCAATGCATCAAAGTCTGAGGCAGTAGACTTGAGCTTGACTGATATAAAGCATGGTTTCTCTTCTCTCAGAACTTCTCCCACTCCCCTTTTTAAAATTAGATTGGATAGACATTTCAGACAGAGCAAAAAAATGTCATAAAAGGCCCGAGCTAATCCATCCTCTAATAGCCGGTGGTGTGTGTATTTCCCAAGAAGAAAGTTTAGTCTTATAAGGTTGCAGCGAGAGACGGCTGGTTTGGATATTTATAGTTAAAAACAATAATGGGTAATGTCAGCTGCATTACGCCAAGGCCGGTATTCGGTATAGGGCAATCTCTCACAGGGCCCCGGGTCTGCGGTTGATGTTTCTTGGAAGCAGTTTTGGAGAGCGAACGCCTTCCCCCTGGACCGAGGCCACGGCTGCACTGTGTGGCTCCAGGCGTATTGGGTTTTGGAGTCGGATGGGAAGCCTGCCGTGTTTAAGTAGAAGGCCGGCCTTGTGGGGAGTATTAGCCCTCACTAAAGACAGCTTTTATGAGCTGCTCTTTTAACCACTCAGAACAGAGATGACAAAAGGTCCAATAAACAAGTGACCTGATGTTTTACACAGGGAGTCATATAGATATAAAAATTTCACTCGTGATAGTGCAGTTTATGACTTCCAACACCAAATTCAGCAGCTCATTCATTATATGCTTTGTAAGGCCTTTATTTTTCACTATATGTATACATTTTGTGCATTAATTAATATGTATAGTGCCAAACTTGAGATGAAACTGAAGAAGGCCAACAGCATGCTCTCTGCCTGATACCTGATTTGTACTGAAGTGTGGTTTGAGACTGCCCTGTCTCTGATGCAGAGTCTGGTCTTAGTGACGTCATGCAGCTTCAGCCTTCTCACAACTGCAAATGCAACCGCCTTGGGCCGTTCCACCTTCCTGAGAAAGTGGAAAGCTCACCTGTTCGAAAGATCATTATTCTGCCCACAGTCTGTAATCAATACAGACCAGGGTCAGCACCTATAAAGGCAACTAGGAGTGGATTTCCAGAAGACAGAAACCCAGGGAAAGTATTTGTAAACAAATTCCTTCCCAGGGTTTAATTATGCAATACTTGTTGATTATTTACAGAGAATTTAACATTCTTGTTTAGTGACTATCATTAGATATCTTCAATGATTTGCTGTTTGATTTCTAAAGGCCTAAGCAGCACCGATGAGAGCTTATCTTTGTAATTCGAATCCAATATTTGTTTTTATGAATAGTGGTTAGCACAGCTCAGATATTCACAAGCGTTTGTGCATTGGCTGAAGTTCAGACCTCCGTGTCAGATTTTCTTTTATGTGATTTTGTATAAAGTATGTGATGCAATGAAGGAAAAAATACACACAGTTAATTCTCAGTTTATTCCAAACATTGTTTGAATGTTACTGGAATCTTGAAGTTGAGCCGTGACTTTATCAGTTCAGAATTTCTTGGCCTGCGTCCGGTATGGGACTGCCAGTTTCCTTTTCAGGTCAGTTAGATCTGACAGAGCGCAGAGTCTTCCAGGGGGATGACAGCGCACTGAGATATGAGGGCATATTAAACGTATTGCGTCCTAAACACACAGCGTGAGCACAGCGCTCCGCTGTAACTCGGCAGAAATGAGATTTACCTTCAAGCGAAATAAGCCACGGGCCTCGAATGATTGCCCATCACCACGGTCAATTTTCCCGCCGGTGGCGGCTCCCACGCACGCTGTTATTATGAATTCATAATGCGTTCAGCAGACAGCGCTGGGAGTGTGTGAGTGCGTGAGTGTGTGTGTGTGTGTGTGTGTGTGACTATAAATAGGGGTGGGCGGGTTAACAAGGGAGACTACACACTTTGTATTTCCTCCTGGTGCATCTCTTGGAACCACTGGTCAAGATTTAAAATTTTGAACTGAAGTGTTCCAATGGTGGCAGTTGCAGTTGCCCAGAAACCAGGCAGAGTACCCACTCCGTGTTCCTTCCTGAACAGGATCCTAGCGGTGATTTAAGTGAAGTGTACGGTTGATGGCACTTTCAGTTCAGCAATGGCAGTGACAGGACTCTTAATGTGAAGCATAGAGAGTCTGCCATCTCGGTTTTCCGATAGTATCTTTGTCTCACCCCACTGCTTCAGTGTTCATCCCTACCACAGCGTGTGTGATTAGAAAGACAATCCTTCACAGAGGGACATGTAAATTGCTGTTATTCACAGTTAGGGCTCAAATGTATTTCCTCTCATCAGACCTTCAGCATGTTGTCATTAATACCCATTGTCACTACTTATTGAACGTATACATGCACTTCAGGAACATTTGGTGGAACTGTGTTGTTTTGTTTACTGTAGTACACACTATTGATTCTTACCCTGTCTGCATAGCAATTTATTGTGTAAGCACTATAAATCTAAATAGTGACATAATCTTTTTGCTGTTTCAAAAAAACGTGCATGTAAGAACGCAGGTATGATTTTGCTTATTTTGCTAGTTGATACTTACACAGTAAGCTTTACTGCTGAAAAAAGCTCCAGCAGTTGGCAGTAATTGCAGAATAACTGTGCATTAATAATTATTCACAGTAAGTGCTACCAAATAGGTCAGTTGTATTTACCCACTTGATGTGGTACAAGCTACAGGTCTGTAATTACGACAAAAATCAAATTCAGAATAACGGAAGGATTTTATGGCCAGATTAAATAACTCATTTGGATTGATTTTCATTACATTGAAGTAGATGGAAAATATCTGGCTGTAACGTGACACACATGTATTGACCAGGGCTGCTGTGATACTGCATGGCAGGAAGAGACTCCAGGGAATCCACCATAACACATCACAGAAATGCAACAGAGTATCATAGTAACGTGTTGTCTCCTTTTCAGTCATCCACAATGGGGGGCATTCTTTACAGACCAATCCCAGCTCCTGTGCCCTTTTAATCAGCCACGCCTTCCTTTCCGGCCCCGCCCCCTTCCTGAGCTGTCATATGAGAAACATCTACATCGCTCCCAATGGGCCTGGCTTGCGCTGGTCACTGAGACTGAAGCTCCCTCTCTCTGGAAAGGGTATGTTTCAAGGAGAGGTTAAAGAGAGCAGTCCTGCTTCCCGAGTGGTTCAGTGGTTAAAGCACTGAGCCGAGCTGAGATCCACACTGAGGTGTCCAGACCAGCTGGAGCCTCAGTCTCTGCCTCTCAGCTGGAGTCACAGAGACCATCCCCCGCCGGCTTGGATGAATGCATAAATATCCATACAAGGTAGCTCTCAGCACACGTGTCCATCAGCAACACACTGTCTCTGGAAGAACTCTGTTGTGTTTGTGTTTGGAGCTCATCAAGGTTAAACACACAAAATAATCTAACAAGTAAGCCTAATGCAGGGTTCAAAATTCAATGAGGATTATCATGGGTAAGAGATCCTGTGAAAAAAAAGATAGTGGATGAACAGGAATGGAGGGACAAGCTTCATAAAGTAATAACAAAGTGTTATCTAAACAAGTTTGTAGTCTCTTTTCCATGACGTAAGTTCAAAACCTTTCATCAGCCAACTTTTTCAAGCGCACGCACGAGAACTTGGAGAAACGGTTATATTTCCTCTCGATCCATCTCACCAGATCTGTCCTCATCACCTCCAGTAGGAGTGAGTTTGACCTGGGATCAGAAGGTTGTGGGATTTAATCCGACGGTGGGGCGCTGCAGTCGTTGCCTTGAGCAAAGGCGCTTAACCTGATTTCCTTCAGTGTATTTACCGCTGCTGAACAAAATGGGTGATGTGTAGACTGCAGCTCGCGCGACTCGAGTCTGTCAGCCCGGCAGATAGATAATGTAATGTAATGTGAATGTCTCAACCGGCGACCTGTGGAAGTGTCGTCTGGCTGCCCTGGGAATGACACGGCACCTATCAGGGAACGCAGATGCCGTGATGTATGTGGTGTTTTCGTGTGGGACGCGGCCGCATGTGGCGGAGTGCAGCTACCACCCCATGGCTAGACGTCCTGGGGAACGGCATTAGTCAGGAGGGCTGACTGATGCGGTGCCGAATGGAGGTGGGTGTCTCGCCGTTTGAGTGATGGCTTCTTATTGGGCCACAGAGACAGAGAAATGGGCCGATACAGTTACACTACTCTGTCTCTCTCTCTCTCGCTGTCTTTCCCTGTCTCTGACCTTGGAAGATGATGACCTTGAGCCAGCTGGGAACAGCAGTATAGCAGGAGTCTCCAGTGTAGAGAGCTTGTATTGATGGAGTGTTTCAGGCGATTCATTTCAGACATTTATTCGGGGGATCCGGCCACATTCACTGGGGGATTTGGAAGAGGGATGGCTGAATCTGCTTTGGGTACAGGGGGAAATATTTAGCAGAAAATACAAGGGCATATGCAGGCTGGTGCTGAAGCCTAAGACTTCAGACATTCTGCAGGTAACACAAGTTTGTTTATGGCACCTGAATGCCCTCCTCTACCTGTACCAGACTATCTACCTATGTACCTGTGCACACTCACATACAGGCTTTTCAATTTGATTTACTATGAACAAGTTCAGGGTTTTCACACCAGAAATTAATCTGTGTTGGAACACTTCATATTTTACACACAATTGCTGCCAGTAGCATGGGGTATTGATACTGTTGTCAAATTTATCATGTCACTATGCTGTGTTTTTATAGTGCAATAGAAAAAGTAGCTCAATGGCTGTTGTATTGTGGGGTAAATGGGAAAGACTAAGCCTTCATATCAAACATGCCCACGGCCCTCTTTCCAGATACAGAAGTTTGCTGTCTGAAAGGGGAATATCCACTAGTATGTTTTTATAAGGAATATAGGAGCTTTTTCGAGACAGACAGCCTCCATGATAAACTTTGCTCCGGGGCTCTGCAGAAACCTTTTAATATCTAGCTGTTTAGACCCCCCCCGATTTCCATCAGCTCTTACACACCGTTCAGGAATCACTCCAAGCACACAAATGGTTTCTAATGCAATCCATTGCAATAAAGCTGCCTGGGCCTCCAAGCATGCATATTTCAATGAAGCATGTTGATATTTTTGTATCCCTGTGCGTGTATGTGTGTGTGACAAGATTTTGTTTTGTCATGTGATATATGAAGTCATGTTATGACTGTGTGAGAGGAGCAGATCTTAGTCACAGCTTGTTTGTCTGATAATCTTCCAAAGTACATAAATACATAATTAATGCATGGGGAAATCTGATTTGTTTTTTTTTTATTCCATGACAAATCACTGCAAATTTGAAAAAAAAACACAAATCATACTGAAGCCCTGAATTCCTTCTTATTATCACATGGAAGTAATTCCCATTTCTCTTGAAGTTTTTAGACACACAGATTAATTCTTGGATTCATGCTTAAATCATGCGATCAACACCATGTGCTCTGCAGGATTTGATCAATGTAAACTGAAGAGAATGAATTCTGAGATCTTTCTTAATTCTGAATCAATCCCTTTGGAATTCATAACCAGAACATTGGAATTTTATGTGCTTTGGTATGAACATTTTAACATAATGTATATTGCTTATCTGGCTCTAATCAAAACCGCCAAGTTGACTTAAGGAAAATTGCCATCCAATCAAAAAACATCCCTCCCAGACGAATTCAGTGCTGCATTATAATAAAGTAGCCCTCTGGTTTTCCCCCCACCCAAAGGAAAAGTGTCACTTTGTCCTAATACAATGCTGGAATAATCTATGGAGGGAGTTTAATTTTTTTGATTGGACAGGACTTTCCCTCAAGACGACTTGTCAGTTTGGATTCTATCCAGGGCTTATTATCATGTCATTTGAAATGTGCTAAAGTCACAGTGAAACCCAGAGGGCACTAGCCTCAGTAATCATCCGGCCTGAGAAATATTCAAAATGTACATTGCCTACTGAGCATATAAAAGATGCAAATAAGGTAAAATAAAAGTACTCACATTGAAAATAATGGAATATATTATCTATTGATTG
The DNA here is from genome assembly GCA_019176425.1 of Megalops atlanticus. Lineage (NCBI taxonomy): Eukaryota > Metazoa > Chordata > Actinopteri > Elopiformes > Megalopidae > Megalops > Megalops atlanticus. The sequence continues at coordinate 18,276,165 of CM032899.1, forward strand.
ATTTATATCATATACATATATCTCTATATATTATGTATAGTCTACTACATATATATTTATCTCTATTATTTTTATATATATACATAAACTGTACAGTGTATATGTAAAACTGGGGTACAGAGGGACTGTCAAGCGGTGTTCAGAAAGGCTACCTGTTGTTTAAGAACCAAGGACTAAAGTGCTGATGTGAAAACCATACGACGGTCTGCAATCTGTTATGTAACACTTCAGAGCCATCACTGAAGGCACCAGCGGATTCCAGCACATTCCTGCGTCATACAGGTTTAATGACCAAGTCTGTCAAATGCGTGTGATGCAGTTTTACTCTATTTTTTCCCCACTTCCTGCATAATTTACGGTGAAGTATGTGCCCGGGCAAAACTGTTTCATCTGTGTTTACCTTCTTGTGGTTGTTTGCACAGGAAGACGAGGGAGACAGCTCTGAGTGTGCAGTCTTTTCAGGTGATTGGTCTGTGCCTTTGTCCTGTGCCGTTTCATATGCAAGCTCACGGTCATGCACTGTGTCACGGAGCTCAGAGTGTGTCAGACATTGTGGCGTAGCGGGCTGTTTAATTCTGTGTTGATAAGTTGGAATTGGGTTAATTGCATTCCCGGCCCCTTGTGCCTCTGGTTTAGCCTAAGAAACGCAATATAATGGAGCAAGAAGATGAATTACTACAGACCCGCTGGTTCGAATAAGTCAACCCCAACGATCCATCACCAGACTCCCTTTTAATAATGTAATAAAAATGGAAATGCTCTTATCATCCATATTCATTTTGCAAATTGCACTCAATTCACGAAAAGTGCGATAAATGATTCAGGCGATTCCATTACTAGTCGAGAATATCCGAAAGGAGGCCGCGGACTCTGAGCGGCGGCACAGAAGCTTGACGTAGAAAGGCTGATGAGCTACCGGCGGTGTGTCACACTCGCGGTGAGAATGCCCTGGAAGAAAATGGGGATGTTTTTGAAACAATATTGAAAGGAGCCAATTAAAGTGCGGAAGACGGGACCCGAGACCCAGTGACTCTTTTGAATTGAATTGCACTGAAATGAGAAAAGTCCCCATTAATTCAAGTCCCGAATTAGCAGGGGGACACAAATTGTTGTGACCGTCACCTTTACCTGTTTTCCCACGAATACAGAGATGACCCTAGCATACTGGTAAGGAGCAGGGCTAGGAGCTCATATTCTACTCAGCCTAATGCCTGCTGGATATGGAGGAGGACTCTGGCAGCATGTTCTGAAGCTTTAGTCTACCTCACTGGATCTGTAGATGCTGGGATGATGTAGGCATTGTTGGTGTTACATTACACTACCTTATTGCCATTTAGCAGACGCTCTTATCCAGAGCAACTTACATAGGTTACATATATTTTACATGTTATCCATTTGTACAGCTGGATATTTAGAGGCAATTCTGGGTTAAGTACTTTGCCCAAGGGTACAACAGCAGTGGGTGCAACCTTTTGGTTCAGAACCCTTACCACTACACCACACTGCTGCCCCTGCTGTTGGGAATAACCGAGAGAACCTTTGCAGCACTGATCGTTCACTCTTACTGGTCGATATGTAAACTACTAATTGTTCCTATACATAATAAATCAATTAGTGGCAGAGCAGAAAAGGAGTTTGAAATATAATAGATTTAATAAAGAAATGTAGAAATGCTGTGTACATAAGAGCATTATTTACATACTGTAGTTAAGGGCATGCCCTCTATTAAATGGATACCTCCAGGCAGCAAAGTGACAAAATGCCTTAACTGGTTTTTCCATTCATTTACAGGTCAAACTTTTGTAATCAATTTTTGAATGCTGGTCATGAATACATGTGAATACCTGCTTCGTTACATTATTTTGTTACATTGGACATGATTTGAAAACCAAGCTGATGAAATAAATTATGTTGTCAAAATGATCTAAATGGTTAATGGTTAATGGTTAAATGGTTTTGATATTTCATTCAATCCTTAAAAAGCATCACAGTTGCGATGAAGACAAATCAATAGCATGGGTTGTCTTATTGGCTGCCTGAAAAAATAGAGTGAAAATTTATTGCACTCACCTGAGTGCAGGTATAAGCAATCACCAGCTTTGTGCTTACTTTAAAATTCATAAATGCTATTCTGTCTCTCTCTCTCTCCCCCTTCCCCCAAGCATTTACATGTGCTCTGCCACAAATGCACAAACGCTTTCCCCCTGCAGTGTATCTTATTCCTTATGTCCACCATCACAAGAACATGTTGTGTGCAATGTTAATGACTCTGCAATGACCCATCAATTATTTCGGGCACATGCTAACCCCAGTGAAAAATCACATTGCCTGTGTATTTCTGTGTTCACAGCATTGCCGTGAATAAAGTCATGTTTGTGTGTGTGCTGTCATGCTGTGTCTGTACATCAGTCATGATCACCATCTGTGTGTGGAATTCGATGAGGCTTGGGGGTGTTGGGGGGGTGTTGGGGAGGTGGGAAGGGGGGACTCTCAAGCAATATCTCAAGCAGGTCACATGACCGCTTGAATCGGCAGAGCAATCAAACTCTGTTTGTGTTTGCATCTCTGGTGTATTGTAGGCATGTTCACATGGGTGGAATATCAATGGCTTATCTTGGGGGTGGATGGGGAAAAGGGAGGAAGTGCGAGAAGCCGTAACTGTGGCAACGCGGCTGGGAGGCAGGCCTGGATGTTTCTGACGCACAGATGATTTATTTGGGAATTCCACAGGCATAGTCTTGTTTGGCACAAGCTGCTTTAGCTGAATCAGTGTGATGTGTTTCCTGGTATTCTTTCTTTAGTCAACAGTATCATGTAAAGGAGAAATATATTTCTTTGATACCTCTGGGAACAGTCGTCTTCACTTACCATGTCTCCTTAGAGGACTCTAGTGGGTGGCAGTGTAGCATAGTGGAAAGGAGCAGGGCTTGTAACCACAGGGTTGCTGATCCGATTCCCCGCAAGGGCACTACTGTTGTACCCGAGGGCAAGGTACTCAACCCACAATTGTGTCAGGAAATATCCAGCTGTATAAATGAACAATATGTAAAAATTGCAACATATGTAAGTCACTCTGGATAAGAGCATCAGCTAATTGACAATAATGTAATGACTCTTGTTATTATGGTTGGTAGGGTGCGGCCCAGTAAGAAAGAACTGGAAATTGAATCATGACAACTTCCTGTGATGGAGGAGGAAGGAACAAGGACTAAACCAGGAACGCTGGTTAATGTCTGGCCTGTCATCACCTCCCTCTGCCATGCTTAAAAATTCCATTTTGAGCTTGGGGAATGCAGAGAATGTTTAACAGAGTTTAGATTTAAGGAGCTAACTTAGTGAAATATTTATAGTATTTATGTATGTAGCAAAGTTCATGTAAATAACTTGAGCTTGTTGTGGGTATATTCCACCTTTAATGTGTAATAGCTTACTTTTGCTGTCAAGGGCTTGACAGCAGAAGAACTTAGCAAGTCTTTGAATTCTGGGTAATTCTTGAATGTGGATGCCCAGTGCAGCATGGATTTATTCAGGAGCAAACACTGCAAAATTTCTCTTCAGACATCATGCTGGATGCAGTGATCCCTGTTTTTAAAGCTCATTGGTAGTATTCTTCCCTTTACTTTGACCACGCTGTTTGTATAGCATACAGTGAGGGTAAATAAACCTCAGTCTAAAGCATATAAGTCTCCAAATTAAGGCACATTAAAGTGACACTCCTCAGTGTAGTGTTCTCACAGCAAACGATGCTCTCCTGTGAGTTTACATTTCCACCGGATAGAGTTTCGGCAGATCGGATGAGAGTAAATGAACCCGTCCGTGATGCTCAGCGCTTGGAAACGGTGATGGCCAACAGCAGCTAGCCGGAAATCGCAGAGCTGTCAAATCATCGGGGGGGGGGGCTGATGATGCCGGAGGACTTGGAAGGGGGGGTGGACTTTCCCCTGACCTCAGCAACGGATGAGAATGACAAAATTCTAGGGTTCTAGCGATCCTGAGAAGTAAGCAGTTGTGATAAGGTCATCTGAATGTCGTGGCGGATTTGGGAGACTGGTGCACTCACATGCAGCGATGCTCAGCAAAAGGCCCCGGGAAAGCGCTGCCTCCCAGGTCGTCCGTCTCCGAACCCGTTAACTGTGCTATTTCTGTTCCCCTGATATGACAGCTGTAGATGTCTGAACCCCAAACCCCTCCCTCCCTCCCTCACCACCCACCAACACCCATAATCTGAAGCCTCTGATAGTCATTGAAGAAAATTCCCTAGCTTCCCATTGGCTCTGAGGGTGTTGTCGCACCTGTTTTCATCGGCAGATTACATTTCACAAAGACTCAAGCAAGTCCCCGCACTTCCCCATTGCCATAGCAACAGCCGAGTCCCTTCTTTTTCCAGAGCAGGTCTGTGAGGACCAGAGCCATGAGATTATGTGTCAAAAGGAGCAGAAGGTGATTAAAGAAAGATTTTTAAGACTCTTACCATCAAATTCAGACACATAAGTGCCTTCTAAAGGTGCATGAGCATAAAATGCAGTTTCACCTTTTCCAGGAGTTATTGTTTTAGCATAATAACTGTAATGCAGTTCTTGTTATGATTATTATGGGCTGAATGAATGCCCTAACCCAATAGTGCTCTCCTACTGAATTGCTCAAGCAATCAGCCTATTAATGTAGATCAAATTCAGATGGCCTGTTGTAGAGAGGGGAGTGTTTTAACATCCTGAGTTGTTTGTTTCTGAGCAGTGAAGGTGCCATTTTTTTACTAATTAACCCCCTGTGTTTACTTCTGGGTTAAATGTAACTCTTATTCAAAAAGTCTTTGTACTTATTGTTTGCACCTCCACATTACTTTTGCTTTGTTGTTCTGATCAGTCAGCTAGTGAGTAAATAACGGTATTGCCCTTGCATTTTTAACCATGGTTATCCCCTCTGCTTTATGTATCCAGACTTTTTGATGACATGGTTTCCATGCACCATGCAGCTCCAGACTGTAAACAGAGATCATTTATTCCTGAGAAGCATGCTTGCCACTGAATAGCTTTCAGTGGCTGTCACCTGATGTCAGTTTGGGAGGCAAATAACCCAGATCTAAACACCATCTGTGCCTCCATGACACAGGAAGAGGACTGTCTGCAGGCCTCCAGAGGCTCAGTCATGGCGTCTCTCAGTTCAATTGCTGTTTCCTAATTTGGTTTGGTGATCAGTATATTTTCTGACACTGCGTATGTGTGTGTGTGCGTGTGTGTATGTGTGTGCATGTTTGTGTGTAGTCGATAAGCGCGCGAGAGAGAGCGAGACAGGGAGAGAGAGAGACGGAAACCATGAAAGTTTGATGCTGTTTGCAAGGTTATTTTTTATTCATTTACCCAAACACTGTGATTGCATGAATTTTTTAATTGACTTTAATATATTCATGTATTTAGAAAGCTTTGAGAGGGATTTGCCAGCAGCTGTCAGAGTAAATGCTGGTGTGAAGACAGAGGAGGGAGGTATTTCTTTGGAAGAAGTTTTCTGAACTCTGAAACATAACTTATATACAACTCACATATGTATAAGTATACATACTCATTCAACACCAATGAAGAGTATTCAATATCAATATGCATTCTGACTAAACTATGAATTTTCACAGCACTCATAAACTACAAAACAGCTGTGGGTAATTCCAGGCCAACTGACAGTCCTCAGGTGTCTGAGTTACCTGTCAATCTGCACCTGGTTTACACCTGCAACACCAAGGGAATAGAATTCCTAGTTATGTGATGACTTCAGTTTACCAGTTTTTTGAGCTGTGGCAGGCTGGAGGCCAGAGTACACCGCAACCATCCAGGATTGGATTCACCCCTGACACGCCTGTCACCTACACCTGGTCTCATACTCCTTACCCACACTCCATTTCCACACGTGGTGTAGTGGTAAGGACACCAAAGGTTGCTGGCTTGATTCCAAGGTTGGCCACTTGGGCAAGATGCTTAACCAAAATTCCACCAGGAAATACACAACTACATAAATGAATAATATGTGGTATGTAATTGCCAGCAATGTAAATTGTTGTGGGTAAGGGCTTCTGCTAAAGCAAATGTAATGTGAATGTAATTTGAATGGAACAGAATGATCCAGTTAGAACACTTAAAAAAGGGATTCTTTAGGGTTGGGACTTTAATGTATTCTGCTTCCTTTTACAGATTTCTGCTCACACTCCCCACCCAACACGAAAGAAGCAGAATTTATTAAATCAATTTTATCATAGCCTGTCGGCAGCCCCCGCCAGTGGTCACGTTGCATAACCTTTCACTGTCTTTTCCAATGTGTACAGTTGTTTGCCTGATAATGCTGTCCGTGCCTATTAGCCCGCGCCGTGTGTAACGAGTCCCTGCTTGGAAAAGTGAAAACGTCCAAAGCCTGGCACAGAGCTTGTTAAAGCAAACAATGCCCCGCTCGCCTTAAATTGCCAAAGCGGCGCCTTCTCAAAAATAGCAGCCCCCCCCTCCTTCTGATCTGTGCCGTGGGTGTTGCCAGCAGCCGAAAGAGAACATCAGCGCAGCGGGGGATCGGAGCGTCGAGAAGCGAGAAAAGGAGAGACCAAGGGAGAGAGGGAGGGAGGGAGGGAAAGAGAGAGGGAAGGAAAAAGAAAGAGAGAGAGGGAGGGAAACAGAGAGAGAGACGGAGGGGGAGAGGGAGAGAGGGGGCGTCTGCAGCTCTTCCCTTGCCATTCCCTTGTCTTCCCCTTGCAAGCGTTTGAAGTGTACGCACATAGATTAAATACTGGCTGGCAACCAACCATGCATCATGACCATATCAAAGCCAGCGTTGTGCGTTAGTTTGTGAAGGTTTAGCTGTGTGTGTGTGTGTGTGTGTGTTCTGTCTTACAGTCATATTATACACGAATTTGTATGATTTCCTGCCGCTCTGTGGTGCTCCTACTGTATGTGTCACATGCATGTCGAATGACTTTGATAGTGAATTGTTGTTAATGATGACATATTTCTATTATTCAGTTGAAAGTGATATGCCATGGTATGTTAATATTGGAGCTTGCAGTGGATGCTATAGAGTGAAATGCACGTAATGGTAAATTAGTCTGATGAAATTATTCTGCTGTGGGTTGATCTGATCACAGACATTGTAGCTGGAACAGCAGACTGGACAACTCTGCATGACATATGTTGACTGAAGTCCATTATGACTCACGTTGATAACCCATAACTTGTTACATATATGAATATGATTTACTGTATAACGTATGAACTTGTTTGTCATAATGCCTGTGTTTAGCTTAAGGACTATTTATGTACATTTGTGTCCACTGAATATGTAACAAAGCATATTTGAAAACATACCAAGCAATCCATTTCAGAGGCTTGGTTAACTGGAAACACCAAGCATGGTGTAGAGGAATATACTAAACTGGGAGAGTGCATGTCATGCCAATGTGTGCATTCATTTGAAGGTTAATGGTAGCTGGCTTGTGTTGTGTGGAGATGTGCATGCTGCCATGCCATGGGAACTGGTTTCCTGAGCAGGAGGTTGCAGGTTCAAGTCCGGGAGGGCTGTTACCATAGATATAAATAGATATACTGTACAGCTATGTAATGTCAGCTACGGAAGTTGCACTGAGTAAGGGGGACATGCATGAATAATATAATGTGATGGATGCTGCTGTTGATATGACTCTATTTCTGCTGCGTCCAGTCCTCTGCATGCACTATGCCACGACGTGAGTCAACTGAATATGTTTACCCGTCTATTTTTGTACCTGCTGTTATTGTTTATGCTACTGTCTGTGACAGTGAAATGACACTGACCGGTTTGAGGGGCGGAGCTCCCAGGATGACCCGCCCATATCACTTTTTAACCCCTCTATCCACCCCTCTGCCCCTGGCCCCGCCCCCACCAAGGGGGAAGTCTGCCTGTCAATCAAATATAAGCGCTTGGACACAGTCAGAGAGCAGCATGTTATTAATAGACTGTGAGGTGTCAGGAGAGATACTCTGCTTCTCACTGAAGGCACACATGGTGGGTTTTCCTCTGCACAATGCCTCTATGGCTCTAAAGAACCACAATATCCTGCCTGGCAATGATTCAGAAGTCTCCTTCTTCCTTCTTTTCTCCTCTTCTTTTCGACTCTGTAAAGTAACAATGAATCATTCAAATTAGCACGCCTGAATATTTGGTTGTGCTATTTTTAAAGTCAGTGTCTGGTCTGATGCCAAAAGCTGTGGATTTTAAGAGGGTTTCCCCAGCGATTGAGCCACAGTGATGGGAGGATGTTTAACAAGGGAAGACAAGAGAGACAGAGGGAGAGAGAGAGAGTGAGTGGGAGCCTAATAAACCTCTTTGTCTTGTTAAAAGAAATTTTTTGTTTGTTATTGTTTTGCTTTTTCTTTTTTTTTTTTTTTACCGGTTTCCTCCTCTGTCTCATCGATCAGGCCTTTGAATCAGTGACTGCTGTGTGGTAGAATCAGGCACACAGGGAAACCACCGTCTATGCAAAATAAAAATAAAAAAAACAAAATAAAGAGGCTCCCTCGTCCTCCATCATCAGCCTGGAGTGTTCCCGCTATTGTTCCTGTCCCCGCGCATATATGCGGCTTCGCGTGTAACCATGGCACCATGCGACAATGCAGCAAGCAGCAAAGCAAGCCTTTCTGCACTGAAATCCCAGGCTTTGACAACAATCCTCGCAAAAAAACAAACAGCACAGAAGGATATGACAGCAAAATAGACCGCATAACCCCCATCTGTCTCTTTAGGTCCTGCCTGGGTGACTACACAGGAATGATCATCCAGGGAGATCTTACAGGACATTCCCTTAAACCTGCCGTGCATTCATTTTAATAAACGATTTAGCCTATTTTATTAAGTGGTGATTGTGGAATACAAAAAAAAGCCCTTGCAGTGAATTTAAATGCAGTGTAATCATGGGATGTTGGATGTTAAATAGAAAGCTGTTAATGATGCCTCATTTGCACACTTTTACTCTTTTTTGATTGGTTACGTGTTTCCTACACATATACACACACACACACACACACACACACACACACACACATATATATATATATATATATATATACACACACACATACAGATAAACCTTCCACAGCTTATACAGTGCATCACACCTGCATTTCCTATATGGCATTTCAGGTACATTCTGTTATATTATAAATTTTATTATTCATTATTAGTTCTGTTAAAAGTAAAGAAAAGTAACTGATGATGAGCCTCACAATATACCTGCCATTCAGCGGAGAAGCATTTCCAGACAAAGGATGCACTTACAAAAGAGGTGATTGCATGGTAATGATAGGGCCAGGGCTATCTTTGGCATCAGGCTCAGGGAAGAGATGGTACTTGGGCATTTGTAACTGCAGTGTTCTGCTCTCAAATCTCCTAGCACACACTCTGCACAGTCTATTTCATTGGGGTGTTGATATCAAAGGTCACAAAAATTAATTTTCTGTTACGGGTGATTGTTAGTGTTAGTGCATGATGTCAGCGTGAATTGACACAAGGGCTTCTGAGACAGGATTCTGTGGTGAGCCTGGCTCCAGCACTGCCATTGGCCTGCCTGGCTGAAGCTCCTCTGGACTGTGCTGTGGGCGGTCCCATCATGGAGCAAAGGTGAGGTTCTGACAGGTCAGACTGCTGTCTGCCCTCTCATTGGCTCTTTCAATCATCTGTCATATTAACTGCTGCTTTTCAGTGTATCTGCCCAATGTGATGTCATTCCGTGATGCAATGGAAGCAGATGAAGACACTGAAACTCACTGAATCTGTCACTGATTGACATTCTGCTACTTTGTTGAACTTCATTTAAGTTATGCTCTTTGACTAGTTTTCTGTATTACGTTTAAATGAGAGTTCTCATTTTTAAATGAAGTGCTGGTCTTGCATGATATAAGTAAAGCACTGATGTACTTCAATGCCCTGAAAGAATTCAGAAAAATATCACTTTCCTCTCTTAGATCTGTGCTTTTGATGATATATCTTTGAGTAAGTTATTTTTTTGAGAACTTGGCTGAACTTGAGCTACATCACAATGTCACTGCCCATCACAAGAGGAGTTTCACATAAGCATGTGTAAGCAGGTATTTTCATACAAGTACCAAAAAGCATAAGATAGATATTCCTCCACTTAAATTGGACCTGCAATACAACATAAACCACTGCAACACTGAAGCTTGCTAAAGAGGAAATTCCACCACTTCCAAAATGCAAGTGTAACCCAAAATGACTTACTACAGTATCAACCTTAACAATCCTGCAAAGGAGTCACTCTTGATATGAACTAAGTTGCATGTGCTATACACAACACTGGACATAAAATTCTGGACAACTGATGTTTAGTACAAGCTTATTAATATTCACACTGCAAAACATACAGTATAGCCATTGAGCAAATACTCACAAAAGCTCCAAGCTGGCTCCACATCTCTATATATGCCACAGAATGGAAAAAACACTCAACACATTGGAAAGGATCCAGGTTGGTGTTAGAGCCATCGGGGTCCCCTACATGAGTGATGACATCACTAAAGTTGGACAGGCACAGAGTTTGGATGGCTGTCCGGAACTCACTCAGTGCCAGAATCATATGGAATGTACAGTTCTGAGAGCAGGGTGTTTGTTTGGTTTTTGGAACGTCTCGGATTTAAAAGAAGGGTGTAAAACAGATGGTGGCTGTCCAGAGGAGGTGTGGATTAAGAGGGCGACGATTGGTTGGATCCGGTGTGTTGTTGTGCATGTCAACAGCAGGTGTGCAGTGCCTGGGGAGAGGGGTTTCTGTGGAGAACAGCCAAGGCTTGTACATTAGATTTATCCATAAAGTCCAAAGGGCCCAGCATTTGGCTGGCGGACATGATTCGGAATCCTATGCTTAATACATTTTCATCTGCATCTGAAAATTATCACTGTGACAGCAATGCTGTGAAGTGCACCAAAACTCACCCTAAGTGCAGTTCATCCTTGTCTGGATGGGAATATTTGAAATGTGATGCTGTTTCAGAAATGTAGAGTTTTTCAGAACAGTGCGTTATACAGCAGAGAGGGGAAGATATTCTATTTACTGTACCCACCATCTAGTTTTGACGGTTAGTTTTAACATTTTATTTGATCCTGTCAGTTAATACTGCTTTGGTTAAATTCAGAATGCCTTTGACGTACATTCAATTTTTGAACACTAAAGTCTGTGGGACATTACAATAATCCTTCAAAAATCAACAGCATGCAAGACCATAATTATGACTTTTTAATTATAATATTGTTATTATTATATTACATTGTATTATTATTTATTGGCAGACAAAGTCATTCACTGACACTTTTTTACATGCTGTCTATTTACACAGCTGAATATTTGCTCAGACATTTTAATTTAACCACTTGAACACCAATGTAACAACACCCTGTGAAGCTAATTTTCAAAGTAAAAATCAAAAGTGTATTTTTAAACTTCTGAACACAAATTCTTGAGCTATCACAAAACACTGCTCCCCTGGACTAGCGTCCTGCACACAAATGCATCAGACAGGTAACCTTAAATCTTCTTAAACATGGGGGAGCCAAGTAGCTGTGCCCTCAATTTTCCCAGACCTGTTAACATGCATTTCTGTCCATGCTGGTATAGAGAGGGATGGCACTTATCTGGCAAGGCCTACGTCTGCGCTGCCAGAGGTCTCCTTATCGTGAAATGTTTATGCGCTGCACTGATAGGCCCTGGATTGAGTTGTGTTCCACGCGGAGCACCGTGGCTGCATTATGCATGGGCAGAACGCTGGACTGAGGAGAATACTGATGGCGTGCGCGGCAGGGGCCTTCGTTCCGAGGATGAACATCAAGGCCTTTATGGGGAAACCGTGCCGAGCTTGCGCTCGCTCTCACCGCACGCCTCTCCGCATGCAGAGGGAAGGCGTCGGAGCTGCGCTACCCGTAAAACCCGCTCCTCGCATTTATAATTCCTGCAGTGTGTGACCTCCTGTCTGCGTGCGCAGCGTCCGTGCTTAGCTAAGGGACGTAATCAAATTGTTACGAGCCGGCAGGGAAGACAGGTTTGCATTATCTAATTCAGGCAAGTCAGGCGGTGTTCTATCTCACTTGACTGCGTGCGTGTGTGTGTGCGTGCGTACGGGAGACAATCACACTGAACGGTTAGATGACAGGGCTTATTATTCAGAGTGGTGTATGGAGCTATGAGGAGAAGAGGCAGAGATCGGCTTCAACTCTGGCCTGGTGAGGCTTGTGGGAGCATGCAAGCGTCAGTGGTGACAGGTGTGTCCGCCACACGACCCGGCCTGAAGTCTCCTGCCTTATTGAGTGATGCAGGACTGAGAGGTGAAGAGATTTGCATTAGCTTATCTCCAGTATCCTTTTCATCTGCTGAAGCATGCACACACACACACACACACACACACACACACACACACACACACACCTCCCTGCTCAAAGTAATAGATTATCAGAGCTTATCTGTGCTCTTTGAGAGGTGACAAAGTGGAAGAGGTGAGGTGAAAGTATTTGCGATGGCTGTTCTCTGTAAGATTAGCTTAGCTTACCTTACAGTTGTCATCTAACATACATATCTAAATGAAGTTTGAAGCTATGATTGATTGCTCTGGAAAATGTCAATACTTACTTGAATACAAGGCCAAGTGTATGTCAAATTCACAAAGTAAATAACCAGCTGCAATAGTAAACTCAGAACCAAAGGTGAAATGGTTAAACTAGTCATAACTCAAAACTAAAAATTTTGGGGGAGGATAACACATTGCGTGTTTGTCTGTGTTGCATGTGCATTTTTGACAACTGCGTATGTAACTTGATGAACTCACCTAAATGAGGTCCAAAAAGGATGTTAGCACTTCACTTAATACTTAAGCCTAAGCTTTGTTAAACATGTGCCTTGTCTCCCTGTAGGAATATTAAGACAGTCTATAAAATGCCTGGTTAGTTAACTCTAACTTAAGCTCATGTGGTAGCTTTCATGCTTTGATGTATTGGTCTGCATGCCAGAACTCCCTAAAATGTAAAGTTAAAATGAATAGTGAAAAAGTCATGACCATATATAATGGATAAAAGACAGGCAGACTACCGGTTTTAGTGGGATGTAGAGTAGAATGACCTACATAGTGTAAATATATTCTGACGCTGGGTGAGTCATGCTGCCAAAAACATTACAGTGTGGGGTGTCTTCCAGAGGTTTGGGAAGAAAGAGAGAGGTTTGCGCTGTGAGAAGCTGTGAGCTCTGTGCACTCGTTACAACAAAGACAGTCCTACAGTGTTTCCTGTGTCTCAGACTGCAGAAAAGTCTAAAATTACCTTCAAGAAGTGACGGAATGTCTCTGGTGCCGGATATATATACAGTGGCGATGTATTCAGAGATGAAGTTAACCCAGTTTGAAACAGGTTTGTGTTCAAAATGTGTTTCATGTTCAAGTGCCTTGTACTCCATGATCACTGAGTGAAAACTGTGTTTATTTCTGACTGTTTAAAGCCCTGAAATTCATTTCCCAGGATGCAAAGCAGCAAAAATATGCAGAAACGTATTAAGAAAGTTGTGTTTGCAGGAAATAGAATCAAACTAAAACATCAATTATCTTTCACAGAGATGTAATTAGGAGTTACACTAATTGCCTTCATGGTTATCTTTTAATGTTGTAATTATAATATTTACCATGATGAGGACCTCAGACAAATTCAGATCTTACTTATTCTGTGGTTTTCGCTTGAGTGAATCGGATGATTGAATGAGTCATAGCACAGTAAAGGATGACTGAATAAGGTAAAGTATCACTCAATAATATCACAAAAGGAATGCTCAATGGACTAAGGCATGACAGAATGATCAGAAGAATGTCTAAATGACCTAAAATATGGGCAAATGAACTTATATATGAGTAAATGCTTTCAGAAGTATCTTATTTTCCCTTGGTTTCAATATTTTACAAGCTCTACACCTTTGTTGTATTCAGATATATGTGATGGATGGCCTGTGCATGTGAATTAATGCTATTATGAGGTGGTACCCCAGCTGCCAATGCTGATATGATGTGCCTGTAAATATCGTGACATTACAGGTGCAGTGCTGCTGTTGTACCCTCCAGCAACATACTTAACCTGAATTACTTCAGCAGTAGTCCAACTGCAGAAACCAGTAGTTCGTAAAAAATGTAACCTATTTCAGCTGCCCTGTGTAAAGGTGTCTACAGAGCAAATAAATTATTTAAAGATGCAGTGAGGGAGCTAAGTGTCACTGTTTCTGTCTCCCTGCTTTTCTCCTTGCGAGCTAAACACAAGTTCAGCTGTCTGAAACGGTTATACGCACAATTAGCCCGCATCAATATTTATGGCCAGCCAAAAAATTCTGAGTGGTCGGTCACCTTTTGTTTTATACATGAAGTAGGTGCACAGAGGGCTAACTGTTAAAGTTGAATCCAGATCGAGTCACTTCATTGCTCTTCCTTGGCTGACGTTAATGGCGTTAATGAAAAATCCTAACGGGCACGAGGGACCCAGGTGGACTATTCAGCCTGAAAGATTTCAGCCTGACTTTGCTGCTGGAGGTGGTTACCATACCGAGGGGGTCTCTGTGCCTAGCCCGGAGAGAGCCATTCCTCCTGCTGCCAGATAGCCACAAGGACAGTGTGCTCTGTGGGCCTCTGGCCAAAGCCAGACACCGTCTCTCCTGTCCTTCAAACACCTGGATAATTAACACAGCTGACCACTGTGGGGAAATGGCCACACCTTTCAGGGATGCAGGGTGGCATAGTTGTAAGGAACAGGGCTCATAACCGAAAGGTTGCTGGTTCGATTCCCTGCTGGGGGGATGCTGTTGTATCCTTGGTCAAGGTACATAACCCACAATTATCTCAGTGAATGTCCAGCTGTATAAATAGATAAATTGTAAGTTTCTCAGGATAAAAACATCTGCTAAGTTGCAATAATATAATGGATGCCCTCTTTCACGTCACACTGGGGTACAGTCACCACAGTGTTTTGCAATCATTACAGTGGAGCTACAAGAATCATGACGGAGCCAAATTTTTTGTTGAAAGGGTCTTTAATGAATGAGTTTGAATGGAAATGAATGCATGTGTCAGGGGAAACAGGATCAGAGAAATGGGCTTCCACAGACCACGCTGCCACTCATAAAGTCTTAGACCACTTAGACCATCTATAATACCATATACCTCAAATGAGTGCTTCCTTTATATTTGGGCTGGGAATGCTGTGGTGTCATCATATCCGTTGTGCCGTGTCCCCCTAGTGAATTCTGAAACATTATACGACAAATAAGACATAAAGCAGACAGGGATGCTGGTTTACATATTCATTGTTCATTGGATAGACCACTCCGATTAAAAATTGTCCGTGGTATAACCGTACAGCGGAAATACACATCCGAATGGATCTAGCCAGCTCATTGCCAAGGTCAGTTCCCTGTCATCCGCAGCTGAAATAAGCTCTAAGAGAACGTCTGGGAGCGCTTCACGCCTGACTGGCTCAAGCTGAGGTCACCGCGGCGAGGCGTGAGCCAGGCCTCAGTCTCCGACACGCTGCTGCATGCTGAACAGCAGCGTGTGCTGAAACTCAGCCAGGCTTCACAGCGTGAGGGAGATGCAACACGAAACACTGGAGCCTGACCAGACAGATACAGCAAACCAGGCCCGGCACTATGGGGGTGCTTAGGGGTGCATTGCACCCCCAGACGGACCTCAGTGCACCCCCAGCTGTCTCTGTATATCCCAATGTCTACATAGTATTTATGACTTTTTGTGCACCCCGTGGGCTGCAATTGCACCCCTCTGCATTTTCTCCTGGCACAGAGCCTGCCGTGAACACACTGAGACGTGTGTGTGCTGTATGTGTTGTGTGTATATTTCATATACAGTGTATAGTTGTTGCATTAATTATATTCATGAACTCTGACAATAAATATCACGGGGACAGGTGTGTGCTTCCAAATGGTGGAGATAGTCTGCTGCCCAAGAGTGATAAATAAAACAGTAGAGCTGCTCAGAAGGCATCTGTATTGTTTTGCTGGATATGGATTGTGAGCAGAATGCTTAAGACCGAAAGATGAGTCACCCTAGAAGCAGCAGCTGCAGCTTACACAAAGTTAAGTTTCTTTAATTAGGAAATCTGCGCAATACAGCAACTAAAACTAAACCTAATCTCTCTATGGGCCCCTGGACTGTCTAGATTTAAGGTGGTGTTGCAGTCTGAAACAAAATGTGTAATTATGAAAGTGCATCCATGGAGAATTGTTGATTTGCCGTGAAGATGTCTTCTTTTACCATTTAAAATGTTGTGAATGAAAATCACTTCAGATTCATTTTTTTAAGAACCTGGCATCATACATTTCATAACAGAATATATATACTATATATTTTATAAACTGATGTTGTTCTGGCTGTGCCCGTGAAAATTGGTTTGTAATTTTATTTGCATTTTTGATATTTGAAGCGACAGGACAGTATGAGGGAGCGGTTTACCATGATAACAGTAAAACTGTCTTTATCAAATATGGCTTTCTGTCGGAAATGCGTTTCTGCATGGCCAGGAAATCTCAGTGCTACCTAATACGCATTAGGAGAATCTAATTATAAAAGCATCAGTGAAGACCAATCAGTGAAAGGTAAACATCTGCTTATTCTGTTCAATGTTTTGTGTACAGAATTCCAATCCAGCCATGAACCATAAATATGTATATGGAGATGTACTTTTATTTTGGAACATTATAAAATTCTATATAATGGGCCATTCTAGTGGCTCTCTTTAGAATCAACCTTGGTGCCTGGGGGTAGCCTCAATCCAATCCAAACATCCAATCATGTCTCACATTTTAACATCTGCCATAATTAAGCAGAGTTCTAGAAACATCTGAAGTGGGTGCAGGAGTTCAGTCAACCCTTGTTTCACTAGCCCTTTGTGATGAGCTCTGAGTTTAAAGCTGCTTGATGTGAAAAGTTTCAAAGGTGTCTGTGATATGTTTGCTTTGAACGAAAAAAGGAAAGAAACATTATGTATGCCTTGTAGAACCACCAGCTTCTGAGGTGAATATGATACAATGCTGACAGTTTGGTTGTTGGTTTTTCTTTTTTATTTTTACTTAGATCTCAAAAATGTGTGTACCCATGTGAAGAGCATCTGTCCAAGACGTCGTGATAAAGTCACTTTAAAAGGACTGTCAAATGTTTAATTCAGGGAGATAACTGGGACAGAAACAAAACATCACTCAGGGTTCAGAATCCTGCTAAATAAGCTGCTGTATCACTGAACTGATGTTATCTGATGATGCTGTTTTGGCATCCATTTTTTGTCACCCAAAGCATACTGGTAAAACATGGCTGCCATAAGAAAATTATTTTAATTCTGCAAAGCAACCCTTGGAGCCGAGGTTAATGTGTTATGATTAAACATGTAGAAGCCACTGCTCCAAAGCCATCTTAAACCATAGTGACCCCAGACAACTTGTGATCACAAATGGGATGTTAAAAGCCTGCAGCCTTGAAGCAGACAGTCCTTGGGCTTCTTGACTTCTTGCCAAGGGGAGCACAGATAAATTATGCTGACTGAAGTGGACTGTTAATGTATATCTGTTGTGAATTTGTTTAACATCAGTGGTTATGCAACCATTAGCCACACTCTGTTTAGGATGTGTTTGCTCTGAGAGGCGGGGAGATGAACACAGACAGCATATTGGGACTTTTCATTGTGTGTGTGTGTGTGTGTGTGTGTGTGTGTGTGTGTGTGTGTGGGAGACCTGTATTGGCCATACATGGACACAGAAAAGGGAGAGAAGTGGTGGAAATACATCACATTAACGTCATTTATTAGACACTCTTATCTAGAGCGACTTACATAGGTTTACATTTTTATCCATTTATACAGCTGGATATTTACTAATGCAACTGTGCCTTAAGTACCTTGTCCAAGGGTACAACAGCAGTGCCCCAGTGGGGAATCAAACTAGCAAACTTTCTGTGACAAGCCCTGCTCCTTTACCACTGCACCACACTGCTGCTCCGGTGTTGTAATGTGTTGTAGTAGTTTGGAAACTAAACTAAACTCAACAGCTAGAATCCCAACTCATCAGCCAAATCTCAACTCAGACACTGCCATTATACCTTCCAGTTTGTTACTTAAATGGAATTGCTCCAATGCAGTTAGAGCTAAGTATAAATCAAGGGTAAGTAAATATCATTTAATGTAAAGATATCAGAGAGCATCTGCTAAATAAATTAATAACAATAATATAAGGAACATCTTCTTAGGTGCTGATAATCATTGGACCTGTAACAATTTTTTAGTCAGATATCATAAATGGCAAACTGACACAGACATGAGATTTGACTGAACACTTGAAATATTGGCGGGCATCCTGTCGGGTTTGTACGGATTGTTTTCAGCCTCTGCTTGGAGTGCCTGAGAGAGATGGATGCTGGTATCAGTTCTGATTGTTGTGAGGAAGACGGATGAGACTGCGGACAGAATGGCTGCTGTTGTGTCCATATCCTGACCCAGACTCTCTTAAATTGGATTGGCCTCTGGGAGCTCAGATTCAGTGGCATCTAATTACCGCTGCTTGATTGGCAATGGGTAATGGGGGCCAGGATTGCACCCGTGGTCAGAGGAGGATGGCACCTACTTCAATGGTCATTGGTGTCAGCAGCAGAAAGTGTTTTGGACATTAATTACATTGGTGGAATGGTAAAAGAAGGCAAATTACTCAGATCCTTTATAAATTTGGCATTTCACATCAGTAGAACCCGGTGAGCTCATGATGTCTGATGTGTGGGTTTTTTTTTTTTTTAAAACCTCGTCACAAAGACCTGTTTGAATGAAAGAGACTGTCAGTTCAGGACATGATGCATTAAGGCTGACAAACAAGTTTTTCCACCCCACTTGCGAATGCCAATCTGCTACTTTGCTGGAGCCAACATAAAAAGAGCTTGTGTTCCTCTCCCTTGACAGTCCGCTGTGATGTAAATGAATAAACTTCAGGGTGTTTGATGTGCGGGGTGTTTTGAAATTGAGCTGAACTCCACCTCTCCTCTCTTTCAGTTTGTGGCCTTTGCTTCCTTGTTCTTCATCCTGGTGTCCATCACCACGTTCTGCCTGGAGACCCATGAGGCGTTCAACACCATCATCAACAAGACGGATCTGATCTGGAACGACAGCCTCCCGGACCTGGGCCCGCAGTACGAGATCGAGACGGACCCAGCCCTGACGTACGTGGAGGGCGTTTGCGTGTTCTGGTTCACCATCGAGTTCCTGGTGCGGGTGACGTTCAGCCCGGACAAGCTGGAGTTCGTCAAGAGCGTCCTGAACATCATCGACTTCGTGGCCATCCTTCCCTTCTACCTGGAGGTGGGCCTGAGCGGCCTCTCCTCCAAAGCCGCCAAGGACGTTCTGGGCTTCCTGCGCGTGGTGCGCTTCGTCCGCATCCTGCGGATCTTCAAGCTGACCCGCCACTTCGTGGGGCTGCGGGTGCTGGGCCACACCCTGCGGGCCAGCACCAACGAGTTCCTGCTGCTCATCATCTTCCTGGCGCTGGGCGTGCTCATCTTCGCCACCATGATCTACTACGCCGAGCGCATCGGCGCCAGCCCCAACGACCCCACCGCCAGCCACCACACCCAGTTCAAGAACATCCCCATCGGCTTCTGGTGGGCGGTGGTCACCATGACGACGCTGGGCTACGGCGACATGTACCCCAGACCTGGTCGGGCATGTTGGTCGGCGCCCTCTGCGCCCTGGCCGGGGTGCTGACGATAGCCATGCCCGTGCCCGTCATCGTCAACAACTTTGGGATGTACTACTCCCTGGCGATGGCCAAACAGAAGCTCCCCAAGAAGAGGAAGAAGCACATCCCCCAGGCGCCCCAGGCGGGGTCCCCAACCTACTGCAAGACAGAGCTGAACATGGCCTGCAACAGCACCCAGGGGGACGTGTGTCACGGCAAGGCCAACAGGGTACTGGAGCGCAACAGATCGGGTGAGCCGTGTGGGGCGGGGAGGGAGGCTGCCATAGAGGAGTCAGAAATATAACCTTTCACACAGTCGTTTATCTCACCCTGTTTTCCATTGTTTCGCTTTATTGACAAGGCATAAATCAGCTGTAAATACCCTGTACCCATTAGCCGGTGATTCTCACCCTCTTAACGGTATCTCCTGTGATAGTGTTCTTTTTATTACTGCAAAGACAGCATTTAATATAGTCATTGCAAAGACCATATTTTTAACTGTGAGAGGAAGTAAAGTGCCCTTTAATTGCATAATGCATACTCATTTGAGCGTGAAGCACAACAAAGGCTAGCAAACTCCATGAAGAAAACAGTTACATTTTAATGTAGAGTTAGTACAGAGAACCTGTGCAGGAGATTGTCACCATGCCATGGCAGGAGAAACAGAGAATGAACAGTAATCTATC
This sequence comes from Megalops atlanticus, assembly GCA_019176425.1. Taxonomy (NCBI): domain Eukaryota; kingdom Metazoa; phylum Chordata; class Actinopteri; order Elopiformes; family Megalopidae; genus Megalops; species Megalops atlanticus. Next base: position 18,296,592 of record CM032899.1, read on the forward strand.
CAAATAGTCAAATAATCTGTGAATATGGGAAAATACTGCACAATCTGACATAAAGAAAAATAATACTACCACAAGGTACAATCAGAGAAAGTTAATTGGCTCCCGACAAGTACAGTTTAATAAGATAATTAGTTCATAGCTTGGTTGCTCATCAAACAAAAGAAGTGGAAAACAACAGACTGAGAGATGATCAGGTTTAATAGTAAGCTCTCTCTGCCTACTCTGTCTCAATATCTCCAGTCATCACAGGCTGGAGAGGCCATTCACTGCAGCGTTGGCTCAGTCAGTGAGGCCTACAGGGGTCTGGGGTTTTCATTCCATCTCCAAACTAATTGGTGATTGAAAGATACCTATAAAACCAGCAGTGATTTCCCCGGAGGACCGGCGCTGTCCGCTTCAATACGAGCCGCGACAGGCCGGGCGCAATGTAATAGCGGCCTTCGCCTCGGTTTATTTCAGCCTTTTGTTTCCAGAGAGAGAGAGAGAGGCAGTCATGGCGCGTTTGAGAGTAAATCAGCACCCGGGACAGAAATGCCTGCTGCGGGATGCTTTCATTTTTAATACGCTGCTTTTAAAAACTCCTGGATGAAACGGAAATGGCTGGCTGGCGCTGCAGCTTCATGCCAGATGCTGCTTCACCTCAATTCCTTTTTTTATTTTAAAGCATTTCCTTTATAATTCACTCTGACATGTTTGTTATGGATGTAAATGCATGCAAACCTTTGTATCTGTCTGTTCTCCTTTAGTATGACTGATAACGTGATAATTACATGCAGACATGCTTTGGGGCGCATGTGAGAGCTTTCTGAAAAAATATGCATATTATGTGGAATGCACAGCATGCATGTCATATCCATGTGACATAAGCCATGATTGAGCAGTTTAGTGGTTTATAAAATAAGCAATAATAAGCCAGTGGGATGGACATGAAACAAAGATGGATTACTCCTCGAAGGGGAAAATAAATACACCAGAAATGCCATTAGCTACCAGCCCAGCAGAAAGCATTCACAAGTTAACATTTATGTGACAGTTTGACAAATATTCTCTCAGTATTTGAGTTTACTGTGCGTGTGTGTGTATATGTGTGTGTGTGTGTGTGTGTGTGTGTGTGTCTGTGTGTGTGTGTGTGTGTGTGTGTGTGTGAGCACGGTTGATACTCCCAATCTGTCAGCTGACTGCAGCGGAGGAAGTGACCTCACCCTGTCCCCGAGGAGCGGCTCCCCATGAGGAGGTCCAGCACCCGGGACAAGAACCAGAGAAGCGGCGGGACCTGCTTCCTGCTGGCCGCCAGCGACTATACCTGCTCCGCAGACGGTGGAATCAGGAAACCAGGTAAGCAGGGCCTTAGGCTTTAGGCATCAGGACCCCAGGGCTGCTTGACAATTTTTATACAGTACTTTTTATCAATGAGTTATTCATCTTATTACTATAATAACAGACTGTTGAAAGTTTTAGAGATACTCACATTACCATGAATGATTATATTATTTAGGCTTAAACAGGTAATAACCATACAATATAGCCCCAAACAATCACATGAATTAATTGTGCTAATAGAAGAACTAGTACATAGTAGGTACAATAAAAAGTTTGAAAATACTGCCCTGTAAGACATGTATAGATATACTTTATAGCCAGCTATGCAGTAATAATAGTCTCTTTCATAGTAGTCATAAATGTGTCAGGGGTTGTAACACAGTAGCAGATTTCCAGTCAGTCCCTATAAGAAAATAGCCTTAAACAGACAAAACCATGGAATGGCAAAGATAAATCCTTGTCTAAGATTATTTACATTCATCACAATATCAGGATAAATTATCAGTCAAAACACATGCAGGACAGAAGGGATATGTTAAGGGGTGTGTTCAGAGCCACTAGATTAATATCGTACCATAAATCATAAGCACGCGTCATCTCAATAATCTCCATCTAATTACTATTCACCCCCAACCCATTAGGTACATCTTGAAAGCCTTCCAGAAACCATAGCTGCATGCTTAACAGCTATTGTTCCAAAACACACAATACCCCTTCCCGAGGTCAACCTTCACATTCTGAAAAGCTGCCCGTCGGAAAGGACAACTCCCCTTTGGCTCTGTCCACCACAAGAAGTCTGACCAGCCAGACATGCGGGCAGGCCAAACAAAAGCCACCACGGGAAGCCAGTGACAGATTGATCCCTCCAAGCAAGTGAGCTGAGGAACAGCAGGCCGCGTTAAGACGGCCGCTCCTTTACCCTTGGTGGGTTCGACACCATTTTAATTTCGCCACCCAGTGCCTGGTAATGTATTATCTCCCCGGGCTATGGAGTGATACAGGGAACATCACGTAAGACTACAGGGGGACGGAAAGGTCAGCGCACACGCAGCCCCTCTCTGCCCTACACCGAGGCGTACACCGAGGGCCATCATAATGTTAACATCTGCTAAATTACAGACACATTATTCAGAAATCAGCAAAGCTGCACACCAAGGGCAAGTGTTTGTCCCCTGCACCCACATGCCATCAATATATTCTTCTAAGGAAATAAAATCTCTACAACAGCGTTCCCACTTTCTGTGCTCACACAAGACCTTGTCAAAGTTACACTTGACATGTATTTACCTTGCATAAACAGGGTCAAATAAAGGTGAAAATGGTTCTAAGTGAGGGTTCAAGTGTTAGTGCATTAATTTCAGAAATATCTGGTACATGTGTATTTTAATAATTAAGATACCTTCTAAAGGAAAGGGGAATAGGTCAGGAACACTTTCTGTCTGCTTCAACAGAAATGAATCTATACCCTAAAGCAGAGTGTTGGTCCCTCTAGAAATATGGAAGGTTACAGGCAATCTCTACAATGCTGTGTGGCCTTGCCATTTAATGTAATGCAGACCAAATCAGGAAATACTGAAGATACATTTTACTTTAAGACCAAAACATATGACACATGGGGGTTAAACGTAATCATAATTATCATAGTAATTACTTTATAATGTGATATTAGATTCCATTAAGGCATGGCTAATTGCTTACAATAAGAACCTCTCCAGTTTGCAAGCTGAATGCAATTCTCTCATTGGTTGGAAATGAGGCATCCTCATGCAGTGAACCTCTGGTAAAGGAGGCTGACTTGGCAGTCACAGTGAAGTACCAGGACTATGAAGTAAAATTCTGTCACTGCACCATTTGCTTTAAGGTCAGTCCACAGTAGTATATAAATGAAGATGAAAAAGGACTCAAAATATGCAGGATAATGAGGGGCAACACAATATGGGCAAGAACCATTTTAACAGTTAGATATATGTGTGAACAACTCATTCCACAGAGCTGTGGGTTTTCAGGAACAATGTAAAGGTTTTTGATAATATAAACATTAGGTTACTTTTTGCCTGAATCTGCTCATTCAGTGTCCCACAACAAATTGAACCAACATCCCTGTTGCCACAAGGCTGGTGCCTGGTCTGAGTCTGCAGATCTCCTCACCAACACAGCACTGACATGATGTTTTCATTGTTTTCACAGCAGAGAATAAACAACATCTAAAATCTGCATTTGAAAAAATCCCAGATGATTTCAAAATTTAGCTAATTGTCTAATGGCACTGGTCTATGCAACACTGGCAGCCTTTGGTTTCCAAATGCAAGGCATGTAGGACAAGGCACCCATTTGCTCTACAGTTCTTGGAGGAACGGCCCCCTGTGACACAGCCTTGGACTCAGGCGCACAGGCCCTGATTGGGATTTCTTTTTTGCTCAGTTCGTGGTGTCTGTGCAGGCAGGGGTTTGCATTGTTTCATGCAGTATATCTTAAAGGGCAGATATTTTATATAGTCAGCCCTCACAGAACCATGCCAGGTAAAGTGTAAATGCAGTACTTTGCTCAAGAGGATTTGCTCACTCAGTACCCTGCTGGGAGAAAGATCTGACATCCCTGTAGACATAAGGCAAGTGTCCCCATTCTTGATGTGACATGGGTCCCAATCTTGTATTACATGACCATGATACATTCAACAGGGTAGGACACATTCATTGCGGAGATTCTCAGGCTGCTCAGGGTAGTCACACAGGACAAAAGTGGCAAGGCAAAAGTGCCTCATATAAAAAAAAGTCACATTCCGCAAGGTTCTGTGGAATATTTGATGCCTTTCAACCAGCAGCACCTGAGACAGCGGGTGATTAAAGCTCCCATCCAAGCAATATCTCTGAAGATGTCCATCTACCCTTAGATCTCACCTGGGTGCTGCAAATTACCATTCTAACTCCAGTGATCCAACTGCTGGGCCCATCATGCGGGTGCACCCCATAATTTCACTCCACCGGCAGAGTTGTTGTTGTCTCTAGACTGCCGCTGTCTCTCTTCACTGTATGATCCCTTGCAAGTTGAGGGGATATGCATAAAACATAGTGGCTTTGTTCCTCTGCTGAAAGAAGCTGCAGCTGTCTTTTGTTCTGTGCTTCCTCTGACTGGCTTTAGGCAGAAAATGTGAATGACCAGATATTCAGAATAATCACATTCAGCATTTTAATGATGTTGGTTTACCTAAAAATCAAAGAGGGCTAAATTAAGATGCAGTGTCTATTTTATAAGGCATTGGAGAACATTTCATGATACCAATAAAATGAAATATCCATTCACTCAATTAAAAGTTGAAAGAGAAGAGAGAGAAGATATCATTAGATACTGTTATTGAAGAAAGGAAACAGAAGCTCTGTAACTCTTTTTTAAGGAGTGTTAATTTGGCACTTTATTACCTGTTTATAGCCTTCTCGCAATAGATTTACTAAGTCATAATTAATTGGTTGTAACATAATTATAAACTTTCAAACAGTGTGAACTGTAATTAGTGGTGTTTTAATTGACAGGTATTTTGTACCTGTGGAGTCATACATAACTGCTCCTGCCTTAAAAGGTTTTTCCCAAGGGTTCCTTGGCCTCTCCTGCCAATGCAGTCATTTTGGAGAATTAGGGCAGACGACACCTCTTGATTAAATTGATCTGACTGAAAATCACAGAAAAGAGGTTTCATATAAACATAGACATTACTATAAATGCAAACCTCTTTATATCTAAAATAATTTCCATCCCAATATGTTGCTGATAAATTTGCTTTATCTGAGCTATCAGAGTTTATTACCTTGCACCGAATGACCATGCCTGTGCAAACAAATGACTCTAAACTGGCACTAGACCATGCAGACATCCAGTTAAAAATAACATGATAGTTTATTATTTTATTATAGTTTATAATTATCATGACTTAGAACATTTTACCTGTATTTTTTTTCTGCAGCAAATGATTGACTGATGTAATGCCTAACATGTCCATTAATGGGAATGATAACTAGCAGCACCATATTACCTTAATATGTGTTTTCACTTGTGTGCAGTTGAATTGGTATTACAAAGAATAAACCCAAAGCTGATTCCAGTTTTCATCAAGTATTTTTTTCATTGTGGCTGAAAATTTAAAATGGAACACAAGGATAAAGATCTTCCTAAATTCTCCAAAAATGTCAGATTTATTTTTCAGTGATTCATAAACAAATTACGCGCATTGTCATTAATGGACACTTGCCTGTGAAGCACCATTGAATACGTCTAATCTGTGCATGGGTTCTGTAACATCGCACCGTTGTCTCCTTGTCTTGTCTTGTTCTAAATTCGGGTTTGCTGACCACGACTTACTTGTTCTGTCTTGTGCGTTCTCCTGCATTGAAGGATACGAGAAATCCCGAAGCTTAAACAACATAGCTGGCGTGGCTGGCAATGCTCTGAGACTGTCTCCGGTGACCTCGCCATACAGCTCGCCCTGTCCGCTGAGACGCTCTCGCTCTCCCATCCCATCAATCCTGTGAGGCCACGCCCCCATCATCCATACGGGCCTGCCAGGTCCGACCCGGGGGTTGCTAGCTGCAAAACGGAGTCCCGCCCCCCGCAGAGTTAATTTTAAAGTACAGATAGTTCAGTAGAAATTGTGTATGGTGTTAAACTGTAGCTAACTATAAACCCGTTGTTTCGCTCATAGAAGAAACCCTGCCCTTTGGCTATTGATAAGATGATCACAGAGTAGTGCTTCCCCTAAAGTTCCACAATATTATTATGGTAGCTACTTAAAGGCAATAAAGATGACACGCAGTGGCTGACGAAATGGCCATAATGTTTAATAAACATATTTAATCAGGGAGATTATGTATATAGCTATATTTAGATACAACAGAAGATGATGTGCTTCCAAACCATACTATCACTTCATTGGACCTCACGTCAATAATTGTTACCCATTTTTTTTTCCCTTGGAGATGTCTGCAGCCTTGTCTTGATTCATGCACACGTCCCCCACCTCCCACACAAACTTCTGGGCCTTGACCACGTTTTGCATGGATCATCCCGTTTCATCGTCTGCAAGCAGTGTTGTAAGCAAGACAAACAAACAAACAAACAAGTGAAAACCCCTGAATCATAGATATGGAATGTGCACTGGGACCTGTGTGTGTGTGTATGCCCGTGCGTGTGCCGTCTGCTGCAAACAACGAAGAAAACATGTCGGAGCACACCGGCAAACTCTCCCTGCATGTGGCTATGCTGCTGTCCCACTGCTGATTTTTTTTGCCCAGCTGTCACCACACGGCCGAACTGAGGTGTCTCCGATTGTTTAGGTGCAGAGAACTGCAAAGAGGAATGTTTTTAATGTTTCTATAAAGAGCGTATAATGGAAAGTCCATAAACAGGGATTGATATTTGAAGCACAGTATTAGAATTGTACTGCCCCTGAAGGACCACAGTCATGGAATGGCAGTATAATGATCAGGGGCACAGTATGTGATCTTTCTTTTTTTTATCAGTATCAGCAGAGAGGCATTTCACTCTGTTGAACTGAATTTCATTTAGAACTATCACTGTTTTTAAATGTAGGTCAAAACATTGAGGTAAATACTACGATAAGCTGGTTATACACACACACACACACACACAGACATACTCACACAAAGTTTCTTTATTGTGACATTCTACATTCCATTCCATTCTGAAATGCTTCTGCAAGGCATGACCTTGCAATATTGTGGGTGTGACTGATCTTGAAATCAAATCCAAAGGGCAATGGTTTTTCTCATAGCAATAATACACTTCTCATACATTTGTTCAAACAGGTGTTTCACATAGGATCTTACCATCCAGCAATATGCCTCACCCTACACTGTGTTACCTACAGTAACAGGGGCATGGTTGCTAAGCAACTGGCACAAGCTCAGACATATGCTTGAGCAACTGGCTCTGAATGGCACATAGATACAGCTTAAGCACATGTACACATACAACACATATACACACAAACACACACACACACACACACACACACACACATGGAATAAATTGTAATTCCTGATAAAAAGATATGATTATTCTGATGATGAACTAAGCCACCAAAATTCTGCATAATTTTATTAAGTTGTTGAATTACCCCCTGTGTGATATTAAGGATGTAAGACTTTGCATTTTCAAATATAGACAAAAATATAAATGCATAGAGAAATATGTATGTGTATATATATGTATATATAAATGTATATGATAATGTTAAATTATAAATTATCTGTACATAGATTTAACCATAGAGCATGAATCTGCATGTCACCTCTTGTAAAGTACGTTAAACTATTTCCACAGAAACATTTCTGATATTTAGAGATGCGCACTGTTTATATTTTGATGTGATGTTTCTTTTGAATAAATAAATAAATACATGAACGCCATCAGCAAGGGGAGATTAACGGAATATCTGACGCCACTGTTGTCGACTACAGAGCCGTACCGTGTTATTCGTGATTTAAACCCTGCAGTCACCGTGGACGTTGGATGTTGAGCTTAACAGCACAGCTTTTGGAGGAGGAACTCTAACTGGGAGGGCGAGGTCCAAATGGAGAGACCTTTGGAGACTCAGTGAGCCCACTGGACTGGAGAGTGGACGGGAGAGTCCTAGCCTTTGGAAAGACTGCTGTCAACATGGTCTGCAACCAGCCCCCCGGCTACTTCAACGGATACAGCCCAACACTGAGGACAAATGCATACGTATTTAATAACACATAGCACATTGGTGAACAAACCTGTCTTGACTCCCGATGGTAGAGGATTACCGACACTGCGTACAACGACTGACATTCAGCATCAGCCTGGCTATCATACATTAGATTCCCGCAATAAGTGTATTAAGATGTATAAAGCTGGGACAGATTGTTCAGACTCAAGAAATATATATATATATATAGACATAGGCCAAGAGAGTCGATACGTATATAGAGACAGGAAATGTGACGAGATCAATAAATGTGACATGGTCATCAATTCTTTCTTTTATCTCGTCAGTAATTTGGTGGATTCTTTGCTCTGGTGTGTTACTTTATTGTGTGTTTATTATCATTATTTTTTTAATTCCACTGTGGGATCTAGCATATTGACAGGGGAACTGAGCAATCTGCTGGTTGGGTGCCACTGCTATGAACTGTCTGAGTTTTGCTGAGAGAGTAATGTTCTTGTCGTGCTGAAATAACAGCAAGTGGGAGGTTACATGTGCACTTTAACGAAGGGTAAACTTGTATTACTATGAAGTACGTATTTCACTGGATTCACTCACCATACATGTCTCTGTGCAGTTGAGACAATGACTTCCTTACTGAGTTTGCCTACAAACCAAGGCTTGAATTCACCTTAGCCATAACACATTTTGTCCTTAACTCTGAGTAGCAAATTAAAATATTGCCTTTGTTCTCCTTTCTTATATGACGTTTTCGGTTTGGTGGTCACTGAAACGATGAACACACTGTAAGCTCTTAAACTACATAACCCTTACTTTCAGTATATTTGTAACTCACAGTTGAGGACAAAGTGCATCATGGGTATATTGAATCTGGGCCAAAACCTGCGCACTGGTTGGTCCCAAGAGGTAGAGGGGACATAGCCTGTGTGTGAAATTTGGTCTTACTGCAAAGTGATTAGACCTCACCTTTGAATAAAAATGAGCCTTTCTTGTTATGTAAGCTATGTTACCTTGGCATGAGTTTGGCATTCACTGAAGCAGTAATAGTGGGAAAAAACTCATTCTATCCATCAAGGAAACAATGATCAAGTGTATGATAGTTAAGGACAAACCGCTTTGCAGTAAGATTGAAATCTACCCAATTTCACTGTGTACTGTGTCATCCAGGTTTATGGTGAGATGATGTGTAATGCATAGAGTTCTCATTGCCTTTCAACACACCTGCATAAAAAAATACCATCCTGTGGTGTTGAAAGTGCAGGTTTTAGTTGCTGCAAGTCTGGGACTTCCCAGACAACCTCACTCATTTCACTTAAACATTGTTGCGTTTTGTAGAAAAAAACACAAGAGCGAGAATTTATGGGATTAGGGATACCTTACAGGTGCATGTTGGCTTTGTTCTCCATTTTATGTGTCTTCAGTGAACCAACACAAGGATCAAAATCAGTTTGCAATAATGATGCAAAACATGTACCAATTTGCACTGTGATTTTAGTTCTGTATGAATGGAATTATATTGAATTGCTCACTTTATCCCTACGATCATGAGGCTATAGGATTCTCTCTCTCCTGTGAGGAATTTGCGTTTTTCACATCAGCAATTGAGAGATTAGTAACTTCACGTTGGAGTGACTTGCACACTGACTGTTCATACCGAACTATTTCCACTTTATCCCTTCAAGCTCTGGGCAAAAGAACTATCCGGAACATGACTTTCTGTGTATTTTGTCACCCGCTGCTTAAGTCTTTAAAATTATCAAGGGCACCATCTTAAAAAAAAAGAAAGAAGAAAAAAACATTCCAGAGGAAAATGTATAATTGTACTTACATTTAAAAAGAATATAAAAGAGAATTTTATCTGAATCAATATCATGTATTTCTGTGTCTAGTGTGGAGTGAGTAGCCTGGTTATGTGTCTGTTTTTAAAGTCATTGTGGTCTAATGGTGTGCTTCTCTATACAGTCCACAATTGTCAAAACTATGATCCAGGACTTTGTTTTTTTTTCCTTGTTTAATTGATGTGGGGAGCTTCGAGTCTGTATTTTGAAGCCATTTTTGGCATTCTGGAGTGCATGCACAGCCAGTGATGAAACCATATCAAAATGTAAGAACAACATATTTCACATTCAGAACAATGTGTGTAGAATAAAAGTAAATACAATGTGAAAAAAATCATTCACATAAACATATTTATCATTTTAAAATGTGGTTCCTTTTTTTTTCCTCAAGTGTATCTCAGATCAGTGTAATGAGCAGGCTCTGTGTTGCAAAGAGATGTGAATCGGCCTCTGTTCATTCCAGGGTTATTTGCTGAGGTGTTTTGCAAACGTATCCAAGCCATTGTCACTAATTTCAGAGGTTATAAGTAACCCGGTAAAATGTATTGTAGGATCGTATAACGTTGAACACACAGAAGGCTTAATGAAGTACCTCTTGCATATCTGCTCACAAAACTGAACATGTAAACCAGAACGTCAAGTAACTTTTTAAAGTTTCCACACACCCTGCATGAATTAGTAACGATGCAAACCAGCTATGGTCATGAGAATTTTAATTCCAAAGCTGATTTTGCCTGGCCAAACTCTATGAGCCGTCCAAGGCTGTACTGGAGATGGCCCACACTCTAATTTCAGTTGCCTGTGTGCCCTTTCTCTGCTCCTCATCCCTCTCCTTTCCTTACCCTGCATTCATTAAATCCCCTCTTCAACAGCTTCTCTCACAGGAAACCTATCCCCGCCATTACTGCCAACTATCTTCACTCCCATCACCATGGAAACAGTCCCCAAGTCAGGAACATGTAAACAGCTGGGGATGGAGAGTGTTTTACAGAGAAGACGTCAACCCCCAATCCCCCCACCACAACCACCACCTCCCTCCCCACCATAACCCCCTGTGAGCAATGCATTTTTAGGCGTCCTGGGAGGAAGAGAGAGGAAAAAAAAAAAAGCACTGCGCCAGCGGCGGAATTTCAAAAATACCAAAGTCGTGACCATGAATATTGAATTGGAGACAATTATTGCTCTGCCACATGGAATCCAGTTTAAAAGCCGTCTTCTCCTCTGGGTTTGAACACAAAACACAGCACAGATTCTGCAGTGCCGATCTACACGCCGTGCCACCGTTCCTGTGGTCTGCGCCGATCTTTGTTCAGAATCAAGGGCCGACGCAAAATGCAGCCGTGACGTGGAGTACCTGCAAAATGTAATCCCGTGGATTAGCTGAAGAGCTACAGGAACTCTACCACAAGGCACTCCTGTTCAGAGGCTGAGCTGTGAGATCAGCAAAAGATAGCGGTTTGCTGAAGTGGATCTTCATTCCCATTTAATAATGTGTGAATGAGCATCGAGCTGAATGAGGTGATTAACTGTATGAACTCTAAACAGCTTGACTACATCGGTAGAGAGGGCTAAGTGGTTTATACAGTAAAGCATGGCTTGTTTAAAGGGTATGTTTCAAGTACCCCTCACGAGCTCTTGAAAAGTGCTCTGCTATTGAAACTCCATCATATTCAAATCTGTAAACTGACTACAGCCGCTGGTTTGTCCGTTCATTTTTTCAGATTTGATTGATTTGTTTATTAGTGAATTTATTTCTACATTTATTTATTCATCTATTTAATTAAATTATTTTTAATTTCCCAAGGTCTGGTACTCCATACTGTAACAGTGTGGTCCCTTTCGATGAGGGAGTGATGTGAGAGGCAGCTGTTTCCTCTAGGCAAAAATTCAATCTAACCACAATGTGCCTTTTTCATGTCAATTTGAGAACGAATTTAAGCAAGTGTTACTTTTTGTGAGACACAACATAATGGAATGGATGGTTTGGTGTGCTAATTTGCTGAAAATATGTTGTGTAACAAAATGTGTAGCAGCGATAATGAATACAACACTGCTTAAATGTTTTTTTTTTCCCAAGAGTGACACATTTCACAACATATCATTGACCTGCAAAAACCATCATTTTCTGAAGATTGTGACATTGTGTGTGGCTGGTTATTTGGATGATGTGTGGTTACTTAAGTATTCCACATTAATTACTGTATATCAGATCTACAGCAGTTATGCAGTAGATACAATTAAATCAAGAAACTCTCCCGATTTGGCTTATTAATACATTTATTGATTTGCATGTTATAACGAGCTACATGCACCTATCAAGCCAATATGCAGGCATATTACCATCAACTTTGGTTTATTTGTAGACATACTGCAGATGTCTATTCATGGCACTGTAAAGCAGACAAGAAGGGGAGGCGGAGAAACACATGCATAATTTCTTGATATATTTATGTATTTGTTTATCTTTGTTTTATTGGGGGAATCACCTTACCTCAAAGGTTAATTGGCTTTTAACAATGCCTGACCAAATGTGAAACAGGTGCTACTGAAAGGCGGACTCAAATGTGCTAGGCCTTAGCTGAAGCCTCCCCTGCATCTGTTTCACACTGACAAAGTGTCTGACACCTTCAGATTAACCAGCTGGCAAAAGGAGCTGCATTCTAAAGTATGGCATCTGTCTGCTGACAGCAAGCTCCAAAGTGTGGACCATTTCACACACAAAATATGGCTGGTTTAACCGGGATCAAAAATATATACACATTGAAAACATTTCAAACTGAGCTCTTAAAGCCGGTTCCTACTGGTTGTAATAGAGGATGCTAAGTGTTCACTGCATGAACCTTTGCCATCCAGGTGAAATGATGTTACTTTTCGTAAGTCAACGTCATGAAGGAATTTTATTTATTTTTCCCAAATTTAAATGACTGTCAGAAATCAGAAATTGGTTATTGCTAAATCTATTGTAGTGAGCACCCAAATTGTTCCACTATTTTCATTTCATTGAAATAGTGACCATTATTGACTCATTGTTAATTGTTTGATTTGTGTTGCATGTTGTCTTGTTTGAAGTGGTTTTAAATTCATTAGTGTCATTCCAGGACCACTGCCAGTGGTAGTTTGCACTGTCATTTTCACTGCTACTTGACTCGCTGTCTCTGAAATGATAAAATAAACTGTTTGTATTTAGTGGCAGCGTAATTTAGATGTCTGGGTAAATAAAGTTTTGCATTTTACAAAAAGCTTTCCTTGAAAATGATACTAGAATGGAAGAGAATAAAAATGAACAACACATGCCCTAAAACACACATTGTCAAATGAAAGGATAAAAACTGTGCACAGTATGGGGACATCTCTGCCTATGGATACAAGGAGTGATCCATTACTGATTCCATGCAACAAGATTCAACAGATGAAATCAGTGTTTATTAACTACTGAGGAAAAACAAGGTAAGTTAGGCAGTCCTTTGCCAGTGTAAAACAGCCTGGGAAACAATGAAGTCTTATTCCCCAGCCTGAACCCTGGGAGGAGGCCCACGGCGTATTATTATTAGCCGCCTCTAAGAAGAGAGTGGATGACACACTGAGGGCTGAAATACGTCTGCTCAGCCGAGATTACATTTTAAATCCCTCCGCATGCATATTCCTACCGTGTCACGTCACCATGGAAACGCTCCGGAACGTGACGCCGGCTAGCCTGTCGGAAGATGGTGACAATCCTGCCGTGAAAAGCTGGAGGTGTTTGTCGTCAAGAGGAGCTTCCTTTTACTTGCTTCACACCTCTGGACAGTACATGATAGTATGGGACATGACAGAGAGACACTAGCCTGCCCAACAGCAAGATGCGGTACCAAATTTTCAGTCTGGAAACGATCCCTCTGCTTCAGTTTGGCCTACTACTGCGTCAAAAATTACACATTCATTGTTTGGCCTCAGGGTGTTGCTTACTTGTGATTGGGTTGCCAGCTGCAACAGCTAAATTGAAACCCTTTTCTGCCCTTTTCTGTAAAATATGAGCGCAGAAGGCCGAAAGGTTAACAGCGTGAAATATGTTAGCAGACTAGCATGACACAGAAAGTGCAGGAGGAATGGGAGAAAAATGGCCTGAAACAGTAAAAAACAGTAATCTGGAAGAGAATGATTTCCTGCACCCAAGGTGATGATCTATATGTGACGATTCTTCCTCATCTTTTGTGGGATTAGACAGCAATCCTTTTAGAATCTTGACAGCAAAGTAATTTTCTTCTCTTGTTGATTCCTGGGTATGACTGATACCTGTCTGCTATGTATTCTCCATTCTGTCCACAACTGTAAGGTTATCTGAAATTTAGTGCAATGCACACAGAACATACCACATTTTTATTGACATTAACAAGGGTAATTAGCCAGGTAGGTGCTGCTGTGTCATCATATATAATATAAAACGCATGGGTGACACTTCAGTAAGATACTGATATGACTGTATAATTTCACTATTTATTTAAGGACAATGTGAGTGCATTTTCTTTACTTAGTGGCCACCTAGACTGTTTTCTAGAAAGAATGTGTAAATAGTTACCTTACAGTTGTGTAACATGCATTGTACCAGACCTTGTAATTCATGTTATCTGTAAAAGCTCAGTAAGATAACAAACGCCAGCATATGTTTCATTGACCATACCAAGCACAAGCTAACAGTCTCTTCAAGACTGGTATCTAAACATGCATGTCATTTCTACCTGAAAGGCCAAAAACCTTTTTTAAGTGGCATTCATGTCTGATTATCCACTTTTGTACATCCAGAAATAAAACTGCCTGTTATCTCTAAGTCATATTACAACAGATATTTCCCTCCTGGTAGCAGGAGAAAGCAGAAATGTGGTCTGACAGAAAGGTAAGACCTTGAGCTCTCCTTCACCCCTCCACCACAGCCCTGAGGACAAAATCTGCTCTTGGGAGAAAAGCTGTTGCTTTCCTAAACCAGCCACTTTTGTCATTTAATGGATGGTGGTGAGGATTAAAGTGACATTCAACATTTATATCACAGGTTTTATAGAAGAATTTGCAAGTTGGGCATCTAGAATTCAAAATGAAAAAAGTCACCATTTGGACGTTCCTAAGTAAATGAATGTATTGTGATCTGGTATTATTTAAATTATTCTTATGTAATTGTGACAGATGCTGAAATGCATTAGTGGGATGTGAAGTGGAGGGGACAATTTAGGGAACAAGATGCAGGCATGGGCATGATGTATGGAGATGAACAAAAATATGTTTATTGTAGTTTATTGTAAAATGCACATGCCAACAGTGAAGAAAACCTCACAGAATTTACAAAATCATTTATAATACACATTCGCTCATTCACGCTATAACGCCTTGTACAGTACTGCTAGGACAGAAATTTCGCGCGTCGCACCTCCTGGCATAAGCCTCACATAGGCATGCAACATGCGCGTGCTCGTCTATTTACGCGCACGTGCGCTGCATGCCGGTCGTCAGAGGAGGCTGCCACTAACGCCAGCGGCACAAACGATAGTCAGCCCAGGTAAGTTATCAAACATTCCGCAAACTTGCTGTAGCACAAATGCCCCTATGAACCTTTGCTTAGTAAAACAAATCTGAAGGTAAATACTCGTCACTAAAGTACATTTATTCTCTAATTTACAACAGTTGGAAAACAGTTCTGCGTTACTAGTAAACTTCTGGACATATCGCCTGTCGAAATCAGAAGCTCGCGCTTCCCCTCAGGTAAGCTTCAGTTTAATTTTTAGTCAGTTACTAACAATTAAAATATCCGTTCTACTTATAAAAGAAACATGTTACATAAGCAGGGCACATGCTAGAAAAAGAACATAGACAAAGGGTATGAAATAAAAACACCATGCCTTATACTGTCCCGCATTCTAGATGATTTTTGGATAAATTCGGGGGGATTTTTATTCACGTAGTCCCTACCAAGTGGAAAAAGGTGAATACATTATATGTATAATATTATCATTTATAATATTGTATTACTTTAGACATGTCTGTGAACACATTCCTGAGATTTTTTGGCTACTAAACCCGTGTTTCATTATTAATTAGGTGTAACTTTGCAGGTGGTGTGATTCAGTTGAGACAGGTGGCCAATTGGACACAATTGTCATCACCTGTGACTTGAAGTAGTTGACCAGATATCTGACTAGGCAGAATAGGGATGAAGAATTAGTTTGTGACCCTAAATTCATAAGAATGCATACATGAATATCTGTGTAATACCCTCTCATAAAAAGCTTTCAATAAAATATTTTAAAGGTCTGTAAAGGGCTATTTTAGGCCATGGAGCCATATTTAGAGCCATATTTTGGAAAAGTTATAAATCATTGGTTTCTGTAAAAAGATGTTTGCAAAGACAAATAAATACTTTGTGAGGCTTGGCCATTGAGATGTCATGTCCCTTGAGAGGGTTTTAGTCTCCCTGTCCTGGCCAGCCTCTACCATGCTGCTGTCTCACCCTAGCCACATACAGCGCCCCCTACAGCAAATGGGACATAGTATCCTCTGTGTTCAATTTCCCACCCCCATTGCCCACTGAATTTAGTTGAAAAACAGTTATTGTATAGTAATAATATGTAAAGCTGTAAACTTGGTGATCTAGGTTGAGACAGGTTAAAACAGACTAATTGCACAGTCTCTTGGCTCCTTATCCTACTGCTACTACTAATAATAATGATGGTAATAATAACAATAATAATAAATCATCTACAATGCATATTATAACCTGAAGCTGAGTGTGTAACTGATAAGGTAGTAAATGTGATGGTACTGATTTCATACAACTGAAAATACTTTAGCACATTTGTCTCATTCTGTTATGTATGCTAGACTATGTTGTCCTTTACCTCTGGGCTCTGTTGTAAGTTACCTGATGATGCCCAGGTGTGTCCTGCCCCGTTTCTTCCCAAGGGGCACTCTGTTGCTACGAGAAACATTATTTCATTAATGCCTGCATTCCTACAGCGAGCCTGAATTATGTATGTGCAATCTCAAGGTCACAGATCCCGGGAATGCACATACTGTACAGTGCTCTTATTCCGCATTCAGTCTTGGTAATTGATGGCTCTGCCTTTGTCATTGCGCGGGACGCACGGTATGATTGTGTTCAGTTTATTTGCCCTCCCCGGTTCAAATAGCCAGACATCCTACTGCTGTGGATTGATGCAGTCGTTTAGGGAAATAAATGACTCAACATACAAATCCGGGGATCAGGAGCCAAATAGGTGGACATAAACTTGCCCGTTAGTTGTTTGTGCTATTTATGTTCATAGAAACCACTGTTTGAATTTGAACTGTTCAGAGCTGGGACTTTTTCAAGGGATATTGTTTCACAGAAGTCTTGCATTCTGATCTCGAGCGCCATAGAGAAATTCAGAGATCTGGTGTTTTGGATTGGGTAAAGCATGCTGTTTTTCTCCAGGTCTACAGGTCCTCCTCAGAGATCCGATGAAGAGTGCAGTCACACAAAGCTCTGCTCCGCTTGAATATTGAAAATGGAAAATTAATGACTGTTTACTCCATGTTCTACAGACTGAAAGGGAAATGCAAACAGGAGAACATGCTAATTACAGTGTATTCACAATCTGATGCACTGTTATTTGGTAACCTCATCTAACCCAAAGTAAACATTCAACCTGTTAACATGGCAATTATGAATGCTTTGAATGTACAACAATGACATTTTAATGCCATTTTAACTTTGGAAAAGAGGGTAAATATTACGTCATAATAATCACCGGCTATATTGATATCTTAATTTACATACCATATATATATGTACACACACACTTAGTATGTATCCTTTGGCAGTAGTTCTCCATTTCATTCTGTTCGTATATGAATAATACATTTCCAATTCAGAATTAATTTATTGAAGTGAATAAGCTTCAACGGTAAAAGGTAAAAAAAAATGCTGTGTATATAATCAGAGCAATTCATAACAGGTCACATCTAATAAGGCCAGTTGCTGGAAACCATTTCCTATAGATTGTGTGATTCTGTCTTCCTCCCACGATGGTAGACATCGTTTACAATATGAAATGTTTGGAGGCGAGGCAAGACACAGGCAATCGTGCTGTTCTCTTACCAAACAAGGCTATAATGGTACTGCACAAATGGGGACATCTAATTGGTCCCTGTTTTTGATTGCTCTGTGTGCGTGCATTTGTGTGTGTGTGTGTGTGTGTGTGTGTGTGTGTGTGTGTGTGTGTGTGTGTGTGTGTGTGTGAGAGAGAACGCGCGCACGCGCGAGTGTGTGCGTATGGATGTGGGTGTGTGTGTGTGTGTGCATGCATGCATGTTTGTGCCAATTATAACATTTTATATCAAGTGATGAAATTAAGTGAAACGCAGAGCTTTCAGACAATACAAATGTAATGAAGCATGACTCACAGAATCCGAGAGGATACAATATCATTATTTGTTCAGTGCAGTTCCCAGAGCAGACCGTTTTCGGTTTTCAGTGGTGTAATCCAGCACAAGGTGTCCGCATGGTCTTAAAAGGATTCTAACATCTAGCCATTATTAATAAGAAAAAACAATAAAATATCACGCTTTCATTTGAGTTTTCACATGAATTTCCATTTTTTTCTTTTTCACTGCATCCAGTATTCTAATTGGGATGAGTTACTAAATGCATTTCAAAACTTGTGATCCTCTGTTAAGTTTGTGCTAGAGGCACTAATAACATCACCAAGATCCAACAAGCAGTTCACTTCAATGTAATTGCAAAGTCCTTTGTGTTTCAACTTTCCCACACACACACAGACATATATATATACAGTGAAAATAATTGTCTCAACATTAGAGGCAAAGCATTTTGTGGCACAGACCTTAGTTTGTGCAGCAGTGATACAAATATGAAATTGAGTGGGTGCAGCAGGCCTTTTCCATTAAAGATAGCTGCAAAGGTCCCTAACACACACACAAGCTGGTCTATGCACCGATTCCTTTTCCCCCCACAATGATATATATTGCACTGTACAAGACCAAATACAAGCAATGGGGCCATTGTGATCTACTCTAGCTATTATCTTGTCACTTATGAAATATGGACTGATCCCTTATCATAATGCTCAGATAAGGATTTTGTGCCTTCACTATCTTGTTAACTTGACCTTTAAAACCTTTACACTAAAAGGGCACACTGTGGTATAATTTCAGAGGGGACATATATATCATATAAATCATGTTCATATACCAATTAACCCTATAAAATAGCTACAGGAAATTGTGCAGGTACCATACTTAGGCACTGGAAATAGATCTTCAACAGGGAATTAGGTGTTGGAAGATTTAATTTATGCAGTCCATTCTCCTGCTATAATCACATAAATACATAAGAAGTTTAATGACGACTGGCAATTCAGCCCAGCTATGTATGTAAATTTGTTTGTAGTCTGGGGTATATCTAGGACTGTGTCTAGCCCGGGGTTGAATACCTTAAGGGTGTCTCCTTCCACTACAAACCCTGGCAAGATCTTCAGATTAGTCGGTGCAATGGTTCCACCAGCTTTGTCGGTGAACACCAATGGTCCCGACAGTCATCAAAACAGTTTGTAATGTAAGTGCCGGGCAAGAGAGGTGTTAATTATTGGTGCAGACTTCACTTCTTCCGTGCGGTGAATAATTTATGGAGCTGCTATTTTGTCTGCTTCCGTCAGGGCCAGAAGCAGGAAGTGGTCTGCCCTGGGGCTCAGTCTGCAGTATGCTGTTGTTGGCTCTCTACCTGTGACTACTGTCCCTCACAGGCTGCATTGTCCTACTAAAGAGCGTCACACGGAGATAAAAATACAGGAGGCAACATCCCATCCTGCGCCCGTCTTATTTGTTGTGGGGGACTCGTACACACTCGCAGTTCCTGACCGTGCATCTGGTGTTATAATTAGGCAGTACGGTGTGAGATGATGACATCGGCTGTTTGTCCCTCGGAGAATAACTGCGAGGCAGAGAAACACGTTTGGATTGCAGCGGTGGCTGCCGAAATTAGATGCGCGGCGCTGCAATCGCACTTTGAAATTAGAGGACAGTATCCTAATGTGCCCCCTCTGTTGCTTTCTGAGTGTTATGAAGTAATTGCATAGAAAATGGATTGAAAAACAATGATATGGCAACATTCATGGAGAGGATAAATACAGGACTGCTTTAAAAGCACCCCAAGAGACAGGAACCCGAACAGCGTACCGCTAACTGCCACTATACCACTTTAGTCTTCCAGGGTTAATGTGGGTCCTGTAGATTAATCTGAAGGGAATTTGCCTAAATTTGTCTCTTCTTTCCTTTTGTGATACCTGTTCAACATAGCGACGGTTCTCATGCAGCAGTTGTTCACAGTAACAGATCATGTGATTTGTATGACTTTCCGTTGGTGTTGGATCATTGGGTCAGTTGGTGAAACAGCCCGGGAGGCCTTGGTGCTTACAAGAAAACATCTGTTTTTGGCGGTTTTAATTTTGACAAATTTGGCAATTAGATTATGTAAGAAAATGATTGTGTTGAACATCACACAGAACACAAGAACACATACTGCAGAGGGACTAAACTCACATCAGAACACAAGGGTTAGGGTAGGATTTTGATAATCATAACCATGACAAACAGTGCTGGTTTGTATGCATTATATAAAATTGGCTTTCCAGTGACACTCGAAATGATGTACAACATGACTGGATTTGCGTTCATTTTTACCAGGTGTAACCAAACGCAGAGCAGTTGTCGGATGTCTGACATCAGCTTATCCGAGCTCACCCTCGCGAAGTCTCTCCCGAGCACCAGCAGGGGCTGTGCGCGTTGCTTGTAAACCCGCGTCTCTTACGGCGGAACGTGAAATGCAAACATGCTTTGTGAAGGCAATATCGATTCCGCTCGGCCGGGTGACATTGTCCTTCGTGGCAGGGGAAGCGAAACAGTCTGTTGAAAACAACGTCCTCGGGCACTTTTGTGGAAGGGGGGAAAAAAAAAATGCGACTGAGTGATCGTGAGGTGATTCTGTACAGCATGCAGTCAGGCGACAGCTTCACGGAGTGAGGCAGAGGAGCTGATTTGGCAGGAAGGTGGGGGGGGGCCTTAGAAAGGTTCATGCAACGTCCACACCACAAAGACACATCCTCCAGCTTCCGAATTATTGACCTGGCAACTCCTCTGCGTTCACATCAGCCAATTGGTGGAGAATGCCCTCTCAGATACCAGGAGAGACAGATGAGTCTCTCTGCAAAAGTGACCGCAGCTGCAAAGGGGTGTAGTGTGTCAGGGAGTGTTTATACTGGTCTCTTGACTGCTCAGATTGGGAGTCTGGTGGTGGGCTGTAGTAGTGACTTTTAAGAGCAAAGTGCTGTTAGCTTAAAATTACTCATCAGTTTTTGGCATTGGTGGGACATTCCAGAGATAACTACTGCAAAGAGAAAACAATACTGATAAGGCTGATCCCTTGCATCCTTTATCCATATTTGCAAACACTTGGAAGAAAACCGATAGCTGGTGTCAGAATTGTAGTGTGGGATTCAACCACTAAATTACTACATGATGAGTTGGCAATTATCATGTCTCTGAGGGATTTTTTTTGAGTCTATGCACTATAATTTGAGGGGCAGTACTGGATTTTCTAGTCTTTGACAATTTTGATGCTAGTTTAAACTATTCATTCATCTTCACCATGTTCCTTTTACTTTTCTCTCTGTCTGGAGTTTCTGCACTGCGGCTGTACTGGCCCATTTTCCCTGCTGTAATCTATCCCTTCCCGTACTACCATTCTAACATAGTAACAAGGTGTTCCTTTCACATTCCCCTCTGTCTTTGTCTGCTGTCGATTCATCCTTCTCTCCCAGTTCACACTCTGTGGTCCAGAGAGATGCCCCTGTTAGATGCCAGGCTGTAATTGTAGGTCGGTTGAGACCATGTGCTGAGGTGACTGAAGACTGTGTTCCGTTTTGTCACAATGGTGTGTTTGCACAGTAGAGGAGAGAGAACCTTGTCTCTTCCTCCAGCAGTCATTTGACCCCCTGAAACCTTTCCATCATTTGTTAGCAGATCACGAAAGGGACTTGTGATGCCTCGAGCGTGAGACTGACAAGGGACATCTGTACTGGGGACTGTTTAAAGGACATGTGAATAACTTGATTGGCACTGAATCGAATGAGAGGACTTGAACTGTAAGCATTAAAAAGATGAGGATAAGTGTCACAGTACTCAAACCTGCAGGAATAAGTCACAACTTGAGTGCAGTTTCGAGTCCTTTCCACATATTCATAAATTAGTAGGTGGCTCAATGCACATTTGGCTTGTCTCCTCTGGTTTGGTTTAACTTTCACTGTTGTACAATTTTATGTGAGTATGGGATAAACATAAAAATGAAACTTCACTTTATGAGGTGTTCTGCAGATATTCGTGCATAGTTTTTGTAGTTCATCAGTTTGCAAGCTGCCAGAGGTTCAGTTTTTCGCTCAGTGCTTCAGGTCTGCAAATGTATCATTTAGTATCCTGGGCGTGTGTCAAGCAAAACGCCGTGGCTGGAATGTTTGCCCTCTGTCTTGACAGATCCCGGTCACAGCCATGTCAGTGCAGTTTTTTCTGCTCACCTGCCTTAGGAGTCAGGATTCATTAGCCTTATCAGTTTATTAATCCACACATAATTAAGCACAGGGGTCCTCTTGGACTCCCTGTAAAATGGAATGTCACCTCCTCAGTTGTTCTTTTGACACTAATGTTCTCACAGGCTGCGGCACAGAAGACAAAATATCCATATTCATAAAATTGTACAGCAGTGCTTTGAAAAAAACAAAGCTTTGCCACTGTAAAATATGAGGGTGAATATTTTATTTTTCAAAGCTAAAAAAGGCAGACCTGTTGCTGAGAGAATGAAACTCTCTGATTTTACAAAGTATTACCATTAAATTATTGCATGTCAGAATGAGTGGCATTGTGATGAAGGTTTTATACTACAAGTCATAGTAGTCTTGAACATACATTTGATCATCCTTGCCATATTTCTCCTATCCATACTGCTGTCATGGAAATCATATGAGCAAACCTGTTCGACTCTGTGGAGATGAGCTAAAACTGGTAACTGTAAATATAAAATCACAGCATAATATTCTAATAACAATCGTTCCCATCTGTATTCTGCACATACCCTAGCTTTCAGTGAGAGAGTGCATTACATTATTAAAATAAAATCAATCAGAGCCTGTTTTCACTGTGAACCATTTCACTTATCAGTTATGTGAAAAATATGCAAATTCAATATTCTTTGTGAAGCCTTACCTATTAAGATCACATGCTCTCTGAGCTGAGATCTAGTGATGCAGTCTGAATTCCCAACTGGGATTAATTTTCAGTGTTGTTCCCAAATGGCACAGTATGACCGATTAGCAAAAGTAGTTAATTCAAGGTAATTTAATTACACTCTCAGCGTCCTGGTGCTATAATTGCTTTTACTGTAATGCGTACATTTCCCAAAATCCTCTCGGCCTCCCAGCACGGATAATTTTGGTTTAATGGGAATAACCTGGATATGCAATGATTTAGCCATCTACATCTGTATGAACCTGCAAAAGATGGAGATGAAAGCATTAGGAAACAGCTTATCAGACATCTGTGACTAAAGGCTCCATCAAATAACCATGTTCTTCAGACATACATATGAAAAACATACAGTATATATATGCTTCATATATTCTGTATAGATGCTTTATCATACAAACATACTGACCAGAAGATGCATGTGGTGGGATAATAATATTGTATAATACTCACGGTAACAGTTCATTTAGGAAATGGATGTTTTTATGGCAGCAGGTGTTCTTTGTTTACAAAATGTTTTGATTTAGTACAGGTAGGTCACTGAAATTATCGAAAATGTGTTGAGGTGTAGTAGCGGCTTCATTTTGTTATTCAAAGTTGAGGATAGTGATTATGTCGAACTGAATACAGGCCTAAAATTGATATGGGAGAGATGCCAAGATAAATGCTTTTACTGGAGGCTGTTTGAAATCCTATCATTCCTGTTCAATGTGCCAGTATGAAAGGCAGTATGTCATTTTTGAAATAGAGATGAAGTGATGTTCATAGCAAATGTCTAAAAGCACTCAAAAAGTGTAAAGCTAGTATTCACAGTCAAGCCCATTTTACCTTTGTATTGAATACTTCAGTAAGTGTAGTGGCACAGTGAGAATGTGAGTTTTCTCAGATTCAGGGGATGCCTGCCATGTATTTTTACATGTATTTAAACATTTTTCTCAATGTATATAAAATGAATCGGAGGAGTGGGGTATAAAAAAATGAACATCATGCAGGTTGAGCATGTCTCAGAGAGCAGGTACCTGCAATCATTTAAAATGCCATCAACACAAACATATTAGTCATCAACTTAATTGATATTTTTTTCTCACCAGTCTTTCTTGGCAAAAATATGTGAAACATGACTAAGGTTAAAAAAAAATTACACGATCACTGATATATTCCTTTCGCTGTGACGACTTAACATTTTCTCGAAAGGACACTTCATTTATGTACAGCATCATCTGTGGAAATAAAAAAAAAAAACTCAATTTGCATGCAGTGTAGTAGCTCTTAAAATATTCATGCATGCACAGCTTAATTAATACTTAATTTGTACACAGATATTTCCAAAGATACTTGCATAAGAATCACATTTCACATAAGGTAGGGGGGGAAAACATATTGCCTCTCCAGACATTTTCATGACATTTTATTCTTATTTCTAAATAGTAACAATAAAATAAATGATAATATTTTGATTAAGACACCTGAATTCATGGGTGAACGTTGTATGATGTAGCATGTCTCTGACTTTATGGGCTTTTTGAAGGAGGCTCAGTGACTGCCCTCAGTGGAGGGATTACTTAAAGCTTGGTTGTCATGGTTACGACTTCACATCTCCAACGACTAGTTAAACGTGACAGCGTGTTCAAAGATCTTGGATGCAAAATATGTACACAACCCGTGGTCTCTGGTGTTGCCAACTGCAATTTATTTGGCATCTGTATTAATTATGCAGCGCTTTTGAGAGGGGGAAAAATGGCAACACATGAACATTAACTTTGGAATTGAGCATGCAATGGGATAGTCAAAGAGAGAGCTTTAAGACTTGCAGTCCCTGAAAAAAGTGAGGGAATTGAAGGTATTCTGATCGATGTACACAATTAAGATTTTTTTTCATGAGTAGTTAGGAGGGAGAAAAAAAATCCTGGCTCAACTTTTGCTTCTTGTTTATTCATGAAGGAGAAAGAAAGCTACCTGTAATTTAATCAGTGCAGAGAGGAAATGCTTCAGGAAAAACATTCTTTTGAAACAGTCTGTACTGTCTCCCACTCTGTCTGTTGTGTCTGGGGAGTTGTGTGCTGTTTAAAACATGCCGACTGTACTCTAGTAAGGGTTTATTGTAAATCACAAGTGGCTGTCGCCTTTTTTAGCTTTTCACACCACCTCTTTGAGCACCTGGATAGCCCATCTCCACTCCTCTATTCCTCATTTCATTGTAATGAAAAGGGACACAGACATCACAGCAAGGGGTGATGGTTACTTGGAAGGACCTCTGATGCCTGATTGGCGGGATTAATCTTCAGTGGGACAGGTCATATCAGGAGGTGTCCAATGAGAGTGCCTGCAAGGCAGCCAGCATTTTAAAACCACTCCACTGAATGTATGTTTGAAAGTATCCTTGTCTGTTTCATAAACCTTATGCACCTTTCGACCCACTTCACAGCTCGGCAGAAAAGTGCATAAGAGCATCTGCCAAATGCCAGTAATAAGGGACGAAGGGACCCAATGGCTGACAGTGTGTCACGCGTTTGTCTGTGGGCCAGAGAGGAATCACACATCTGCCAGGCAGCCAAACTGGATTAGAAGTAAACAAGAACTGCATTAGGGCATTAGTCTTATCAGGTCTTAGGTCCTGGTGTCACACCGGTGCATGACAGCAGCTCAGTCTAATAAAACATGCAAGCCCCCCTACACACGCACTCCATGACAATGATGAAATTAATCTTGTTACCTTGAGTTCCGTTAGGTTTTTTCTTTTTTTTTGCCCTGAATTTTTATCCTGTTCACTCTAACTGGATTTGACACCTGGGATTGGTAATCACTAAACCGTATCCAGAGGCTCTGGCGCATAGATTCTTTAGGTCCCTCCGGCATAGCACCAAACGCAGACCTATGGGGTGATTTCACCCCAGTCATCCAGGACCTGGATCTGTAACCATAAGACTGCATGTTCAAATTCCGGCTGGGACACCACTGGTTTACCCATAACAAAGCTTCTTAACTCAGATTGCTTCATTGGATGTTAATGGGTAATATGCAGAGTTGGTTAGGGTGGCTGCTTAGCAATAAGGTAATATACTCTCACACACAGTGTAGATCCTGGCTGCCCTTCCCAAAATGGCTGAGCTTGTTTCATTTTAGGGTTTGCTAAAAGCACTCAGTACCCATTGCTCTTGTTGTAAACCCAATGCAAGTCTCAGATTTCACCACCTCAGGAGCAGTCAGTTCTTTCCAACCCATTGAAAGGTGCCAGACCACAAAGTAACTTTCACTTTTGTTTTTTCCAGTCAAAAATGTGATAATGTTGGCCAAGAGCAAAGCACAGCTGAATTACAGTACAGGAAGGCATGTGTTATAGTTCTACAATGACTTTTGGGGGGCATTTGCTGTGGGGTGAATGAGCCAATTTTCTGGGTTAATAGTGAATTTGCAGGGTAAATGAGCACAGGTTTTGGTAGGGTTCTGCAGAAGAGCCATTGCCAATTTGCAAAGTGCTGCATAATTGAAGACCCATTCATAATGTAGTTCTCATGTACAGAAAGCCATCGGATTCATAGGATTTCTGTTAATTCGGCGTAATGGGATGAAACAAAAACTACCAATGGGAAACTGACAGCCTTGTAATCCTTCAGGCCATTAATATAGAAGAACTTTTTAATGACAGTGATACTGGACCAGTTGAATGGTTTGTCTTAAAGTAATTTATTGTGTTTGGGAAATGAGACTGAAAATTACATGAGTGGCATGGTTCCTGTCTTCTAATGGTTATTATATTAACCGTCATATTGTTAGCAATCATTGTGTGAGTGGGGGATTGTGGGTAGTTTCATTAGTTTTTTTGGGGCAGGGACCTCTGTACTATGACCATATGCAATTTAAGTATGAACTTGTTGGCTTAAACTTTAGTTTGAGGCATTTGTTAGTTTTCTGTTTGAAAAGAAGGTTAAGCAGTTATTTATTTTCTGCTTTGTATGTTGGTGACTGGTTACTCTAGGTGTTTGGGAATCGCGTGTGTATGTGTCTGCATGTGTGTGCAGTTTACACCACTTGAAAGAATCAAATCTTTTCAGGCATATTTAATCTTATGAATCATTGATTCTTAATTCTTAAAAGTGGAATTACAAACGGCGTTTATGAAATATTTTCCTCTTATTTAACTGAGAAATATCCTTAGCTAAATTCTTTGGGTGTGGAATAAAACACGCTTGAATGTGTAGCATTATTATCCTTTATTAAATTAACATGCTCATGTTGTGGTTGACAGGAGAGAGCACTTCTAAACAGACTGGGTGCAGCAGTGTAGTGGGATGCTTGAAGAGTGTACCTCGAATGAGTATATAATTTTTGTATTTATAATATATAATTTACATAATATATAAGTTATATTTATATAAATTATATAATTTATATAATATATAATTTATAGTATATAATTTTTGATTTTGTATGTGCACCTGGATAAGTGTGTTCTGATCAAATAAGTGGAGTAACTGCAGATTTACCAGTTGATATTGTCGAAGGCAGGCTTCCTCTGTAGCCAGAACTGAGTCTCCATGCAGTTGCAAGGCTGGTGATGAGGCCGGAGTCTGTAACCTGCGGAGGATTTGTGTTCTTATTGACACACGGCTGATTGCTGCCCAAGGCTCCAAAGTTCTTTGTTTCATTAGCGTCCTTTGATTATTTGTGCTTGGGTCAATCTGATCTCCTGCGCCGTGCTGACCTGAAAAAGTCCAGCCTTGTTTGTGTGTGTGTGTGTGTGTGTGTGTGTGTGTGTGTGTGTGTGTGTGTGTGTGTGTGTGTGTGTGTGTGTGTGTGTGTGTGTATGCGTGTGCCCGCGTGTGTGTGTGTGGGCCGATAAAGCCCAATGCAGTGACTCAGAGCCCCCGGGCGGTTCCTGGGCTATGGCGGAGTTCTACTACCCCTCGACGTGAGCCGGGAACGCCAGTGAGTCACGCGCCCGGAGACACTGGAGGATTTCTGGGCTGCAGACCAAACACGCCGGCCGTAAAGAGTCTTAATGAAAGCCCCACTCCGAGGTCTGAGCAGAGCAACAGCAACTGGAGAATCACGCTCGTCGGGAGGCAAGGAGATGATTACAAAGAGACAGCAATAAAAGCAAAAGACAGCAGCTGAAGAAATGAGAAGACATGCACTAGTTTCTTTCTTTTTCCAAAGGAGGCTGTATTATTGCTCTTTCAGTATTGAATAATTTCTGGACTCCCCTGAGAATGAAGCCGGGGTGCTGAAAAGGCAAACTGAAACCGAGAGACACATAACCACCGAGCAAACAATCAAACGACTCAGTAATGGCTTCTGATAAGCCATCGCGTTTAGCAGGGGACAGAATCGGCTGGAAAGGCTAGGAATCTGAAGTCAGCCACATTGTTTGCCTGCCATAAGAAAATGGTGGTTTCCATGGCAATCACCAGCTCAAAAAGGGCTTTCAAAGCTAAATTGTCAGACAGCTGATTGTCCTTGTTAGCCATAAACTGCATAAGGTTATGCACAATATTCTAAATATCCAGTGAGAGAAAAATGCAAAATTAACAAATATTTGGAAATGAAATCAAGCTGCCATACCGAATGGAATAGCAGAAACTGAATTATTTTATCTTCCATCCATAATCTGTAAATTCTGGCCTTTGGATGCATACCTCTGTAGACTTCTTGCTACATTAGCCCCCCACCATTCTACGATTTCATTTTCCAGCCTTCAAAGGGGTTTGCGGTCTGCTGTCGCCTTTCATTTCAGCTTAGAGTGGATCGGTGATGCTGTGGGTTTGGGATTTGATGAGTGAAGGGACCCCCATAAGACCTTTCTGTTCTCCCTGGCCTTTTCACAAAGATGATGTATAAGGAGCTGGCAGGGTCACGACGGCAAGCTCCATCCAGACCAACAGGCAAAATTGACTCGGCGGTGAACACATGAATGCATTTTTAGCTGTGTGAGGCAGGGGGTTGCCGTTTGGGAGGGAATTGCTGTTTGTACTGCCCACGGTTTGCTCAAAGTTACCTTTCCGTATGATAGGTCAGTCCTTTCAAATACGAAAGGAGAGAATGGAATGGAGAATGGAGAATGGATTTTGGAAGAATGCAGTTTAATTCTCCAACTTTATCCATGTCTTACTCTCGTAATTCAGTGGCTAAGAAAAAAAATCTGTCAGTTCTTCACTGTAGACAAATCCTTGGAACCTCGGAAGGTAGCTTCAGCTCTCATTAGTGCAGAATAATATGGCTTTGCAGTTCACAAGCCCATGAGTTCATTTAATGGGTTGTAATTCTTACAGTGGAGAATAGTAACATCCTAGGTATCAAAAAGACATTAACAAGAGAGGACCACTCTCCATGAAATTACTGCCTTTGCCACTGCACAAGAGTAAATACTGTGCATAATTAAAGGATTTATATGTTTATACCTAGCAGTTGTTTGAATCTGTATATTTTCCCTTTTTAGGGGCTTTGGCATTCAAAAAAATACATTTGAGAATGGTTGCAAAATAGTGAACTGCAATTGCTGGAGAGTCTGCTTTTGCAAATGGCTGTTGTAAAAAGTTCTATATTTAGTTCAAAAAGCTGGGGCAGTTGGAAATGCACTTTTGCCAGGTTGGGACTGCGGGGGAAACGGTTGCATGCTTTTGATCAGACGTAAACAGATCTCTTCTGACAGCCTTCCCCTCAGCACATAGCTGGCCTTGATTATCTGTTCGTCTTGAAATGACAAAGTGCTGTCACATACGAATTCTCTCTTACCTACCACAGCCGTCAGCTTGACAAAAACAATGGAGGAGAAGGTCTTTCAGTGGATGCAGTTTTACAAAAACAACACACTTGTTTTGCTCCAAAGGGGGAAGGAGTGAGATGTTCATTTGCTCTTTGGCTATTATTTACTACTTCTAGGGGTATGTTAGATAGATAGAACTTTATTGATCCCACAGCGGGGAAATTCACATGTCACAGCAGCATTTAGACAGAGGTAGAAAAAGTGGCAAAGTGCAAAAATGCAATAACGTAAAAAATACAAAACACAAAGGAATACAGAAGAAGAAAACAAAGAAAAATATATACATATATATATAAACAGAACCAATAAAATAGTAAATAAGTGTACATTAAGAATAAAATAAAAAAAAAATACCCACATACCCATAGAAGTGTATATATATATATATATATATATATATATATATATATATATATATATATATATATATATATATATGTATATATATGTAGATATAGAAATGAAAGAATTTAAATATGTTTTAGTTGATGTGGAATTGAAGCAAACTGACCCAAATTAATGTGAAAATGTGTGGGATTACCACTATATCACATCAGAAATTGAGAATGGATTTAAACGATTATGTTTAAAAACTGCTTGTAGGAAAACCCCAACAAGGAATTCTAAAAAATGTGGAAATAATATGCTTGTGCATCCATTTGCCATGGTTTCCGTGGAGATAAGGGTTTGGAGATAAGATTGAGCGGGCTGTCACAGTTAGACTCTTAGAATGGTGTTTCCAGCCATTCCAGCCTGTGCTGGTTTGCATTCCTCTTGAGCTCTGTTAATTAGGCTTGATTGAGGTCTTAACTGAATTTTGATCATTATTCAACATTTCTACATTTGGTCATCCGTACATTCTTTATGAATGTTCTGTTGCAGGTGTGTTTGTGCTCATTTAAATATTAAGTAGATGTCTATTAAGCATATTTTGTTAATGTCTGTCCTTGGCTGTAATGGCTGAGGCTTGTCTCAATTAAGCATTGGTGGGTCAGTTCATTGTTCTGAGTTGCATTGATCAAACAATTACTCATAATAAAGCTAGGGTCTTGTTTAGATTATCGTATTATTTAACTGACATAAATGGTTCACTTGTATACTTCTGTTTGAACAAATGCTTCCAACAAACCATATCTTTAACAAAGTACCAACAGCTGTTACTTGTGAAATGATGTTAAAGCAAGATATGTGTACACAGCCCGATCATTAGATCCATTACATTATTGGCATTTAGCAGACGCTCTTGTCCAGAGCGACTTGCGTAGGTTACAGTTTTTTTCTTTACAATGTTATCCATTTATACAGCTGGATATTAAGTGAGGCATTTGTGGGTCGATTACCTTGCCCAAGGGTACAGAAGCAGTGTCCCAACAGGGAATTGAACCGGCAACCTTTCGGTTAGCCCTGCTCCTCAACCACTCTGCTACACTGCCGTCTGACCAAACCATATAAACTGAGAGCTCATCTGGAACCAAAACCAGTGTACACAGTGTGCCCTCAGAACCAGGTTTAGGAAAGGCTTTCTTTGGCTGTGTGTGCGCGTCTGTGTCTTTTCCAGCAGAATTCTCAAGCAGACACCTTTAAAGTATTTACATGAGTCTGACTGCAAGCAGCATCTGTCAACATGACAGAGAAGTAAGTCTGGAGACACAAAGCCCTGATGGAACTACTGACTGTCAAGTGTAAAAAAAAAAAAAAAAAAAAACTGCACAAGGGAACAAACAGAACATATAAATCTGTCCTTACACTCGTGAGTTCAGCTGTTTTTTGTGTTATTGAACAACAGGCACTCAGAGGCTGTTGCATAGATATTTGTTCCCCTCTGCTTTTCATGACTTAATAACTTTATCCCAAACATGTTTCTGAAGTGCTGCTTAATGATGATAGTATGACTTCTTTAGCATTTAGTCATTCATTGCAAAGGGCCCACAGTCCTCCCTTGGAGACCCAGCTGAAAGCCTGCTTTTACTTCGGTCACATTGTTATTGTAAACCCAAGCACGAAAGGTGGAAAGGAAGTGGCAAGACCCAATGTCTGTGACAAGGGAAATGTGATTACGTCTCCTCCTGAATTGCTAAGTGAAGATGCTTGCTTACTTGATTGATCCTTTGAAGACAGATCAATTAATGTTCAGTCTCGCTTCTTTTCGAATTTCAGCACGGCGCCCAGTTTCCAGCGCCATGACTCTGCACTTTAATGTGTTGGAAACATGTGCTGCTACCAGTGTGTTGCTAAATTTAGGCAACACATGAGAATCCAAGCTGCCAGCTTCATGTAAATGGTAAAAAAGACACTCTGGCAAGACTGCATTTAGCTCTTAGAGTACATAAAAAATGGATGACAAAAGATTTTATCGGAAATCCTTGGATGGGGAATCCAATATGACTGTCAATTTTATGACCCAGTTATGGCATTTGTTTTAGTCCACTTAGCCATGGGCTACCTTTTCATATTTAATGCAGTCTTGTGGACCTGCACTCTTCTTTTTTGCACAAAGGAATGCTTGGGCAATGTGGATACATTGGTATGTACTGGTGTTCTATGACTAGACTGTTACAGACTATGACATCATCTTTGAAATGAGTGACACAGCAAGTGTGGTTGAGCCTTTTGTGTACAACATGTGCATATATAAATGAAACTGGGCAAATGCTAAATAAACAGTCACCAGTGTACATCCTGGTTAGAGTGTGAACATATAACAAACTGGCTAGATGTATAAGATGGCTGATATATAATGTGTAAATTCGAATGCACTGTTTGGTATCCGCTCATAATCAAAGGTATTAATACCTTAGGCCAGGATGGGCGAACTTGAGTATCTTCAAACTGAAATGTTTGAACATGGCTGTGGGAAACTGAGTTGTTGCCATGGCCTTGAAGAGGTGGAGAGACGGGTCGATGTTCTCTGAGAAGAGTCCTCAAAGACAGAGGCCACTGATGCATTTCTTCCTTGAAGAGATCTGTTGCTGTGCGCTTTAATGCACCTTGAGGAAATTGGAGTTTTTCCTTTACAGTTGAAACTACATCAGTCTGTGCCAGTGATAGCCAAGGCCTTCAATTCCTGCTTCTCTTTCAGTCAGCCAACACACATGTATTGCACGTTAATCGACCCTGAAGGTTTTGCCCTGAAAGAGGCTGTGAAGTATACAGGGACACATCAGGCATGATGGTGGTGTGTAAGGTGCATTGGGGAACATGCCAGAGAGTGTGATACTTTGAAAGGCCACAGGGAAATGTCTTAAGAGAGAAATGGCTATCTGCCCATCTTCTCAAATGATGTATGTGACGTTCAAATTCTTGACCAGAACGGATCAATCAAGAGAGAACGAGAGACTGAACTTCCCCCATTCTGTTTATCATTCATGCCCTGCACAGAGGAATGAGCCATTTTTCATAAATTTTCCATAAAGGCATCTTCAATGTATTGCATTCGGTGAATTTTGTTGTGAAGAAGCCGTCTCGTGAAAATGGTGACTCTACGACAACTGTGTAGCATTCTGTTCTTCAGAATGCGTAGCTAGCAGAGCATTATGTATGGGTTCTGCATTATAGAGAAGCTTGCACTGATTCATTCAAATGCTTTAAATAGTATTCATAGTAACATGTTATCCCGGTTTAACCCTTGAACCCACGAAGCATGATATAACGAGGTATTTCATATACATGACAAAGCACCAATGCAATATAGCACACTTACACATCTGTCATTCAGTGGCTATGTCCTGGTGTTATGTCACCATGACACCACATTTTTGGCTTCAGTAAATGCCAAGTCTTTTGCCATAAACCACCATGAATGGTTATGACTGATAATATTAGGTTATGCCATGGTTATGAGAGTGTCATAGAGGTTTTGAGACGGTGTATAAGGTGTGTTAGCAAGTTCAGTGAGAGGAGTTTGTAATGAAATCAGTTCCACGGATAGTGGTGTGGGCTTACTGTAATTTTTTTGGCTTGAATATGGGTTTTTTGAAGTGGAGGTTGTAGGAGTCTCGCTACTCCTCCTGGGCTGAGGAGAACTGCAGGGCTCTCCTTTGGACCCTCCAAAGAGGAAGGGACCAGCCCTGGCCGTTTAAGCAAGAGCGTGGGCCCCTGAATCCTGTTGCGATTGGATGATTGCCCAAACCCTGTCACCGCGACCCTCACGGATGGCCCAGAAATGCAACCTGGTATTAGCAACGGGGACCAAGGGGGAGGATGGGGTGTGAACCGACCAATAGGAGGTGAGAGCTCAACACATCAGAAAGCTTCACTTCACAGAGGGCTTAATTACAAGGGTGCGTTGTGTCTCTTGCGCTTACCTGCCTAATGCTCCGATTTCGCCGGGGTTAGCCTGGAGCAGGGCACTGCACATTATTGAGACCGTAACCCCTTTTTTTTGACTGCCAGCCTAATGGGATACATTAGTGTGGCTTGCCATATGGAGTGGCCGTTCTTCGGGAGGAGGCCATCTGCCATGTCGATTACTGGCAAGGATTCTCATTTGTTATGTTTAGCGTGTTCCCTGTATAAACAGAGAACTGTGTGCATTCAAGAATTTCCTTCGCTCTGCCCAGTGCACTCTTTTTTAGATCGCTTGCACCTTAATTTGTGACTGTTGCTTTCAATTAAAACCATCAATGGATGCCTTCCATATTTATTAGTGACAGTTGATTGGTGGTTACTAGCAAAATAAACTGAAAAATGTGGTTCCGGTGGGGTGAAATGTGTCACTTTCTGTTGCTACGGTTGTTCCACTTTGAGGAACCTTTGCCCAAAACATACCATGAGTAGTGCAACCTGTGAATTGAAACTGTAATATTGTGTGAATTGTATGAACAGAAACTACTGCTTTGTATGAAAAGAAAACAGGCATGCCACATTCGAGGAGGAAACCTTTTCTTTTTAAACACTACAGTAGCTTGGTTATTATCAAATGACTGTACTTTCAAATTCATATTTATACAGTATTACAGTACTGTCACTGAAGGCCTCACTCATGTAGCCAAGAAACATGTAAGAAATAAAAATTTTTGAACTCAAATCAAGCTGATACCATCATTTGCAAACGCATTAGCCTGCAAGCATGCATTATTTTAGTCAATATTTTTCTGAGGGAAACACCACAGCTGCCAATGTGTTAACGGTGCCAGGGAGAGTCAGATTGCATATGCATTAATTCAACAGTTGGAGGGACACATGGGTGTGTTGGGCCCAGTCTTACAGCACTCCGGATGTTAGGCTCGGAGGACTGGCACGTCGTGCAAGCTGTCAGGAGTCTGTGCGGAGACACAGGATTGGTCGCACCGCTCTTTTACGTTATTACATTACTGGTGTTTAGCAGACGCTCTTATCCAGAGCGACTTACATAGGTTAAAGTTTTTTTATATGTTACCCATTTATACAGCTGGATATTTACTGAGGCAATTCTGGGTTACGTACCTTGCCCAAGGGTACAGCAGTGCCTTAGCAGGGAATCAAACCTGCAACCTTACCACTGTGCCACACTGCGGCTCCTTCTCGTAATGCTGCCATGTTACTCTGAGCTGAGCGCCCAGCTACACCAGAGAATCGGAACATGTCAGTCCGGCGAGGCACCGTGTGCTGGCAGTGCCCCAGATGGACCTAGCGTGACATGGGACAGTGCTCCCAGGGCAGGTCCATCTGGGTCAGGGCAGAAGTACAAGGCCTGCAAGCAGAAAAAAGCCGTGTGAGCAACACGTGAGAGAGATCACGCCTGGCCCTTTCACAAATAAAAAAAACTGGTTTCAGTTTTTTTGACTTTTCGTTTTAGTCACATTTTGAGTAAATGAGGAACTTGGATTGCTAGGGTGCATGTGTGTGTGTATGCTTCTGTGCATGTGGTGTGTGCATTCGATTTTAATGGAAGCCAGACTGTCTTGGGCCAAGGAGCGGTCAAGATAAGTATCTGAAAAGGTGAAGTAGAGTACGTCATACGAATCAAACGTTGATAGTTATCGTCCGCGCGATGGCAGCGGGTAGAGCCTTATCGGTCTTGTAATTATCATTGCGTTTTACTGCTTTGACAACGAAGGACATGCCACTTGTAAACCCCTTATCTAATTACCACACAGACGCCTAAGCACTCAAGCAGGAAAAACAGGGGCTCAGCCCCTATAGGAAAACCAGCCTTCATGGATAGCCACGGAGGTGATTGTACCCTTCATGCATTGTGCATCTTATGTTACAAAGAAGGAACTGACTCCTGAGCCTCGTGTGCACCTCGAAACTGCTCTCTATTATGTTGTCATCCATGCATGTAATTGTTTTTTTTTGCTCTGTGGATTTGCACAAAACATTATGCCATTGCTGAAGTAGTTTTTCATCTGCACTTCACTGTTCCACCTTTTGTTTGCACCGGCAAGATAGTCATCCCTACAGTATGCGCATCCAACAAGTTCACTGTAAAAGCTATCAGCTACCTGCATAGCAGTATTAGCAAAGAGGCAGATGCTAATGAACTGGTAATTAATAAGGTTTTGACCATCATTTAGAAGATGCTGACTATGTGCAAGGAGAAGCGATTAATTATGTAAATGGGATCATTATGGGAAAGCAATGAGAAAAGAATGCCTCTTGGTGCTTTTAAAGCTTCCAAAATATCTCCCCAGCCAGCAAATGTGCTTTTCTTACCACTGCGGCCTTGCAGTAGAATAATGTCTCTGTCTCTGGTCTCATAGTTTTATTTCAGTGACCCACGTGCTTCTCTTTAGGGCACTAATCTGGCTCGTTAATCGTTTTGCGTTTTTAATGCGACAGAGGTAATCGTGAGCAATTATAACATAATATTTCATAATGACTTGTCCAATTAAATGCCGGGAGGGTGATCACAGGTTTTGAACGATTAACACGTGCGATACATTAGTTGGAAAAAAAAATACAGACCTAATGATGATAATCAGTGGTGGTGTTTCACTCTACTCCACATGGGCGGATCTGATTCACTGCAAAACGAACAGTGTTTCAGCGGGATGCATGTATCTAATGAGGGTGAGTGACAGTTCTCAAAGGGAGAGAGTAATCTCTCAGGAGAAAAAGAACAAAAAACTGAGAAACAACGTGCATCACTTTGGGCCATCTCCCTCCAATATCAGGTGTTTGCTGTGTTTAGCTGAGTGTTCCCATCGCTTCCACGCGCCTTCTGATTTTAATTTGCCTGTTGTGTTGCATTGCTCTTAGTGATCATGCATCCTGTAACCGTTCGTATCATTTAGAAGCTTGTTCTGTGAAGCCCCATTGCAGTACATTGCCAAATGCTAGACGGCTGACTCCTGAGTGGCAGAGTGATAAAGTGCTTGCTATGTGCAGTCCTATAGCTCAGACTCAGGTTCTGAGCTGTGTCAGAAAGCTGTGTGACCGTTTGGCATTTCTTTTCCAATTTCATTCCTTCTGGTGTCGTACAGCATTGGCGCTGTCAATCACTGTAAAGGGTTTTGGTTGGCTTTGTGTCATAAACACACGTTAGTAGTAGCTTCTGTGGAAGACGGTAGTGCTTTGCGGCCGTGTTGTGGGTTTTCTGACCGAGGGAGCATTCTGGGAAGGGATGGTGTCATCATGGGTCCCTTGCCTGGTGGGACTGCTCTCCTGACAGCTGTCTCCCATTCCGGCTCCGAGCTCAGTGATTCACCCTGTCACACGGGGGAAGCCCCACATTCCCGCTCTTCCACGCAGTCTTTTAAAGGCCACCAACCTGTTAGTCAACAACCTTTTCGCTTAAACAAACTGGAACACAGAATGTGCAGAGCTGCCATAGCCAGGTGATTTATACCTCACCTGTGTCGTCTTTATTTATAAACATGAGGAACAGGAGGAGGAGATCTCAAGGTTTACTGTGATTTTTCCACAGCTTTATCTACTATCTACTATCTATCTCTCATATCCGCACACTCATCCGTGTGCCTGCCGTGTTCAGCTCCTCCGAGCTTCACTCGCCAGTCCCGCGCAACAGCTCCGACCTTGAGAGACATCAGTATTCATTGTGGACCAGGCTCATCAAAATGCAAATGACATCTGGAGAAGACAAGGGAAAGGGGCGAGTGTCTGTGTGTGTGTGTGTGTGTGTGTGTGTGTGTGTGTGTGTGTGTGTGTGTGTGTGTGTGTGTGTGTGTGTGTGTGTGGCTGGACGGGGTGGCTGGACGTTACGGCAAATGGGCTGTTTTCTGGGCGGAACAAATTGATACCCCCCCCCACTAAAAAGTGTTATGGCTCCCGGCTGAGCTTTTTTAATAGTATCACTGTGTGCCTGCAGATGGGCCCCCAGGCAGGGACCATGTCACTATGGCACAGTGAGGGGGTCAGGACAAAATGCAAGGTCACAGGGTCCTGCCTGATGGCCTGCCAGCTCGTTCTTGTAACTGCCCTGTGAACAGCACGGCAGAGCCGAAAGCCATCTTCACACATCTCCCTCCTTGTAATTCCCCGTGTCAGGCCATATTCATGCATTCTAAATATGGCTCTGGGCCTGCATTTATACACAGAACACAGGGTTGACAGCAAGTTCATGTGTACGTATATATTCCTCCTGTGTGTGCTATGATGTTCTGCAGCCGTTGTTACAACCGCACCAGTGTCCCGATATGTTATGGCTCCAGCAGCTAAGGGATTGTCACACCCGCTCCCAGTCAGCCAGCTCAGCCACGCCCAGTTCAACCCAGCTCAACCACACCCACTCATCAAGCACACCTGTGACTCATTCCTCAATCAAGCCCTGGCTACATAAGGACTCTTTTTCTGTTGCCTCATTGTGAGGTATTGTTTCAACACTACCAAGCCTGCTCTCTGCCATTCTGCTGTTTGGAATCTCGTGTTTGACCCCTGCGCCTCTTCTTTGGACCTTGCTTGTGTTTTTCTGGATCTGGTTTTTGTACTGCTGCTTCCCGTTGCCGACCTGCTTTGTCCCTGACTATGTTTTTTGCCTTTTGTGATTAAATCCTTAACCGCACTTGGATCCCCGTCTGTTTCATTACAGGGATTGTTTCCCTTTCAACTTTAACCAATTCTCATAATGACTCACAGTTCTGTCACATCTCAAGACATACAATATGATGCCTCACCTATAACAGTATAGCATGAGTATAATTCCAGGCTGTGGAGCAGGGGGTTTGGGGTTTTCTGATAGTTCAAAATGCATTTATCTTTATCCGGTTTTCTAAGCCTGACAATACTTTGCAGGTACTCCTTATGTTGTGCTTAATCTGATATCTGTCTGGTGCAGACCCATCATGGCCATTTGGACTGCTGTCTTGCAAAAAAAAAAAAAAGACACCCCCTTTTGTTTTATTGGTCGATCCACTTTCATTACGACCTGTCTCTGACTACAGGAAGTCATCTGAAGGTCTTCTTTAAATCTCTCTGCTTCATTACCTGTAGTATTCCCGGCAAGTTATGGGCAATACATCATTATTACCCGTAAATAGCTTGCTGTGCCCGCATCTATTAGACTCCACACGGATAACTTTTGTATTTCACCCCTGCTGCCTCCCGGAAATGAATGAATTTCATAACACAAACAGCGCGGCTTTGGGAATTACAAATTAAAATGCCAGAATAATGGGCAGTAACCTATTAGAAACTATTAGAAATGGGTAGAAACTGGCATAACAAATGACAAATGTGAGAAAATTATCACCAATGTATTGGAACAATAAATACGTTTGACCAGTAAGGACCAATAAAAACACTCATGGTCCTGCCTGATTAGTTGAATATATCAAACACGCTTACATGGCAGTCCTGTACAGCTGGCACAATTGAAGTTTAGCACTCTCCATGAGTTTTATTTGCTCAATGAGAATATTGTCATCCTGTTGTTGATAGCATGTAAAAAATGTAGTTAGCTGAGGATGAGGGTTATGAGGATAATAAACAAGGTTATATAATGTGTTCTGTTCTATATTTTAACATGCTAGAGACCAGTCTTTTATTCGACTGACTTCCGTGAGTGGCTTCAGATAATGATAACGTAATGTGGTATACTTTAACGTGTCTCATTAGCATGGTATGTAAATTTTCATGTATAACAGCACATTAGGATTCTGATTAATTAGCAGTAGGTTGCAGGTCTGCTACATATCTGTCCTGTTTCTAAGAGAATGTCGTTGATTTAATTTTGAATCTAACTGCCATTCAAATGCCAGCGGTCAGCATGTTGCCTTCCACTGCTCCGCTATCCCTTTTGGTAGAGGTTACCTTGTGACATTGTGTGGCTGTGAGGAAATTTATGGAGGTAATACCACTGGGGGCAAATCATGTAGGGGGGGTAATGCTTTGATTCTGATCCCATTCCCTACTGTTGAGCAGGTATTATCATTTTTCATTTATATTTACTGAAGCAAGCGTACACCTCATTGCATTCAAATTCATTTTCCCTCCAAATTGCCCATCTCCATGGGTACCCATTTCTTGTAACACTACGCTCCAGAGATGCCAGAGCCATATAAACCATACTGATTGTGTATGACTACATTCAAATTTAAACTGTCAAAATTGAATTAGACTGCTGTGTTGGTTTAAAAATCACCCTGCAATGTCAAAGACATTTAGAATTTTATTTCTTCAAAGTAGACAGGAAAAAAAACATTTGCTAGCATTCAGAAAATGGTGTGTGAAGACCGAAGGTCCTTTAGTGAACATTCATTCTCATGTGGGCAATTGGAAAAAGGAGGAAGGCTCATTTAAACATTTCACATATTTTTAAGAGTAACATTTAAGATAGGACAAAGGATGTTTTCACACACCAATTTTTGGAACCACTGAAACACACTGTTGAAACAGAAGCTGTTTGAATCTTCTAATTGTGATTTCAGTTCCACTGAAGGCACAACAGTAAACCCGTAAATGAAGGGTAGATGTCATATTGGACCAAAAAAGTGCACATAAACTGTGACAGTATTTATACTCTGATGATTTCAAATCCTGTTATGTGGTATTACTTCAATGATTGAGTTGTGATTTTTTTGTGTCAATGAGGACAATGTAATTTGTATCTTGAAAGTGTTTCAAAGCAAATATCTAGGGTAAACATGGACAGAGGCATGGTGCCGAAAACAGCGGGGGCAAAACCAACACGCCTTGGGCCAGTGCAATTATTTATTGTGTTAGCCAATGTCAGCACAATAACCATGCAAATGATTCTGGCCAGAGGGCTTTGGGACCATAAATGTAGTACCAAGGATCACAGCGCTCCTTGCCCGTTCACTGACAGAAAGCTTGCAAGTTGAGCGGAGCAAGAAATAAATCAAATCAGCCATAAAGAGAGAGAAAGGAGGGGGGGCTCTGTTCTCTGTTCTCTACAGAACACCAGTGCATCCTAATGACAAAAGTTTGATTCGTGAGTTGGAGTGAGATTTTTGTGGGGGTTACTGTTGTTGTTGTTGTTGCCTTGCAAACGTGTTTACCTTTCAGTATGGTCCACCAGTATGGAGTCAATGATGCAGTGCCAGACGCCTAATTTAAACTGGCAGCCAGCGTCAAGGCTGAGACGGCTATTTCAGATAGTGACCAGGCAGAGCTGTTTATAAGTGGAGGGGGGAGGTAATGGACCAAACTATTAGCTTTTCAGGGAGACACATCAGGGTTTCTTCCATAAACAAAGGGATGGATTGTTTAGGCTGTGCAAAATCAGCGTGAGGTCTGGGGAAAAATTTAAAGTGGATGTAGCCTTAGAGTGACGCTGTTGATGGTTTAAAGACCTGGAACAAAAAAATAAAACTTAGTAGCCCTCCAGGAGGTCAGTAGCCCCAGCATCAGGACCTTCTATTGAATAAATTAAAACAACAGCATCAGCATGTAATTGGCTGGACAGCTGGATTTTTCCCTATAGCCCTGTGAGTGTGCATTCAGCTGAGTTTGGTATTGCCCGATTGCTTCTCATACACCGCCCTTTGCATTATGAATGCCGTGCTGCCCTGCCGCACCTATCAAAAGGAAAACTGCGCTGTGTTTGGCAAAAGCGTTGGGCAGGGAGCCGAGAACACCTCAGAAGCGGCGCGGTGGAGGGAATTTTTAATACAACAACACAGTGTTAAGTGGTGTTATGTTCCGCTGCTTCGAGGAAAACGGTCCCCTGTGCCATTGCAAAGTCATGGGTTCAAACTGTGCCTGGGGCTAGCTTCACGTTCCCTTTCCTTAGTGTGCTGAATATCACAGAACATGAGAAAATAAAACACTATTCGAACACAGCCCCCAAAGGGTCTTTATCCCCCTCCTCATATTGTTGTGACTCATTGTAAATGCTGTTGGAGGAAAGAGAGTATTAGGGCACTTCCTGCCCTTAGCGACTGATCCTGGATCAGATTCAAAGTTTTACACTAAATGGTTGGGGTTTGGACTGGGAGTGGGTGGTTTGATTTGAGATTTGTTGTTAAGGGCAGAAAGAGACCAGAAAGAATGAACTTGCTGTAGTGGAAGTGCAAGGTCCTGCCATGACCACAGTGAGGTAGTTCTCTTCCACTTTTTCCTTCTGTGTTTCTTGGTCTTCAACCATTTCAACCCTGTTAAAGGCCTTTTCTTTTTGGGAAAAGTTTTTTTTGTCTGATTTGGTTTGCTAGGTAGAGGGAAATTACAGTACACTAGCATTTTACTATGATTATGATTTTTTTCACTGAGCCAGTAAAGATTTTTTTTTACATATAGCAATGTTCAAAGCTTAACCGTGAAGTGGAACACATGGATATTGGAGGAGGATATTAAAAGTAGGATGATGTTGATCATGCAAAGATAAACATCAAACAGACGATAAAAGTAGAGTCGCATTAAGGAGATCTATATTTATCTGTCAAAAAATGCATAGGGAAAGATGCTACAGTGAATTACCATTAAAATGCATTTACAGATGGTTCCTTCATGCCTGGCAAATGTAAAACAGTTTGAAGATGGAAGTTGAAAAGCTGTTCAGATTTATGCTTACAAAGGGAACGATGTGATGTGTTTCCCAGTAATTCAGAGCAGGTGTATCGTTTTGGTGCTTTAGGGTTGTCATAATCCTTAGAATGCCAAGATGTCAGTGACTTGTGCAAAGAAACCTGAGCTGCCTTTTTGTTTTAAGCAAGGAGGGTGTGATGATATTATCACAAATATTATACTCAATGTGTATGTTTTCACTTTCATTGAGTGTTTTATGTATTTTAAGTATAGGCACGTGGTGGTGTTTGCCTCTAATTTTTAAAAAGCAAAGTCACGTGTTTTCATTTGTTTTTCATAAGCCTAAAGGTCATTTCATCCAGTGCAGGCTCTAGGTTTTTTAAGGCACTATGTCAGTTCTTGGGCTCCAGGGAGCTACAGATACTTTCAGCCCATAACTAGCCCAGTGGCTTTTCTACATAGCTATAGTTACTTTATTGTGGTGTGTCGGCAGAACTGGATTGGTTGCTGGAATGTCAGTGCTAAAAAGTAAATATGTAGTACTTCAGGAGGGGGGGCACCTTCAGCAACTCATCTGGAGTTTATACAAATAAAAATTGAAATGATGAAAAACAAATTATGTAGAAACACATGTAAACAAATGTATGTAAACTGCTAATATTTCGTGATAAACCAGTGCTTTGACATGAAATTAAAAAATGCAGTGTGCTGCAAACGGGTCTGTTGTGGTAGATCTGGCGCTCTTAATTTATTAATTTGCCTTTGTTCGTGTCACAGGATATTCAGGGTGGTCAGATAGGCCAGTGACAGGGGATAGTGGGACAGCTCCACATGCGTGTGTGCGGTGCACTGTTGGAAGAAATGGTGAACATGGCTGGGAGGCACAGGACATCTTTGGCCTGTCAGTGAGGCCTAGTATTCAGGCTTGGGTGATTCTCACGCAGAGAAGCAACTGTCACCCAGAGAGAATCAGGCCAAATGCCTGGCCTGTGAGAAACCTGTGCCGGGCTGTTACGCACGTAGCCTACACGTCTGTGGGAACAGGGGATTCAGAGAAAACTCTTAACTCTTTAATGGCCAGAGTCGAGTTGCCAGTGCCCGTGGTTTACTGTAGTGCATGATTAAAACATCACAGAAAATCAGAATTTTGTTAACAG
Source organism: Megalops atlanticus (assembly GCA_019176425.1). Taxonomy (NCBI): domain Eukaryota; kingdom Metazoa; phylum Chordata; class Actinopteri; order Elopiformes; family Megalopidae; genus Megalops; species Megalops atlanticus. The sequence continues at coordinate 18,340,542 of CM032899.1, forward strand.
AGTCCAAGAGCAGACTGCTTTGCATGCTAGTGCAGTAAGGAGAAGAAAGAAATAACCCACACAGGTGCTCATTTCCATTTGTATGTTATGCCACAGTGCCTTTGTTAGCAATAATCACTTAGAAAATTACAAAGACAATGCAGTGTTCAGACATATCAGACAATCATCGTATCCATTGAATGTATTCCAATATATTTTTTTAAGTGCACATTGATTTAATGAACTCAAATGTGATATTTTCATATTTGAAATTCAAGAGTACACGTGTGAGTGGCACATTTTGACATGTAGATTGATTGATCGTAGACAGATTTCAAGAGCATACCCTGTTGAAAAATATTCAGTTCTGTTTTCATCCAAATCTAAAGGGATGTTTCTGTTTTATTTATTTTTATGCTGTTATACCATGGGCTTTTACTGACACACATATCATGTTGTTATGATTGTGCCGAGGTTGGGAAATAATTTCTGGGAACAGAAAATTACACAGAACCTCAGTTCCTCAACAGGCTGTGGAGTGCTGTTTGACAGCAGTGAAAATCAGTGTTTACATCAGAAAGATGGGGAACGGTTTAACTTAATGTGTGGTTTCATTACGCGTAAATGTGTAAGTGTGTTCAGAGAGCACCCTCCTCACCACACACGCACACACACACAAGAATTGAATGAGTGCTTTATTTCACACAGCCAAAAGTCAAGACAGATTATGGGAGTTTGTTTCCATGACGACAGAAGCCAGTCAAAGATATAAAAAGCTGGTCTGTGTTACTTTGCATAATTCTAGTCACTTTCGATTTTCTACTTGCTGCTCTGTGTCTGGTTGTTTGCATTACTGAATGCTTTTTAAGACTGTTTTAGTGGGAGTTACCCTAATTTCAGGGTACATTTATAGTGTTAGGCCACGATTTTCAAAGGTAGAGAAAGGTGTTTGAGAAATTTGGAAAGTCAGTATGACACACTCTAAAATTTCATTGCAGCTGATTGCAATTTAGTTAATGTGAATTAAAAATACTTTATATCCATGGTTTTAGCAGTGACTTAACATAACAAGCAGCTAAATGCAAATTAAGCCCTAACATGCATTAAGTGTGGTATTCAAGCTAATAAGGAGTGTTTCTAGTATGGTGGCAAAAAGAAGCATTGATGTGCTGAAGAAAAAAATGGATTTTAAACAAATGCACTGAAGCTTTAAATCATAATCGTCTATATTTTGAAATCAATATCAATCGATATTTTGAAATGAAGCATTCACTGTTGCTTGACTTCAGTATAATTATTGTAATATCTTATAGGTTCAGAATAACCATGTCCATGATTCATTCAATCAATTCTTGGTGCCTGTGCAGTGAACAAGCTCTCATTGTTTCTCTTAAACTATGATGTTTCCTGTCCTGTTGTAGTATCTGGAGATATTGTGTTACATATGTGATAGATTTGTCTGGACATGAATTATGTAGCACAATATTGACTGTTACTTGACAGTTATAGAACAATCAAGTGAAAATACTTCAACTGTAAATATTGATACATGGGTGTCATTTTGCATTTAAATGTAATCATTCAGGGCAAATCCATCAGACGAGTGACACAGAAAAAGAATAAGGTTGTTCCTATTGATTGTCATGAAGAAAATGTAAACCTATTGATTAACAGGGCTCTTCTCCTAGAAAAAAATAACAGTAGTTCATCTTACAGTTATCCCCTAATGTGTAAACTTAATTAGAGCTTGAAAATAACAGTATTTTCAGAAAAACAATCAATATGCCTTCAGAAATGGACCCCAGGGAAAGAGATCAGTTGGACAAAGCACACAAGAAGTCAGCAGCCCCGAGGCAGATTTGTAAGTGATCGGTGTAGTATGTGCATCCAAATACTTTCCCTGGATTTTATTTTCTGGTAGAACACCAATTTTGCACTCTAAATGTACAGGACTGAATCACCTGTGATTCTCTGCATTGCACACAAAGTCTTGTTAATTGTCATGTTAATTGTCATGTTTGAATCATTGTGTGCTTTGTCTTTGTTTCCATGTGCCTTCCATGGTATTTGTTCTTTGGTCTCTGTGTTGCATCAGCTTGAATGTCCAGAGACCCAGTTTCTTTGGCAAATTTAACTTTTTTTCAGAGCACACATTATGTGACATTTGTCATTATCATAATGACTATGATAAGCATTTAGATCTCATATAGCATATTCATTCAAACAATCCTCAGTAGTTGTGTCTTTAAAACCTCTCTGCTGTTGTTAAGTGTTGCTTTCCCTCAGATTTCTCCATACGTGACCAACACTGATTCCGCCAGTCGCTCAGGGAATGTAGTGAGAAGGCAGGGTCATTAATAGAAGGGCAAACGCAAGACTGAAACACTATCAAAACAGTCATTTACCTTCTAGATTTCCATAGAGACCATACACTGGTGCTGCAGGGAGAGACCACTCTCCCCCCCTCCCACACCTTTTCTTTGTATATATAACCACCATGACCTTGCAAGTCTCTCTCTATCAGAGCGCTTGCCAAGGAGACATAAGCACAATGCTTGCTTTCAAATTGAAACAACGCTTAAAAAATAGGTTTGTGATTGCAGTAACTTTACACATACTGCACTTGTGGCACAATGGAATTCAGCCCTGCAGTTATAACTGCAATATCCCATCCCCACTGAATATTATTACTGAAGATTAGATTGTGAGCTTTGGAAATATGTAGGACATGACGGAGAAGGAAGAGTTGGTATTCCTACTGGGGCGGTAGCGTAGTGTAGTGGTAAGGAGCAGGGCTAGTAAGTGAAAGGCTGCTGGGTCAGTTCCCCGCTGGGGCACTGCTGCTGTATCTGTGGGCAAGGTACCTAACCCAGAATCGCCTCAGTAAAATATCCAGCTGTATGAATCAGTAGCATGTAAAAATTGTAACCTATGTAAGTTGCTCTGGATAAGAGCATCTTCTAAATAATGTAACGCAATGCTTGGAGAGCCAAAGTTAGATATTAATACAGGGGTTACGGGGTGGTTGGGGAGTGGTTATCTTGCTAGTTGTTGTGATGTGGTGATTAGGTCTTCACTAATCAGGAAACCTGCCGAAGATGCTCTCCCTGTGGGGTGTGCAGGCACAATTTGTAACAGGGAGACAAATTCCTTCCTACGGTAAAGCTGTAAGCTGTTATAATATAACATGAAGTAGTCATTATGTAATTGCTCTGTCAATGAGGTGTTGCGTTGACCTAATGGTGTGGTGACAGTTGGGATCTCCATAAACTGTGGTCTTGTGTGGGCTGGAAGTGAGCTTGATACCATCAACATTATATTTTAGGGTGCGAAGACATGTTCAATTAATTATTAATATGACCATAAATAACTGAAAAGTAGTCTGGCGTTACCTGACATCAACCATACATTAACCCAAACAACTGTAATACTTGTTTATTTATTACTGCACTCACCAGTCTTTACCACTGAAGATTCACAAAATGACTGCACTTACTGAAGACGACTGCAATGCTTTCCTTTAGAACTTTTCCCAGTAAATAAATCTTTCCAAATCATAAATAAATTACACTGCATAATCATCTTGACGAAAATACTGTACCAATTCCAGGCTCTTGGCAGTTTTGCCCTTACATCTCACAAAATGACCTAGAGGTTTTTTTATCAAAACAGATATCGGGCCTTGTCTCACCTTTTCATCTGGAGGATGTTTCCATCAGCCTGAATGCTGCCTCTCTCTCTCTGTCATCCTGTCCTTACCTTATCTCTATCCATCACTCATTTTCAGTCACGTAATTACCTCCATCTATCTGTTCCCCTCTCATGTAGATGTGTCACCTCCTTTCTGTCACCTCAACAAGACGGCACTCTGATGGGTCAGTGATGACGTGCTTGTTTCTCCTTTCCCTTTCAAACCACATGTACATAAAACACACACACACACACACACACACACACACACACACACACACACACACACCAAACACACACATAGACTAAACAACAGGTATACTCATTATACTCATACTAATATGGCACTCATTAAGGAGATTTTCTGAAATAACAATCCATAAGTGGAACTGTGAGGCTTGCTCTTATAGTAAATTTATCAATCTTTATGCATCAACCAAACAGTATCCCACCCAGTCAGTTTTTAACTGTTAAGGCCACTGACATGAAACACATTATGCTTTTTAGAAAGTACAGAAAATCCTAACATTTCATTCCATTAAGCCCTTGGAGCTAAACTACTTAAAGTTAGGAATTGTGGGGGGTTTTGTATGGCATTGATTTGGCTAAAAGCATTTGAATTAAAGGGGACTTAATTATGAAAACATTAAAGTATGTAGTGGCCTGTTTAAACAAAGTGATGTCAGGAGATAGGAAAGTGATTAATAAAAATGGAGCGGAGGGGAAAAAGGAAATTGATGGATGGAAAAAGAAACAAACGTGCAAAATGAAAAATGTCCCTTTTTCAAATCGCAGAGTGCTCACTTAGTACAGTGCAAATTTGAGGCTGTTAAACTGGGTGACATACTGTCCTAAATTATACTCACCATTAGGTCCCTCAGGCAAGGGTGTCCTCCAAACACATAAATAATGTCATGAAACCGCAGGTTACTTGCGTATATCTTGATTAATGTTTTGTGAATCCCATGGCAACTTATGCTGTATTTGTGCTTCACCACATGTTGAACTTAATTTTCTTTTGTTGTACTATGTATCTGGTGACCAACTCCCATACCTCCAGAAAAAGAAATCAAAGTGGTGAGTATTATCTATCACAGGGATGTGAGTCAGATGTACTGAGGCCTCACTCACCCTTTAGTTGTGTTTCCATCTTTTTTAAAAAAATTTTTCCACTTGGTTTGCTTCTGAAAACACAGACCTGCCCTGTGATGCACTTCGTTTTTTTATTTTTGGTGCTCTCTGAAGAACAAACTGCAGCAGGCTGTGGCAGTGAGCTCAAGGCTTATATTCCCTTTTCACTGCTCTCTCTCTCTCTCTCTCTCTCTCTCTCTCTCTCTCTCTCTCTCTCTCTCTCTCTCTCTCTCTGTGGAACCTGCCTACCTGCACTTAGCACCCTGAGACTGAGCTACCTGACTATTGTGAGGATTCCATCATGGTTGTGCTATAAGGGCAGGTGGGCATGTTGCACAGAGAAAGGGAGACATAGTGAAAAGGGAATCCACCTGGCTCTTGTGAGGACTCCATCAGTGGTTTCTGGGATTACATGGGGGCATTTGTAAAGAGGTCACCATGTAGGCTGACAATTGCTTAGAGGCTATGGGATGTTTACACAAATAAAATCAATGCCTCTTTTCATGCCCTTCAGAGATTAAGGTGCAACACCGCAATTGGTCAAACTGTGCCGGCATTATATACGTTCCCAGCTTTGAGCCCACAGTGGAAAAGGATTGTGGGATAGGCAAAGCTCAAGCATGCTGTTTAGTTACCAGGTATATCAGGACTAAAGAAATTGATCAAATGATGGAACATACTGTTGGAACACATTGAAGGTAAGAATAGGGTGGGGTGTGTGGTTTGTGACCATTTACATGTAAACACTTTGCCCTTGTCCGGTGCTTTGGGCAACTATAACGTCACAAAAAAATTGCATTTGATGACTGTTATCCGCTCCCAGTCCTCTCAAGAGTGTAGTAGTGAGTATCTTGGTATATGTCTCTGAAAACTCAGCCCAGAGCAGATAGATCAATCATCAGCTCCAACATCCATTATGAAGCTAGGTCAAGCCAACCCCTCTGAAAATGATATGGGCAACACGGAAAGGAGACAGGGCTGGCTGGGGAGGCCTTCTAATTTTTAAAAAATAAAACTGTCTCTCACTGGTCTTTTGGGTATGTATGGTTAGGAATTGTTTTATGTAATAAAACTCTATACAAACATAAAAAATGATTTTTTTGTAAGAAATTAAAGTTTTTGTGAAGAAATTTTACTTTGACAAACTGTACATTTATTCATTATTTTCATGTTTCCGTATATTTCATGCCTCGTGTCAGAGAAATTAGAGATGCTGCACTTCATTTGTGTTTAGCTCACAGCATTTTATTACCATTTATTTATGGACATATTATCCATCATTCTACAGGATTACAATATGCACTTTCTATATATTGACCCTTACTTCGGCAAAGGTCAGTTGGCAATTGTTGCAAGTATTTTATTATGACAGCTCAAATTGTTTTGCCTGAAACATTTAATCACCGGCTCGATCCCTCGAAAGGAGGAAACTCTAATCAATTGAATGTCCTGAGTTGTTGTAGAGGACGTGATTAATGAAGCTGTTAATCAAAGTTCTTCACTGGTTATGGCTAGTTGTTTTTGCTCTGTTGTCTATTTTTAGCGCAGTGTATGGGCTCATATTTTGTGGAACAATAGGTCTGACCTTGCTTGTAGTGCTTTAGATTATTTAATTTATCATAAGGAGGTGAAGGAGTGTATTATGGGTTGTTCATCGTGGGGGTTTCCACTGTTTCTGTTGAAATCATGTTCACAACATATGGAGATGCAGGGACCACTGACAGGTGCCATAATGCATGGTTTGAGGTGGATTAGAGTGCAAAACAAATCATGGAAAATATTAATCATGTGTTACTCAATCTGAAATGGCAATTTAATGAACCCATCAATGGGAAAACGGAGGAGGCACAAGGCGTTTTGAAAAATGAGTTGATGGTCTTGATGAACACCACTCTGTTAAAGGTGTATAATGCAGAGGTGTAGATTTTTGTTTCACTTTGTCATTCATCTGTTGATTTTTTTTTTTTCCATTTGCCTCCGATGATGGCCACATAGATCAAGCGCCAAATCTTTTCAGCGAGAGAGCAATTTAGTCAGCTGGCCCCTTTCTTCGTGGCAGTGACATCTCAATTCATAGAGCTTTTCCCTCCTGGTAGGAACTTGTTGCGAGCCTGACATTTTGATGGGCGCCAAAGTGATGCGAGGCGACCTTCGACCCCGAGCCGTTATCGCCTCGATTATGAGACCGCTACCGCATTCGTGGGTGTCAGGTTCGCATGCTTTACAGCAGCGGTACAAAGCGCTTCCTAAAAACCTGTTCTTATCTTTCACAGGCCTGTGCCAAAGCATCACTTGCGACTGTGCAAATTAACAGGGCTCTCACTGTTTTTCTCGTGTCAGTTTGAGGCCAACACTAATGTCTGGCATGGTACGTGTCCTGTTTAATGACAAATATTCAGGAAAACCAGCTTCATGGTGTCTGCACTGCATTTATGTGTAGTCATTCAGCAGACTGTTTTATCTAGATTGATTTACACAGCAGGAACTCAAGGTGCATATACAGTACAGGAACAATGAAATGCACTAAACACAACCAACCATGCTCAAAACATGCCAGTCCCTCACACAGTGCTGAGATGGCTAGTGCTACCATAAATACAACCATGCTTCAATAAATTTCCAAATGCATGTAACCAAATTACTCCAAATTACTGCAGCTAACATTGCGTTGGTAGAGCACAATAATATAAAATTGGGTTTTCATTGGTCCTTCTGGATGCTATTTGCAGAAATGTTAGGAGTTCTGATTTTGTCCACAGGATCATATTTATCAAAAACACACTAAATGCTTAACAACTTTAGCACTGAACGCAATGACAGTAGGTATAATTTAACTGCATTTGGCAAATGCATCAGTAACATGGAAAAACCCACCAAGTGCAAGAGAGAAAATGCAGAGTTGCATTTCCCCTTGAATAGTTTGTCTCTTAGACCGTTTGCCAAGGTTGCATGTTGTAACTTTTTAAGAGACCAAGCTTTTCTTGTAACCCCTGCAAAAGCGTTAATGCTCAGATTTTATTTGACATATCAAAAATTACATTGCCTTGTGGCAGAACAACACTTAATACCATTCACACTCAATATATTACACTCTAACAGAATAATGTTTTACACATATTGTAATATATTACATTTAAAAAGTAATTGTATATGATTCCCTGAGAGTTTTAGGCCTACTGAAGTATAAGGAATCAACATACATCATCTTGATTTATATAAAAGTTTGCTATGTATTTTATCCATGAATTACTTTGGCACAGATTTGTAAAGTAAAACCCAAGAGATTTAATTGCAGATGAAGTTCATATTCAAATCCAAACCCCCCACTGTTGATCTGGTTTTAGTTCTTGAGTGTGCAGTGTGGTAATCCTTTGCCTTGCTGTCAGTCCTGTTTCTCACGACAAAGCGTAACCAACTCACGTCACCCTGCTTGTTACCATAGGAACCATATGTACGTCCTCAGGTTGTCCTTCTCAACTCTCCGCAGTGTCTTTTTGCTGCACAAAATGAGAAATCCCATGATGAAGGACACACCTTGCGAGGCATTTTAGATTAATTAGAAATGCTTTGTCTCCTCCTCAAGCTGCATTCCCCATGTTACATTTAAAGGAGTGACTAGTGATGTGGAAGTAAAAGCTGAAGGTTTTTGTTAATACATATGTACGTTCATTCTCATTTCTTTCGCCCATGTTTTTTCTCAGGTTGCTGCGGTCTTTTTCTGAGTCTTCTCATTCACACTGAAGGAGATGTATCTCGGCCCACAAACCAGTTATTAAAAATAGTAACAGCAAAAATGATGAAAACAACAGTTGAAATGATAATTTGCAATGGGAAGTCCACGGAGATGTTAGTGTGTTTGAGAACACTGGGGAAAGCTCTGTGATGTCTGAAATGAGATTCACGCGGGGAAATCTCACTCACATCTGCGTGTGATTGATAAGCAAAATCAAGGCAGGGCCTATGGAGTTATGCAAGCCTAAAAATAGCAAGCCATTAAAAAGGGACAGTGGGGACAGTTTTCTAAAAGGGGTTATACAAAGCAATTTTACTTCAGCGATAAACCTCTGAGAGGCAATTTATTCCGGCGAGTGAAGGAGACCTGGCATAAGAGACCAGTGATTAAAACAAGCGAAGGTGGGAGTTCCTAAAAACAATTAGAACACAGACTTGTGGAAAGGAACTAATGTGATTAAGCCCCTCCGCTGAAGCCGGCCATCTCGCATGGCTCTCTGGCCGCCCCAGGGGTAAATCTTCCCTCTTCCCTAAGCGCGGCGAATTGTTTGAATTGATCTGTAGGTTTTTTAAAGACCGTCCAAGTAGGTTACACCCTCGTTATCTGTTAAGAGGACGGGAAGTCACATGTGTTCTGAGCTGCAGCCAAGTTGAAGTTAATCACTTTGCCCACTTTTTTTTTTTTTTTGTCTTGTGTCAAACTGAAGCTTTCCTACCAAACTCGGGTTTCTGTGTCAGCCACCGATAGAATCCCCAAAGTAAAGCCTCTAACACCATTAGAACTGTGTTGTGCCAGGATATTATGTGGCTTGTACTTATGTGATTGGATTTCTTTGTCTGTTGTGCACAGAAATTTGCTTTGCATCAAACGTGCTCTTCCATAAAGTAAGTCTAGCACAACTGAAACAGTATACAATAATCTGCACAGATATATACATATAGCAAGACTTGACCATGAGTGTAGGTTCATGGAATTTTCTGTCCCTCACTTTCTGCTGAATACAGAAAATCACAGCTGATGTGGTGCACACAGTGACGGGATCACTTTTTAAAATGCTCTGTGACAAATTTTGATATGACTGATTAGTTCTTATTTCTGTTGCAATCAAATAGCACTATCTCTTTCTCTCTGTATATTGTGCAAAATTCAAACAGCTCTGCGTGAGCTGTGTATGTAGAGGGGCCAGCAGACCCATGTAGAAAGTGATGGTCGTGGTCCGTTTGACTTTGGCATTTCATTAGTATTTAATCCAAGATTGTTACGATATGGAACAGATAATCAGTCAGCTCCATGTGCTCCACATTAAAAATTCAGTCTCTGTCATTATCAAGGCTGTAAGTGTTCTGATTTGCTGGCATGCTGTGAACATTCTTGAAGGAGCGTGGTCTAAAACAGAGCATCCATAGACATGCATAGGAAGGGAGAGGACACTGAAACCTCCTGTTGCAAAGCAGAACCTCCTAGACAGAGGATGAAAGGAATACAGGTCCAGAATATGTGGTCATAATACATGGAATGTCTGTGGAACTACCTCTCATCGCTGTAGTATTCCAGAATAGTTAACAGAGGTCACGACCCAGGCTTTGCTAGGTGAGCTGCTGGAAGGGCTTAAAGGCTAGGCTCACGTTTTAACGGTTGGGTAGAACAGACGTGCCTCAAAGAATCTCCGCCAATCAATATACGTTTAACACAGTTACTGCGGGGCGCAGCAGAGAGGTTAATGGAGACTGTGAACCATTTCCTCTGAGATTTTTTTCTCCTTTTTTGAAAAAAGATTTAATACAGAAGATGGATTGCAAATTTTAGGTGTGATGTATGAGCTTACATGCCTGCTTTACAAAATACAAGCAGGAGCACTCATGGTGCCCGTTTATGGGAGTGTAAAATTAGTGCCATCCATAAAATGGCTACAGACTTGGCCTTCTCGCTTTGGGCTGACATGATTATATAACTTGAATCAGCAAACATTTCTTGTAAGCTAAAAGGTGGGTAAAACAGTTCTGAGTGGTCTTGCGTATACATAAATATCGCCATATTAAACACTGTAAGATTCTCGCCTTTGAAGTGATCTCCCTGATGAGAGTCCATCTTTCCCTTCCGTGTTTGGAAAATGTAGGCAGCATTGCTGGAAAATGTAGGCAGCATCGCTGGAAAATGTAGGCAGCATCGCTGGAAAATGTAGGCAGCATCGCTGGTCAGCAGTAGAATCCTTCCCAGAATGCACCTCTCAGCAGCCAAAATGTTGCTACCAGGGAAATAGTGCCACTCAGGCAAGCTGACAGCAGCTATTCCAGTGGTGTTTCGTGGGTGATGTCCTGACGGTGACCCTTGCTGAACCCCACCCCCTGTCAGGTGCACATCTCCAGAGATCGCCTCCCCTGGCCCTGGTAAAGCCCACTCAGATCTGCAGGCTTTGCACGAAGAGTGCAGTCAGCCGCAGGTTCATTTTTCATCAACATTTATGTACAGAAGTCTGTCCAGTAAAGGTCAGCACATTGCAGTGCGTGAAATTCGATGTCTGGGGGATGGTTCTGTATGTAAATTGGGCTTGGGGTTTGATGTGGAATTTTGGTGTCCGGAACCGGGAGGGCTCAGCTTTTGTTTTTTGAAGTTGAAATTCTTTTGTGAGTTTAGACAGCATACATTTCTTTCTTAAAGCCAAAGCCAGCTTGCCACCACACAAATGATTCTGTAACATAGCTGTGCTTCCCGTGCATTTTAAATAATATTTACATGTTTTTAACATTACATTTTAAACATCACCTCCCAAAGATATTCTGTTCCCTCTACTGATATTGCATGATCATTGCTGTTTTTAGACACCAAATTTTAGCTCAGGTGGGAAACAGGTTCTTTTCAGTTGAATGAATGAGAGAGGGTTTTTTATTTTATTTTTTGGCACTCTTCAACTTGACATGTCTTTGCCCCTTGCTGTTGCAAAGCTGCAAAGTGACACGTTTGTTATGAGAGTCAGAACGAGCCGTCCTGTAATTGCATTGACGTCTGTGAGGAATGCACAAAAACCGACAGCGAAGCCCGGCATTAGGAAATAATGAAAAGGTAATGACGGAGCAAGCCGTGGGCAGGCGCAGCTCGCTATTCACGGGTGACATCAAGGGAACTCCATTATCTCAGAGCACCGGGGAGCAAAAGGGAGAGAGTGACACGCTGGATTAATGAGATGTCACTGCCACCGAGAACAGTTGGGCACGGACCAAAATATTTACCGCAGACGTAATCAGGAGTTGTCAAGGAGGGAGAGACGCTTTTTAGAAGCTGCACCTTTAGTGGTTAAGACACTGCAAATCTGAATTTAGTTTGCAGCATTCGTGAAGCCTGCCATGATTACTGCTGTTGAATACCTCACTGAGGACTTCATCTGCCCCATCTACATAGAGGGAAACTCTTTGCACGCGTGTGATGTTGGCTGATGAATTCTTAGCGGGATCTGTCTGGCAGTCTGTGGTCTCGAAGGCTTGCTGTCACATTTTGTGGTCCTTTTGCTCCATTGTGTCCCTCAGATGTGCCTCCTCAGATTGCTTTGTCATTGTATAGCATGTTCAAGAATAGATTTCATTATTGATCGCAAAATGGAGTTTCTCAGTCCTCGTATTTCAATCTGTGATATTTCTGTGGCTTTGTGGGGTGCTGTCATTCATTGAATCCCAGCCGAGTTTAACAAGTGACTTTCCAGTTCTACATTGTGCTTAGAAAATAACTCTTATTCAGTTTGGGCTGTGCTTTTGCAGTTGATTGGAAAAAAATGTGTCATGGCAGATTGGGAGGGGTTTTTTTGCATCATGAGTTTATTTTTATTATTGACCAGTGTTCAGGAGTCAAGCAGACCTTGTGAGCGTATTTCAATAGCAGTTCATCAATCATCCCAACCACAGCTCAATTTGTGACTTAATTATTATGTAAAAAAACATGCACAGAGAGAGGATCAAATCAAATTTATTTGATTTATTTGACATCTAAAAAGAAAACAAAGATAACAATGATAACAGACAACTTTTTGGAGAAATATCTTTTAAAACACACTAATAACACTTAAACTAATAATTGACAATTTTTAGAACCCCCTTTTAAATATGTAAACACATGTAGACATTAATAATGCAAAGCATCATAATTAAAAAATAATTTAAAAAACTGTTATGATGTGGTGGTCACTTTCAAATCATTCTTTTAGACTGGACTTAAGCCTTTATGCGAACAACCGGTCGGACCATACATTATTACCAAACTTAAAATGATTACATAACTAAATATGCCATCAGCCACTATCTCTGATCCACTCGCCCCGAAGACCAGATCTTCCCTTCTCTTGAGTTAGGCCTGCCTCGGCCTAATCATAAATAATATCAGTGTCACAAAGCAAAATTACACCCTGGGTCTGGCTGATGTTGCCAGGGCATCAGCTGTATCCCTTGCTTCCGGCTGGAGTGAGTGCTCCTGTCATGACTCATGTCAACGCATACAGTACGCACACACACAGCCATTTTGAATTCATTCATGAGCTGATAACGGCCGCCTTCTTGCCCAGGTCTCCATAGCAAATTAGATTCTCTGTCTCAATGGGATGCCCTAGTAAGACAAAGCTTTAAAAAAATTAAAGTGTCATATTTAATCTCCTTTTATAAATCTTCCAGTGCCGTGTTTTGTTGTCTTGCGTGCCGAATGAATGGTAATCTGTACAGTTTTCTTACTAATGGCTCTAATTCTTCGTCAATGAGGTGTAAAGTGAGCTGTCACATTTCAGAGACTAATGCTGACACCGCCAGCCTGAAAGCGGTGCCAGAGATGTCTCACAGTTGAGAGAAATAAATGTGTGGGTGACTAATTGGAGATTTGTGGTATTAAAAAAGGTCAAGTGGTCTTGTAGTGTAGGACAGTGACCATTGAAGTGAGCTCAGCTTTTTCTCATTGACACCTCACTGGAAAACAGACTCAGTTGTTTCCAACCCCTGTTGCCTGCAACTAGGAAAACCAAAGTCACAGGGCGAGTGATTCAGGAAGCGTGGGCTCCATGGGTGAATCTGTCATCCCAAATCCACAGTCAGGAAGGACAGATGCAGCCTCTGCCACAGGAAGCAATCATCACTTCTTTGATGGGAGGAGCCTGTCTCCTAGGCAACTGTTTCAACAGCTGCACAACTGTTCTGCACTACAATATCCTCCTGTGTTTGCTGCTTCATGGGATTCTTGCCATTTGGCTCCTTACATCCCTGTTTATTTTGCAAAAAAACATCTCCTTATGCTTGAGCACTATGCACGTTGCTGTGTTGTCCTCAGTTTGTTGCCCCCATTGACTGTCACAGCGGATATCCCTCCTTGAGTGACACAGGCAGCAGTATTCACAGTATGCCCTGGGTTTTTTACTGTCGTGTGATGTTATGCTCATGACCAAAATATTAACCGTTCCGACAGAGTGCTTCGCATGGATGGCTGCTTAGCGGTGACGCTAACGCCACCCACGCTTAAAAACGCTGCTGTGAAGACTGAATTGGGAAGGACGTGATGGGCAATGGCTAACAATGGTTGTCAACATTTTGCTTTTAGGCATTTCTGGATTCTGCCCACTCATAATTACGCTTTGGAATATTGCAGGAAGTCCCATTCCTTTCCGACTCAAAGTGCTTAAATAAAGAGACCATCATTAGAGCAGCTAAAGGTGACCATGGCTCGTAGCATCCTCAAAAAGAATGACAGATGAGTGACCGTACTGTTCTCATAAGGAACGTTGAATATGTGTATGGATAACCTCATCTGTAGTCATTTTTGCGGAGAGTTTTTATTTATGGTTGAATGCAAGTCCTCTCCCCAGCATCTCAGTTATCCTCCATGCTTCCGTCTGACTCCAAAAGAACATTCGTCAGTTGGGTTTTGCGAAGACCAGCCCACCTTGTCCCATGAAACGGCTTTAGAGCGAGGCACTGTGGTTTGTCCTCTAACACTTCACCTCTGTTTGGATTCAAGTCATGAGTCGGCACCTATTCTCAATAAACCCCCCCCCCATCCCCCTATCCTCATCCTTTCAGCCGGAGGACGTCATTGGAGATGTTATCAGGGCCTCCGTTTCTCTCCCGTTACCTTCTCACCTTGATTGCCTTTCTTTCAGCTCCGTGGAAACGCAGAGATAACGTAATCCCTGAATGGAAGGTTCCGGAATTCACCGCAACTGGCAATACCCGCCTCGCTCCGCTCCGGTGCCATAACGCTCCGAGCGCCGTTCACCGATCACCGAGATTAACCTGAGGGTGTGATATGGCTTCTTAGGCTTACCGGACGGCTTAAACATTCGCCTTAATAGGCAAGGCTTTTCAGCGCTGACAGCGATAGATAGATAACTCCCCACTAATGATCTAAATAAATCCCTTTTGTTGAGCGGTAATGAGTGACCGCTCAGGACATTTCGGTCCGGTGTGGAAAAAGGCCGTAGCCGCCTCAAACAGCCTTTTCATGTTACCGTCTAATGAGAGGATGATCTGAGCGCCGCGTAAAGCGTCCGCACAAACACGCCGCGCCTACACCGCCGCTATACGCTTCCACGCCTCTCCCCTGCAAGAACCGTTTGATCACCCCCAAAACGAGGAACACCGCATCGTTTCCAAGCAACAAGATGGTTGCCAGGTGACAGATCACTTTGACCGAGAAACCAAATGCACGCGTTTCACTTTCTAATGAGCGAAGAGGAGATCAAATGTCATTTTTCAGCGGCGGCGCTGACAGTGAAACTTCTTGGCTGTTGCCGTTGTGAAGAACTGACGGGTAGCACGCCGGAACGTGAAGTGACATGTGCAAGGCCACGCGTGCTCATGCGTTCATCCGCAAGCGCCAAGCCACCGACATGATTTACCATCGCCATAGTGACACGCACCATTATGTCTCGCCTTTGTTTTGTTGGCCATTAAGGACACCGTTGCCGAGCTCGGCGTTTGAGCCGCAAGCCTTTCAGCCACATATTAATGAAACCGTGCTGGCACATTCTTTATTTAACCCAAATCTGTCTAATTGCTGTGGAGAAAAAAAGTTACAACAATAAAGGCAACTTGTCATAACAAATGAATTCCAGAGGAAATATAAAGACATCCATTAGTACTGGAAATATCAGAAGTTCAGTCTGTCAGAATATGGGTACTTTCATGCACAAAACATGTAGAGAGATAATGATCATTTTTGCAGCTATTCAGTAAACACGGCCGCCTGATTTCAAAGCCTTTTATTCTTGCCTGAAGCGCACCATGGTGACAGAACATTTTTGCCATAATTAGATGCAGGCTTTTATCTGAAACGCAAGCTAACATGCGGCCTTTTAGTTTCTTTTTGAGGGGGGAGAAAATGTTATCCATCTTAAAAATGATACTGTGCTCCATTTGTGTGTGAAAGCGTGGATATAATTTGCATGGAGAGAAATCAAAATGTTCCGTTTACATGGTTAGCAATGATCCATAGCACATTTCATGCAGCATACTGTGCTAATTAGATAAATCTCACAATTTGTTTTGTGCAACATTGGCTGCTTTATGGAATCTGGTGGCATGGTGAGCTTGTATATATCAGGCACATGTATTGCACACTCTTTCAAAACAGCCATTTCCTTAAACTTTGGATTTAAGCCCGTGGCCTGGACAGTGTAAAATTCTAATGTTGATTGAAGTAATTAGTTAATCTTACCAATCTGTTACTTTTTCTCAGTATCAGGCTGCCCTTATTATTAATAACAATAATTATATTACTCCATAAGCTGAGTTAGAAGAATGTTAAGATGATCAGAAAATTTATGGTGTAATCTGTGCTGTAGTAGAAGTTATTATCATCACTATTAATTAATATCTTCATAAAATGTGGAAAAGCAATCCCTACACTCACTCCCTAGAAAACAAGGTTACTAAAAGACAAAGGCCTTATCTTTGTTACAGCATGGCGTCTGAACGCAACAGTGTACAGGTTAGCCTCAGCCTCAGTTACGTTAGCCTCAGTGTTGCTGGATGCTGAGTGAAGAATGATTTGCTCGGTGGTGTTACACTGCTACCCACACATTTGAGTCTTAATTTCGCTGACCAGAGGGTCCGCTTGCGGTTTTTAAATCTATTAATGTGCCCTGAGAACAAGCCAATCCAGCGAATACAAGCAGTGGATTTGTGAGTCAGGAGGAATCCAGACATCTAAGCCCGCACACCATATGGGCTGTGCAGTATGGCATTCACAGAGTCAAATTTAGGATCACTGTTTTTTAATAACACACATCATCATGAAGGTTTAATCAATTACAGTGAGGTAAAAAAAATCATTTAAGCGACGGGAAGCTGTCGCTTGATAAACAAGGGAAATTTTTCCTCTTTCTCCTCTCTTAAATGTATTGCATAACTTAATATCAATGATGAAAAATCATTTTGTCGCACAATAATAAACATCTTGACAATCATTAAAGATTGATTAAAAGGTCAGTATACAGTTCACTACACCAGCTTGATGCAGGCAATGTTTTCTTTTATATACATTTCATTTAATTAAAATGCACTTTTGTTAAGCTGTTCCAAAGGAGAAATACTGACAGTAATGGCTTTGGAAGGATGAATTTATTTCCCCTAAAGGCTTGATGGTTGTTTGCTCAGAAGTCAAAATGTTTGTGCAAAACCTTTAATCCCAGAACAAGACCCCTTTCCACATGGGAAATGTTTGTGTGAGTCATGGTCTTTATTGATTTTTTCCCCCCTCTCTCCCCAGCCTGAGCTGCAACCAATGAGTGCAGGTTTCTTGGTTAAATGTGAAAATACTGGAACCTCATGTCTGGACTGACATCTCTCCAAATTGCTCCAGCTTGAGTGCAAAACTACTTTGGAAAAAAAGGAGTGTGTGTGTTTTACGATTTTTTCAGTCTCCACTGACATTTCCATTTTCACCAAGGTACAATACCTCATGCAGAACTGTGAATGAGCATCTGTTCCTCCTGTATATTGATCTTTTTTTTTTTTCATTTTACTCCTGATAGGTAGAAAATATTCAAAATAGTGTTACTGAAATTGTCACAATCCCGTAAAACAACTGTTTTAACCATACAAAGTAGCCCTCCACAAAATGTGCAGGGTGGTGTGGAGCAGGGATAAAATTTAATCTGCCCATCTCCTGGTGTGAGAAGCCTGCAATTATAAAATCCATTACAACATCAAGATCTCTTTGAAAGGTCCTCAATCTGTGTAGGTTTCACTTCATATCTTGGCCACCTCTGTCCCTGTGGCAGGCCAAGAGCAACTGTCTTAGGTGCCTGCCTCACAGATAATATTCTATATTATTGCCAGATATTCAGCTCCTGTTCTTATGGTTGGTGACATAGGGTTCTGGTGTAGTCTGCGGTGCTGTGCTAGCTATGACATGACTCATGGTCTTTGCCACACAATGTCTACCTGGGCATTCATGTGAAAATTACAGCCACACTGACCGCTGGAAGCAGGACAGGACAGACATGCTCCCTACAAAGGGTTAAGACAGACTTTAGTACAGAAACTTTGCTCTATAACAAATGACTGTGAGAGTGAGACTGGCTTTCACAGTGATTCCAAAACACTACCCTGCAGCTGCTCTTCTCATCTCCAAACAGAGACAAGTCCACTGCTGGGGAAGTATCAGCTCTCTCTCTCTTTTAACCAGGGACCTAAAGAGGGGGAGATCGGGGAGGTTTTCTCAAAGAGCTGATTGCATTACCTGCTCCAGGCAACTGCTCAGTACTTTACACGGAGAATGTCCTGTGGGTCCAGAGTCTGAGAGCGGGCAGAATGCCTCTCTCCCTTCTTCCTTCAAATCGTAGGCTCGGTGACAATGCTGTCAGTTACCGCCACTGAGGCTGAATCCAGAGGAACTCATCTCAGAGATGCTCATAATCTCACGGTGAATTCCGATAAAGAAGGAAGGAGCTTAGTGCCCTTTTTTTGTGACATCAAAGATCTTCATTTTGGGCATTTTCTAACTGTCTTAGGGTATAGCTACAGTACACGCATAAAAGATGCTGGATAGGATGATTTTTCCCATGAGGGGGTTTATACAGTGAGGATGGAAAATCTCTCCCACTGAGATTTTATCTTTTGCGCATAAAACCATTTAGTGGCAATTACATTCCCACAAAATGTAAGAGATAGTGGATGGGAAATCATATCTCTCCCATTCACTTGTTTTGCAAATGATCTCATTGAGGGCTGCTCGTAATCCTTGCACAAAGTTTTATGTGGGAGACATAAACCGTGAAACTTCTGCCTTAGTTTGGCACAGAAATGAAGATGCATAAATAAGATGCTCTTCATTTGCAGAAGGCATAAAGCAAAACAATTTAACACACATTTAGGTGCACAGGACTTGTATATAACCACGCTGGTTTAGGAGATACTGAAGTGGTAGTTGTGTGCTTCACATGCAGTGAAGGTATGTAGTATTTTGACCTATACATTTGACCTAGGAGTAACTGTTAGAGGAGCTATCAGAGATAATTTTGCAAAGAGTACCTGTAATTTCTGTGTTGTGGGTGTTCCTGCTTATGTTGGCTGACTGTTTTTGGTGTGTCTTTGGGGGGGGGGCGGGTAGCTTGGGGCTAAAGCAAGGACATGTTGTTCCTCTGAGCAGGCTCTGAACAGAATGATCTGATCTTGTATGCTGTTGGATGGACACACACAAGTATATACAGAGCCTGATCACCCAATAGCTGAAACAAGCATGCGTGTGTACTTGTGTATATGAACACTGACATTTTCGTGTGTGTGTGTGTGTGTGTATAGTGTGGAGGTGAGTGAGGAGATTAAGGCAGACTTCAGGAAGAGGGGTTGATTGATAAGGGAGAGGTGCTGATGCAACAGCACAGTGAGTCTGGCGATGATGGCGATGGAGAACACATCGATGTCATCTTGCCGAGCTCTCTACTCGTTCTTGTATATAGTCCTTGTCAACGCTGACAGCAGTCCCAGTTTTGCAGATCAGGAGATTACCGTACATGTTTGGGTTCATGCCCACATGCTTGCACGCTGATAAGGTTTGAGGAAACATATGGATATGTACAGCATGATGCTGTGTGTGTATGTTTCTTTCATAATCTCCAAGATACGATCTGAAACACAGCATGAGCAAAAACCTGTGAAATGGAAGACATCATTCACTGGCATAACATGGGTTTGTTTCTGTGCTGCTCAGCAAGTGAGAAACAGCACAGCCCAGTGGTCATTAAGCAAAATGTGCGAAAATGACCACCCTCAGTAGTTTTTCTTGGAGTTCAGGTTGCCTAGTGACCATTGCCATCACAGTTACCATCACACAAGTCTTCAAAACCTTAAGTTTAATTAATCTAAATCTGTCCAGCTCTGTTTTCAATTCAATACTGTATTTAGTACGAATTGTTTAATTATGATGAGGAAGATTGAGAAGGCAACTTGAGCTGATCATACCTTTACTATATTTGCTTTGATATTTACTTTCTTTGTCTAGGACAGTGTTGTGGTTGTTGGATAATTATCAGTTTGGCAAAATTTTTTAATGTAAATGTCAGTTATCCACTGATTTTGTCACAAACTTTTCATATAACAAAGGGCACTGGCAAAAATTGCATTAGAGCTAGTGAAGAACCCATTTTCAAACTCCACCATAGTTTTCTATTTATCAACTATTTTTGTTCTTTTTCCCCACTCTTGTTGTGTCCTGTCATTCCTGCTGTTTTCCCTGTTTTTAATAGGTCTCTCCATGCTAGATGCAATATTTAAGTGTTTTCTCTGTGTGTTCCATCAACCTACATGTAGAGCATTCATGAAAAATTCACTACTAAAACTAAAACAGACTGCGCGCATGTGTTTATTCTATAGGGCCAAGCAGACCCCTAAGGACAGGTCCACTGTAAGTAAAACAGTCTGGTTATAGAAAGCTCTATCCACACTGTAGTGCACTCAGTTACTCACCTCAACCTACCTCAGGGGACTTCATTTAATGACAGCTCACGATTGATCAATGAGGCAGGAAAGGACAGAATTTAATTTTATGATTTAATTTTATTAGTCAGATCCATCCTGACTGATGTTCAGCCATTGTTCTGGCTGAGTTGTTGAGCAGTGATTTACTGTCACTGTCACGAGAGTTGGTATAGACAGTATGTGCATTTGAGACAGCCATGTGTTGCTTTCATGTTTTTTTTAAATGGGTTTTCTTATGCTTTTTGTATCATGATTCAAGAACTCAAGAACTTGTCTCACTATCACAACATCTCTACCTGTGCAGAAGCTCTTGTGGATAGCATGTGGAATTCTCTGCTGCACTCAGATGATATGCAGTGACTGTTATTCACACTACAAGTCCCACAGTGCACCACAGTGTAGTGAAACGTCATTGGAGCACAAGCGCATCCCCAGTGACATCATTTGAGTGGCTGAGTCACGTGGCAGGGTGCCAGAGAGCGGTGGGATGAGGAAACCCTGCCAACAAACACACCCCTGTCCCAGCGGAGCAAAGCCAGTTTGTTCCACCTCTGTGGGCCCCTGGTCATTGACACACCTGGGTTCAAACATGGGTCTCGGGGCTCAAAATGAATACCTTAGCTGACTGAGCCACTCGGAGACCCATAAAATGTGCTTTCGTAAAGGCATGCAAAATGTCACGCCCAGCGAGACCCATCATTTAACATGTGGAATATGCGGTGTACTCAACAGGTGCCGGAGGTGACCAGACAGTAATTCCTTTTGGCAAAAATACATCCTGTCTTTTGTCCGCTGTCACCCATCAACATCAACTCCACTTAGATGGCTGACAAAAAAGGTCAGTCGGTTGTGTATGACGGTGACAGTTTGGATAGCTGCTGTCTGTTATTGCATACTGCACTAAACCACCCAGATTAAAGGCCTCCCTGTGTTCAGGGCAAGCAGGTGCATAGTGATGGATCCCAGTTAATTTAAAAGATCATCACAGCTACGCAGTCATCCCTGTCTGCAAGTGTGCTTTCAGTCAGGAATGTGAATGGAAGGAGAGGGAAACTCACACCAGAAATTCATAGCATATTCTGTCCGGTCAGAAACATGCCACACCCTGCCACACCCATGTTGGTATGTACCCAATGAGATGTCAGTGGAAGGCTTTGAGGAGAGAGCCACGAAGCCCCTCCCTAAAGTGTTTATTATTATGCCACATACTTGCTGTGTACTCCACCAGCTGTATGTGTGACTTTGCATTTACATTTACATTTATTCATTTGGCAGACGCTTTTATCCAAAGCAACTTACAAGTGAGGGAGAGTACAAGAGAGGTAAAGAGCCACATAAGGAGTCAACAATAGTAGACTTTGCCTGCCTTTTTAAAGCAGACAGCCTCCACAGAAGGCCTGTTGGCAGCACTTTCACACTGACACACTTCTGCTTCACTGTAACTACCGAGAGCAGGTCACCGGTAATGATATTGACCTGAATGGAGTCTGAATGCAACACACACCATGGTGTAGGTTAAGGTGAGCTCCCCTATGTCTATGCTGATATCATACTTAAGGAGACTGGCGGGAGCTGAGTTTTGTTTTCATATTTATCAATCTTTCATATTTCCTACTTAGCAAACTTTTTTTCCCCTTTCAAGCTCTCTCCAGACTGTGTATCTGCATGTATTACAGGTGTCTGTGCGTCCCTAGCAGCAGAAATAATTATGAAAAATGTTGCAGATGACACCTTATTAATCTGAAAAGGGTCAAGCACGCTGTATAGTGGTTGCCTGCTAGTAGTTTAATTAATGGTACAGGCATGTGCTCTCATTAGTGAAGAGGACCCGAGGGACACAGTAGTTGTAAAATCTGGAACAGAATATTATGAAACAAATAACTGATTAATAGTCCAACGATGAAATAAAGTACAGCATATTCCTTGTACTCTAAGTAACCCTACCTTTCTGTATTTTAACCTAAAGTATTTCTCATCTCAGCATTATTTTAAAGAACCATCAGAATAATGAAAGCATGAAAACACTTTATCAATGTTGGTCAATAAGAATTGGTGAATTATTTTTAAATTTGGCATGAATTTATGGGATATCTGTGTGGACCACAGGCAGTTTGTGAAATTTGCAATGTACAATGGGTTGTAACCCAGAAGCTTTAGAAGTTCAGTAATAGGAGGTGTTACCCGCAAACACTGACCCTAGATCAGTCTTGGCTTTTTGCACAAAATGGCTTTGGTCAGGTTTTGGTTTTTACTACCAGATGCTGAATCTAGTTTATAGAGAAGTGTCAGGGTATCCTCAGTAACATAAATGTCTTTTCAATTATGGCCACCAGGGGGCAATCAGAGGTATCTTTGTTTAGGAGAAAGCAGTCAACATTGCAATGTTGGGTTTTGTCCTTGAGAACTTGAGTAAAATTCCATTGTTAAACCCTGATGATAATTCTATATACACATTAAGAGTATACTCTGTGTTTCAATTAGTTAATGTGTGAGAAGCAATGGACAATGCTGCTCACCTTTAGGCCTTAAAGCGTGTTTATCTGTGGGCTTAATGTTGTGAGTGGATGACCTTCATGTTCTGCTGAATACAATGCGCTAAGGAGGCAGAGCTGTCCAACACTTTGACCTGCCTGGCAGGCTATAGAGAGGGATGCAGGCAGGTGTTTTATGTGCAGTTACATGGACCGTAAAACCCAGTCAAATGAACAGTGTGCCTTGTTAATAGCACTTGTAAAAGATGGTAACTTTGGGCTTTTCAATATCACAACGCGGTCACCGGTGCCATTTGGCACCTTTATTGCTGTATGTGTGGCTAATAAGCATGTATAGAATAATGCAATGGAGTAACCAAAGTGCTAGTGCAACTAATGCAACTAACTACAGTACACTGCATAGAAGTTAATGCCCACTACATAGTAAGCATTGCTAGTACCTGGTTTCTCCATCTGTTGACTGTGGTTGTGACTCATGTTTGTAACCATACTGTATGTAAATCTAACTGCATTGGGAACAGAAGGGGAAGCTAAGAAATATATGTGTAAATGAGACCAGAGTGGTTTTAACAAGAAGCATAATCGTATATTTGATTTAGAGTAATATCAGAACTTCTGATAATTCTGAAAGTCTACCGTGTGCAAAAGGGATAAAGATATGTAACTTTAAAGGAGTGAGATTGCCATTTTTTAATGTTGTAAGTAGACACTAATCCCTGTCTGAATCTCCACAGTTCCCTATGAACTAAACACTAAGAAACTCAGTGGAATTCAGTTAGGGATCATCTGTACACCTATTCTGTTATTCCAACCATTTAAACTGACACCTTTCTGTTCTGGTAAATTGATCTTGCTCAAATTTGACACTTGTTTCTGTGATTTTAGTAGTGCAGTTTATTTTCAAAGTAGATAGCTCACGTCAAATTAATGTATGAGGCTAAATGCAGCATAGTTGCTACGTAGTTGAAGGAGACTGTGTTGGCCTAATCCTGTTATAAATGTAGTTAAGAAGTTCACACTCAGCCACACATGAGTCCCATGTGGGAATTCTGGAATAGTTTACTATGTGGGTTTCTTACATGGTCAGTCTCCTTTGTTATAATTAATCATGATAGATAGGCGCGATTTGTCTCAATAGATTAGGCTTGATTTTGTCGATTTAGTTTCCAGCAACAGGGCAGGTATTCTCATGTGTTTGAATGTTTCACTTTCAAGTTGAATGCTCGTCAGTGACTGTTAATGGGTTTAATTATCCAGCAGTTTACGATGAATGTTTTTGTCGTAGGTTTTTCTGCTATTGTGCCTCTGGATAATAGAATCATAGATTAGATTTAACAGGTTTCGAACCTGAGAATCTGTCATCTCTGAACTGTTGAATGTCGATAGGTTTGATCTCATTAACTCATAGTTTGAAAAGAGCAATGGCTGTTAGTCACCTGAATTGAAATTTGATTGATTGATTGAATGATTCATTGATTGATTAGTTAACTGAACCCATATGCCAATGAACACACAGCTAGGCTAAACCAAAGATAGACACTACATTTCAGAAATTTTAAGCAACAAACATTCAGTGTAGTTTGCTTTAATTCATTTTGTGTAAGCTAAGAAATAACTCCATGAAAAATAGGCTTACTGCTCTAGAGCTATGCAGCCAGTTCAGACTTTTCCACCTTCCTGCAAAAGAACAAAAAGAAAAAAAACATGCTGAAAATAATCTTTGTGTGTTCACCCAATGTTCCTATTAGCATATAACCTTGTTCAGGAACAAAGAACTCTGGGGCTGTGAGACAATTAAGCTATAAATTATCTTCAAATTAAATGTCACAGACAGACTCTAAGTATTGTATTATCTGTCACCCAACCTTCCCTCATCCTTCCCCACGTGTCCCAGATGCAGAGGTTCCATTTTTCTAAATCTGATGTGGAGTGGGGTGGGGTGGGGGGAACGGACGACGGGAACAGTCCTTTGATTGTGTACAACTCACTGGGAGAGGAATTAATGGACATACCAGAACTCGGTGCCCCAGAAAGGTGCAGCAACAGCAGCTATGGAAAGTTTGGAGACCTAATTTGTCATTTTGCTGTTTAGTGAACTCTTTGTTAACGAGCCAGCGTGTGATCTAAACGTCTCGTGCTGCTCTCTGTGACTGTGTAAGAGCTGCAGTAGAATTCTCCATAGTATAACGCAGGCTCCGAATGTGAAAGGGCAGTCTGATGTCAGTACATTAGGGTTTCAGGGTAAAACCCTGGGTGAATCGCTCAGGCCTTTGATATCTGTGATGATGGACACTGCTGATTTCCTCTCCAGACTAAATCAAATTGAGATCTTTGTTTAGAGATATGGCAGTGGGCCAATGTGTCTGACTCTTTTGCATTTTGCACTTTGCATTGTGCTATTTCTCTGTTGTTGGTCCAGAAGTTCCATCGCTGGTAGTAAAGGCGGAGGCAGCTAGTCATTAGCAAGGATACACGCTCTGTTCCTTCCTGTTTGTGTTTTGGAGTTCTGCCAGTGGTTTCTGGTGCTGAGGAAGTAAAACGTTCCAGTGATGGAGTATGGTGCTGCACTGTATGAAGGACAGAATGTTCTGTTTAATAGTAAAATATGAGTCTGATATTTTCGTATGATGGAGAATCTTTGCCTTAGTCCAACTTAATTGTGACAGGTGCTCCTTATCCCAAAAAAGGACTTTTAGAGAATGCATAGCCTCCACAGCGATACAGTCCTGTAGCATTCAGCATGTCCTTGACATTTTTCGGAAAAGTGCTAGTTTATTGCTCACCATGACAAACCACTGCATCCACACCTGGTTCCAGGGAGGGGGAGAAAAGAATTCTCCAGCATCATTTACTAACAAAATGGCTGCTCTTTAGCCCATTAACAAAAGGGCAAATCATTTGTCTGTGTAATATGAGAATGTCTGGAGTACAGGTCATACTGAAGAAAATGTTTCGAGGAAATAGGTTTTCTTTTCCTTTACTGTTCCCAACACATGTGACATGTAATTTCACCTACACACCACAAGATGGTGGTGGTGGTTCATCAATACCAATTTAAGGCTATGTCTTCTCCTCTTAATCAGTGATGAAGAATGCAAAACATATAGATTTGCTAACATCTCATTTAAAACCAAATAGAATGACTACCTGCCTATCCACTGTATATATGACTACATGTTGCGTTTCCTGCTTTTTTTTATTCATTATCCTCATTTTGCTGATAATGACGAGAATATGTGCACATCTGGATTTTCATTAGAACATAATTTATCTAGTACCAGAAATTCCATGATGACTGAAATGAACTTAAGGATATTTATTAGTGAAAAGGTACAGCATAAATGAATGAGAAGCATGTTTGCTGGGATCTTTGGCTTGACTTGGAGTCCAGTCCTTTAGGGAGGCGAGCACATCAGTGCGGCCATATGACGGCGCTTGGAGCCCCCTCCCTCAGGCCTTCTGGAGTGTGGGGGTGTAGCCCTGGAAGAAGGGCAAGGACAGCAGAACCATAGATCCAGCTGAGGAGAGGATCGATGCCAGGTGGAAAAGCCTTAAACGCTGCCTGCAATCAGCTACCTGCAGATAGGAGGACAGAAGCAAAAGGCAGAGAGAGGGGGGGAGGCGGGACTGGCAGACAGCTGATGCAACAGGATGGAGAGAGGGGGTTTATATGCATCTTCTGCTGGTTTGGATTGAATTGGGGTGAGTAAGCGTGGACATGGGAGTTCACTGTCCTCCTGAACTTAAGTTATCGAAGTTATCGAAGTATGCATTCGTGTGTATGCAGAGAAGAAGTGCCAAGTGTAGCTGATTCCAGGTCACTCCAGAATTCCAGAACCAACCATGGCAACCAAGCCATCTCTGTCTAGTTCCAGAATTCTTTGTAATGTAATTTAACATTCACAAACACAGATCGTTTGGATTTTTTGTTCAAATATTTGTATGAAAGGTCCATTGAATTTGTATGTATTATTTATTATATAGCCCAGGCCCAGGCTATGTGAATTGGATGGCTTTCTCTAGCTTCTGGAGTTATTGCATGACTACAGTCAATTACGCTGAGTGCAGTTCTACTTATGGCCAGCAGAGGTCAGTATGAACATTTCTAACTTGGATCATTCTTGGTTTGATGTCGTAAATTTGCTCAATATTTAAAATGGCTTCATATTTAGAAGAAATAGGGAGGAAAAATTAAACCAAAAGAAGTAAATTTATTGCCAGACCCCATGCCAGCATACTCAGCAGTAGAAAAGTGATAGAATTTAATATTAATAATAGAAATAAAAGTAATTGAAGTCTGGCGTAAGTAATTCATGAGGTGCATGAGGGGCACGGTGTGTCGGTCTAATCCTAGGTTAAAAATTTAGATCGCATCTGATGAGTGCAGCCGATTTGAAATGGAAATGAGAAGCCTTTTAAAGCGCAGGGTGTAAAAGTCAAGCAGAGATCTGAAACGCACTGCGGAGAGGTCTGCCTGGCGTGGGTTCAAGAGTGCATCCAGCCATCATTACAGACTAGCGTCAACCCATCGATAGGGCCCTCCCTGCCTGCGATTGTGAGATCCAGCCGTCTACACCCATTCTTATTAAGGAAGTCATATGCACTCTGCAGCCAGCAAGTTATTAATTTGAGGTGGTGCTGTGAAAAAAGCAATTAGAAGTATAATCCTGACACGTTACTGGCATTTAGCAGACGCTCTTATCCAGAGCGACTTATATCGGTTACAGCAGGGTACAGCAGCAGTGCCCCAGTGGGGAATTGAACCGTCACCCTTTCAGTTAACGAGTCCTGCTCCAGAACCACTCTGCTACACAGCGCTATAATGTAGTATCTAGCAAATGCATACCCACAACCCCCCTCTCCCCTGCAGTAGGTGTTTATAGTCCCATTCATTGATGCAGTTGTGATGCTTTCCTCCTGTTTGGAGCACGTTGAGGAGTTGAATGAGGTGACACAGTGGCTGAGGCAGATAGGAGTCTGATGGGATCTGTGCAGCGGCACGCCCATGATGTCCCGTGCAACCAGAACAAATGGAGCCAAACCCTGAAGCAGATGCACGGAGCGGGGGGGAGAGGCGACGCACGCTCACAAACGCTGATGTCACCGGTCTTAATATTTAATCCCGGGGAAGATGACGGAAACCTCGCGCACAACTCCTGACATCGCCGGCTTGTTTTGTGGCATTGACACTGGGGTATTGGCCTCGGTTGTGGAGAATGCGTTTGCTGTGGTGGTGCTTGAAGAGCAATGAATGAACTATCTGCAAAACTGTCTCATGCATGTCGGATATGCATGATTATGTTTGGTGTTAATGCTCCATCTGTTCATGCCCTATATCTGGAATATCTTATATGTGGAACAGTTCTGAATATTCATAACATGTTTTCGTATATATTTACATTCTGTACATCTATGTATGCATACAGAATGTTGTTTGCATGTATAATTTCAACACAGAAGTGTGCTCCAACCATAAAGTCAATGTAATGAGACACACAAGTTTAAGAAGGGGCGGGGCGGAATGCATATGCATGGAGTCAAATGG
Source organism: Megalops atlanticus (assembly GCA_019176425.1). Lineage (NCBI taxonomy): Eukaryota > Metazoa > Chordata > Actinopteri > Elopiformes > Megalopidae > Megalops > Megalops atlanticus. The sequence continues at coordinate 18,369,054 of CM032899.1, forward strand.
AATGAAACGCTGATTTGCAGCAAAACAAATCCACTGACATACGATACAGCCTGTTTATCCTTGAGCTGTGAACTCATGCTAATTGCCCATTAAACCGAGCAGATATGGGGGTTATCTTCCCTTCCCTCCTCCCTTTCCTGTCTGTTTCCCCACCCAGGTGCGCACTAGAATGAATCAGGTAATGATGAGCGCTTATATCCTCTCTTATCGCGGGGGATATGCCTTCCGCACTTCCTTTTCGGGATGTCTGACAAAGCCTATTACAGGCTGAGTGCTCCCCTGACGTACGAGGGAGGCCTTTGCATTTTTCATTTTCTCTGTTACAGGCAAAATGTTTTAAATCTCCCCCGCGTTTTCCCCCCTCTCCCTCTCGCTCTCGCTCTCCCTCTGCATGTGCTTGGGCCAATTACAGCAGGTTGCCTGCAACATCTTCATATCTCCAGCTTGCTCCACTTGTACCTCATATTTCATTTTGCTCCCCCCCCCCTCAGCTGTTAGCTGGGGCTGATGGAGGAAAATGAAGCCATGGAGGGTGCTGGGGGGGTCCCCTGTCAGGCCCTTTGTCTGCCACAGGAAGTGACATCGCATTCGCACTGTGAGGAATCCGTGCTTCAGAGCGTGAGAGGCAGGAGGGGAGTGATGGAGTTTTAATGGGATTAGTTACGCCAAGTGCATTTCTCCGACTGGGGGATATCGGCTCTCATTCAGTTTCTCCAGGTGCACATGGGGGGAAAAAAAGAATCAACAATTCATCTGAAGTAATTGTGGGTAATTTTTAGAATGCGTCGCAGCTTTCCTTCCTGTGTTCCTTTGACGCACTAGTGCTGTCATTTCTTCCCCCCACCACCCATCTCAGAAGTGTTTCTGAAGACCTTTAATAGCCAGTTATAACTCATAATTATTTCACATGTAGCTCTAATTTAAGCTCGATGTTAACTTCATGTTTTATGGACGAGGTCTATTTGATGCGTTTGAAAACGAATTGCAGGAAAAGTGTTTGAATGGCCAGACCATCAGCCTTGGTATGTGCTGGGGGTGTCCAACCAAACACTGCCCCTGGGTTTAACCCCCATAGATGCCTTTCCTGGGCTCCAGAATAGCTCATCCTGAGCAAAAGCCAAGCTTCAGGTTTGATCCGAGTTGTGTCATCATCTGTCGCTGACCAGGAGCCCAAAGTGGTGGAACAAACGGGTTTCGCTCCACTTGCGACAGGGATGGTCATGTCAGCAGGGGTCGCTAGACTAACTACCTTCTTCGCGATTCATACGACGCCCGTGAGTTGCTATGGTGACGTCGGCGGAGCAGCGTCTATCCTCCAGTGAGTGCCTGCTCTGCCTGTAGTGTGCTGTGTTGTTTGCTGTGAGGAAGAATAGCCGTTGGCTGTGTGCAGGAGCGCTGGAGGATTGCACTGGTCTCACTTCAGCGCTCCTGTCCGGGTGCAGAGGTTTTGCGGTGAGATGAGCCAGCTACAGCACAACAAGGGGTTAATTCCACAACAAGGGTTTGCTTAAAGGGGAAAAAGCAAGAAAAAAATTGAAGCCTTTCCTTTTCTCTCGTCCCACTGGAATTATATTACGATATGATCTAACGTGATTATGATACATGAATAGGATACATGATTTATGGTTATTAAAGAATAGAGCATTTAACAGCATCTCGGTTGTCATTAAGCATTTGCTTGTAAATGTTTTCAGTGGATTCCTCTTCTCTGTATGTAAATATGATAATATGTTCTACTTTTCAGACTGGCTTATTATTATTCCATGGATGTCACAGATTATGTATTTATGATAATTTATACCATTACTATACTGAACCAATGACTTATTTAACCCCATATAGTCGCAGTACTACAAATATTGGAAATGCCTGCATGATTGAGATTTGACATAATTTTGAAACCATGGAGACGGCATTAAATCACTTACACAAACAAGGTAACTGCTCTTAGTGGTCACACTGTATTAAACATACATTTAGGTACGTAATTACACTGTAGGCCATAACATAAGTGTTATGTAAAGGCAAGACTAGTACTATGTACTTGCACAATGGTGCACGCATTGATTTGTGGTTAGAGTTAGGGTTGGGGTAGGGTTAAGTGTTTGAGTTGGGACCGAAAAATAGAGTCAGGGTTGGTCTTAAGTGGAGGGTAGATGATTTTTTTGTCATAAGTTGTGTAATTACACAAACCACAAACCCCTGCTCCATATGAATCAGTGCGTGATACCACTCTCAGGTTTCAGCCTGTGCCTGAGAATGGGTCTCTGCTTTCTGAGATCTAGTTTCAGCTCATACCTTTGAAACCAGGACGTGCATGTGTAAATGAACCAATGAATAGGTGATGAATGTGTGAGTTTGTGTGTTAATCAGGAAACGTTCTGTGAGCATGTAGCACATCCGTTTCAGTGCATGACTGAACCCACCTCAGAGAAAAAGGTAAGAGATGAGGACTCTTCCAAACTTCTGGGAAGTTTTTTTTTTTGTCTGGATGTTGCATAGTAGTTAAAATTGGGTTCGTAAATAGTGTATTCCAGTTTTCCTTCTCAGTTGGGGCACCTCGATTGTACTCTTCAACAAGGTCTTGTACAAACTGACCCCAGATCCAACTACATAACCACCTCCCTCATTAAACCTGATTGGCTACCTCACACAGTAAAAAAAAAGAACCAAGTTCTCAGTTGACCTTTCCAGGTGAAATAAAGTTTAAAAGAACACGTTTGCCCAGGATAATGCATATGTATCTGCACCTGCCCAGAGAATGTATAATCTCATGTAAAAAGTGAGTGCCCTGTGGAAGAGTGATATAACAGGAAGCCCCATATCAACCCCCCCTCCCCCACCTCAAGTGCTCACCCCACTCGCCAGTTCCTGGGAGGTCTTGACAGCTCGCTCCCGACGGTTTCCGGTATCGAATTACTCCCAAGCGGGATCCTCCGCCCGCATACACAGCCCGTGCAGCGGAGATTAGAATCGGAAGCCCGGAGGTGCGTACGCGGAGATTCACCACAAAGTCATTAAAGAGGCTCCCCTCTCCAATATAAGCCCTTCCAGCCTCTGTTGTTATTTAATTAGAATTTTTCTGCACGAAGAGGGATTGCGTTGCGTGGCATGACCGGGGTCTGAGGGACCCCGTGAGGCTCAGAGACTGCCCCGATATGTGTGTTATTTCCCCACTGCAGGTTAATGACCAAGTTTTAAAGCACTTTTGTTGCGTTTCCGAGGCCTGTTGCTTAGAGAACTGCCTCATCTTGGATAACGTCCAGGGTATAATCAGAATCGCAGTTCCGCACAATTATACCGTAGTTATAAGACTCAAATGTAGGAAATGGGTGGGGGGGTGTATTAAACAAGATGCAGTGGAAAATATAATTTATTTCCAGCATAAACTTGTTTGTTTGCCTCAATTAAAGGGCAAATATGTACAAACAGGCCCAACAGGAGCACAGATGTAACCACATTAACTGAAGTGTAAAAGGCTGAGAGGCCATGCTAAATAGAGCGTAATTCAGGCTTTGTTATGTATGTAGAACAGCCTCACTTCACCATGAGGCAGGGCAATAGAAATAAACCCTCAGCACAGACCTGGGGGCCCTGGAACAGATTTCTGACCTCCCTGACAACGACAACAACACACCCCCGGCGCAGAGTGCAGAAGCGAAGTGTGAAATCTCTCTGGAAAACGACGCAAATCGTATTGTCAGCCCAGTGGAGTGGAAGCACGGCGCATCGGGACCGGATCTGTCTTGGGGCAGGTGAGGGAAAAGGCCTCCAGGTCTGTTTGGTCCCAAGGCACTGATCCAGGATCAGCTAAATCAATCCCAACACTAACCCCCATTTCAGGGCTTGTTGACTGTGGTCCTGGAGGGCTATCAGGTCTGTGGGTTTTTGCTTGCAGCCAGCTCCTTAGCCATCTGAGCACAACGGTGGTCTGGATTGAACCGGTTTAGCTTCCTTCTGCAATATCTTGAAAATGTTTTTGCAGACTGTTGGTCATGGTTATTAGCTTGCAGCCACCCAGGTGTGGAGCTGGATTATCCAGTCCTAACTTTTCTGTGGAAATAAGACCTGAAACTGATCCGGGGTCAGTGCTCAGAGAGAGAGAGAGAAGAGAGAGAGAGAGAGAGAGAGAGAGAGATAGATGAAAGCTGCTGTCCTTGGTGCTGAAACAGACTGCTGCTCAATGCAGCCTGTTGTCACTGTAGAGCCCTATTTTCTGAAGGCATTTCATTTGATTTTGGTGCAGTGGAGTAATGATATAACCTGTACATCACACATGCATACAATGAGTATGTTTTATCTTCTCAGTATTCAGTCTTCAGCCACTGGGGGGCAGTAGCAATTCTATAATCCTGAAATCACATTTGATTCAATGGTTTTAAACTCTGTGGGTGTTAAAACACACTTTCTCTGATAGACTCTTCTCTTCTCCTTGCCTTTCTTTTTGTACAAAAGTTTTTAATATCTTCTGTATGACTCTGACTCAACACTTCTGTAAAACAGCATTGTGGAGAAAAATCGCCACTCTGGACTTCACTGGTACTTACAGTGATTTCACCCAAGTATTGAATGATACGTGTTAGAGGGACCAAGCCCCAAAGTACACTCTTGTCACTATTTCCCAATAAAGGGCAGTTTATAACTTGTCTGCTTCTACTATTTGCTTAACTTATTTGGAAACAAGTCGTAGTCACTTAGCATTAATGTAGGAAGTCCTAGAGTATTACATTTTCTGTTTTCAGATTCAAAGGAATTCAGATGAGAGGAGTTCGCACGATAAGTCATCAGGAAACATTTAGGATCCAAACCTGAGAACAGATACGTTGCATGTGGTTTAATTACAGCAAACCTATAGCCTGTGAGACTACAGCTGTCCTCCCTTTTTCATGTCATACCACCACATAAAGTGGAGACAGTCCCTCCCGTCACAGTGACTCCTCTCTCCAGTGTGGCGCACGTTGCCGTGGTGATGACGGGTGACAGCCGCTCCACTAACAGGACGTTGGTAAACGGCGGGCACCCGGGGGAGATCGCGCCGGAGCCGGCCCGTGGGCATGCCCGGCTGTACCGGCGCACGAGTAAAATGGCAGAGCGAGGGCACTCTAATTGCTTTTATTGGTTTCCCGAGCCCGTGACTGATTGGACTGGTTGATTGATGGGGCTCCTCTGCTGTAGGCTCATGCTAATGCTCTGCGGCACACCTTAATTGGGAAAGATGAAACGAGCTGGGAGGGGATGCAAGTGCTGTGATCAGCTCAAACCCACGTCCTCTTGAGGACCCGGGGTTTATTCCACAACCGGCGGACTTTGGTGCCGGTGGAACAGGAAGGGAAGGCGTACAAAATTAATATCTAGGCTGCTGTACCTTCTGTTAATTTTTTTTTGTTGGCAGCAGTTTGCTGTAATGGTTCTGATGCTGCCTTTGATTGCTGACAAAAGACAGTGGACAGGAAGGTGATGATTATGAGATCCAATCAGGAGCCGAAGAAGTAATCCATCCCTCCCCTATCACTACCTGGGGGGTTGCTGTATTCCTCTGAGAGTATTTCTGGATGTTTGGAAAAATGTATGAAATGAAATAATTGTTGAGCTCTCATGTAAGCATCTGGCATTGATAAAGCCAGTCTGATATGGATAGTGTTTTATTCAGTTCAAGTCTGAGCACTGTATCCTTGTGGATTATGTTTAGGCCAGAAACCAGGAGGGAGAACAGCCTGTATCTGGAACTGCTTTTCTTTAGAAACATGGCCATGAGAGCAGTACTCATAAGGTGTGTTAATTTGGCAGTTGCCATGTTGTTATTGACCATTATGAAGAAATCTGGAGACAGGAGTGGCCAAAAATGTTTATGAAATTCCACTCAAAATTCATCTAAGCCTGCAGCTTTTTCATTTTGCGTGAGACAATCTGTTTGTGGTGGAGTTCTTGGATAGCACATGTAGAGTCTTAGGCAGGTGCTTCCTCTTCAGGGAGACTGAGGAGATTAATGTTGTTCTTAAAGGATTCTGTTTCGCAAATGTGATCTGTCTGAGTAGAATCTGTTTGAGTAGAATCTTTTTAAATGCTTCAATAATGAATTTCCTGGGGGTTGGACGTGTTTTTGCCTCTCATTTGTTATAAGATTGATCACTTTTTCATGATTTTTTTCAGATATTCAGCTGGTGTAGATATTGTAATTGTGACAGGGAAAATTTTAACTGAAATTTTGAATGTTAGAAGACTGACCGCTAAACTAAAATGCTTTGCACAAGGTTATTTTGTCTTTTCGAGTATGCATGTACCAAAATTCATTGAGTCCTGTTTTAAAGTCCCCTCCTATGTTAACTGGCACATTTGGATTTTTAATTAAGTATATAAAATAAGCCATATTAGTCTCATGTGCATCAGATCTGCAGAGTTATATTTTTGCTCATAAGATTGTCACCCCTATTTGCTATTATAGAATACAGAGTGCAACTGATATCCATTTGTTCTCAGGTTTCTTGTAACGGTTTTGTATTTGCTTTGAGTTGGTGTCTGTCAGTTTTGTTCTTTTAATAGCTCACTCAGTTCCTCTAATGTGACAGAGTGTTGATGTTATTAGCTTGGCTATGTAGGAAAAAAAACGATGTAGTGTCTAGATAATCACAACAGCAAAAGCAAGTAATAATAGCAGGAATGCTGTTAGTAATAACATGGTCTTTTCCCATGTACACAACCTCACAGTGCCTTTTCTTACAGGCACAGAAACAACATGTGATACAGGAACATAAACTATTAGCTAAGGCAGTATTACTAAAAACAAGGAATAGTACACAGATTTCCCTGTGATCCCCACCCTTTTTCCCTTGAACTCTCTTCTCTTTCTTTTAACCATCTCTTACTGTTTAAAGAGCTCAGATTTAGCAAGAGTCAGTATGGTGTCATTTTTGCTTGAACATGAAGAAATGTTAGCTTATAGACCATTTCAATTCGCAATTTAAGCATGGTCTGCACAGGGGTTACTCAGGCTGTTTCCTAATGTCCAGTAGGAAAAAAAATCTTGCAGACTGGAAATATTGACATCAAAAAGAGTTTCTTTCAGGTTTTTTTTATTGCCTTTGACCAGTTCTCCAAGCTGAGTTTATAGACTGTTTACAGTACCTGATAAAGTTTACAAGTTTCCCTCCTCAGATCCTCTGTTTGGTTGCGGCTGAACCCTGAGCTCGTTCTCATGTCTCCGTGTCTTTGATCTCCTTCCACTGAACATCCAGCACTGACAGGTTTTCATTGATTGAGGAGGGGTCGCTAACCTCAGCTTCAGTTGTGAGAAGGTCATCTGTGTTGGTGGGAAGAGTATCAGTTCCTCCTCCTCCTCTTGTCTTGTGGCTTGGCATCACCCCGGCGAGTCTGTTTTTGGATTAATCCATACCGCGCAGCTTTTCAGCGCTGGAGGAGGATGTGTGAATGTTACCAGTGGGAATCGGGGCGAAGCTATTTAGGATCACAGAAAATGTTCTTGTTTTTTTTTTTGTATCTCGGATCAAGCTTTTTACGTTAATTTGCCTGCAGCCACCTTCTAGCAGCAGGGTGTCTCCGTATGCGTTGTGACCCCCACAGTCCTCCTGTTACTGTAACTTCATTCTCACCGTAGCCTGCAAGCAAGGCGAGCTCACTCCAGCTCTCCTGGCTCTCTGAAACCAGACGCAGTGCACCTTGGTGCTCAGGAGACAGATGGAGAGAGTGTTTAAAACAGTGGTACTGAGTGTTCACGCATACAGTCGGTCACAGGTGCTGGGTACCGGCAAAGGTACTCTCAAAAAGTTTTTAATAAAGTAAACCACGGTTTCTGCTACAGAGGTCCTCGTTGTTATTTTTCATTAAACAATTTCTGGAGTTGTGTTTGGATACCCATCACTTCACTCCCACAGAGGGAGATTCACACATAAGTTCATAGGTATGATATTGCACCTTATTGTTATTGTTATTATTTTTTGATGGGTAGCAGAGTGTGTGGTTATGGCAGTGTTTTCGTGACCTGGCTGCAACAGGTCAAGACAACCTTTCTGATTAAAGCTGTAGAATATAGCACATGTCTTCATTTCATTTATAGTAGAAAAGCACTGAATTCTGAATGTGAAAGTCGTAGGTTTGAGCCTTGAGCTGCTATTATATGTTGCTGTACCTTAGGTGTGTTACCTTGTTTGACCCAGTAAGCTGGCTATATTAATGGGTTGTCAAAATGTAAAAAAAAGAAAAAAAAACACAAAAGCAGATAAGTCTGTCTGCTTAGGTAATAATAAAAAGAAAAAGGGGAATAAGACATACTGTAGATTTTCATCTGTTCTTTTATTGTAGTCTATATAAATCCATTGTAGTTAGGCATTAGATCAACTGCACAGCAAAGTACAAAGCTGTTGTATCCTTGATCACGAGTGCTTATCATGAAACATTCTCCTAAAAAACCCTTCTGTGAAAGAGGGATATTATTGTGTAATACGTCTCTGCCTCTGAGAAAGTCACCCTTAACAACAGCATCTGTTAAGCACATAAATAATATGAAGTGAAGGATAAATGTTTCATTGTCAGCATGAACTGGAATTTGTTCACTTTATATAAAAGTTTTACCAAAGTCAAAATTAGCTGGATATGGAGGCAAAACTTGGGGGAGGGGAAAAAAAACTGGACATTGATCACACACAACTTTAAACACTCAGCTTGAAAGATGGCCCGTTTCAAAGTCAAATTGTGCATTTCTGATGACAGATATGGGAAAACTCAACTGGCAGTCTAAGTAATTGAAAAAGTGCTCCCATAGTGGTGGGTGTACTCTCGGGGGGTGCTGGTGGCTGCCACACGAGCAGCAAAGATAAATGTTTCTCTGTCTTGCAGATTGCAGATTACACACCACTTCCTTTGCCTTCAGATACCGACCCGAATTTACCTCTCCGGTCATATTGATTCTGCAGCAGGTGCGAAAAAGGGGAAACTGGATTCTCGTGAGAACTGTGAATGCAGATAACCTGTCACCCCCCCATTGCCTTTGGCTGCCAATCAGCTGAGAGGCCCAGCTGTGTGTGTGTGTGTGTGTGTGTGTGTGTGTGTGTCTGTTGGAGTTGGGGTTTGGGGGTAATGGGGTATCCTCCCCTCACCAGCAAGCCTCAAAATCGCTACTGAGCTGGGACAGACAATGTGGGGGTCTTTGAAGAAAGTGACAGTTGATAACGGCACATAATACATTCGATTTTCAGCCGCTGGCATGGTTGGTTAAACTGCTCTCTGAGCAGGGCCTCACTCCGAGAGGACGGCAGCACTCTGAGAGATCGGAGAGGAGAGGCGCCAGATTAGATCCCCAAAAAGGCAGAGGACCGTACTGTGCAGATAATTCACCACCATCAGACAGCAATTGACAGAGCTCAGATAGCAAACATTAATGTGGTATTAATTAGACCTTCTCTCCCCCGAATACTGCACATGGAATAGTGTGCTAAGTCAACACCAGAAGAGACCAGTTTGAGCATGAGGGCCCCACTTTGATGAGTGGCATAAATTACAATATATTTGGGGTTCCCTTTGGCATAAATTAGAATATATTGACTATGTGTAGCCTGAAGAGGGGTGTTGAGATGAAGATAATTGAAAACTAACCCTCGGGAGATGTTACCAAGAGAGGGAAAAGATGGAACTAGACCTGTTGGGGCTTCAAGGGAAATGCTTTTGACATGCAACAGAGTGCAGAAGGGAACACAGAATGTGTGAACAAACTGCCAGCACCAGTACCGACGTTTTAAAAGCTCATATCTGCACATAAAATATAAACTGTAAACGCAGTGTTAATATTCAATGTTGTGCCCAAACAATATAAATGAACACATGAGCACAGGAAAATGATCCATTTTCAATAAAGTCTAAATATTATTAACAGTTCATAACTAATCTACTATATGTATGTGCTCAACAGTTTGAAATTATGTAATAGTAAAAAAAAAATGTGATGTTGATTAGAACTAATTCTGTTGTTTTCTGCTGTTTTTCAGCAGTATGAACAGGTGTTTAAGTTAAAATTAAAGGGTAACTATTAATAGAGATGAATACAGCACTCACTGAATATGATCATAAAAGCCTCACTTCTGAAGGAACAACTTTCACACATGTTTCTTCCCCGTTTAGGCCCCAGTTTGAAGCTGTATTTCATCCCCTGCTAAGACAGCATTATTTAATCTCTTTAAAAAAGCAAAAGGTCATCAGTAATTTTCCAAAAAACAAAGTATGTTCAATCCCATTTGTGGTGGCAGCCAGGACTTTAAAAATGTGTGTTGCCCAAGTCTGTATTGCCAGGCCTGTTGGGATTTGATTGGCTAGATTTGGCATAACACACACTGAAGTTTGCAAGTCAGCACAGTTCTGTTTTTCATCTCAAAGATGAAAATGGTTCCAGAAAAAGTAATGTCCAGGACATAAAATAATTTCTGAACAGGTGAGAAAGGTCAAGTCCCCAGCAATCACAAAAATGATGCAATAACCTAGAAATGATGTCACACAAGGGATACAGCTATACCTCTATTCTACTGACTGACTGACTGGGGCCACCAAGTAGTTGATGGCAACACTGTTGTGGAAGTGGTCACCAGAGAATCACTTTTCTGTGGTAATATATAATTTGTTGAAATGACCACAATTAAGACACTACTCAAAATGGAAAGCAATTTTAGCAAATAATACTTTTACCTAAACTGTGAAATATTCCATGTCCACATTATTTATTCTAAGACATTTAGAATCTTGGCATAGAGCATAGAGTTCCCCTGCACATGAAAGAGTAGTCTGTGTTGATATTGGTAGTGACAAAGTAAAGTTCATTCCTATTTCATCTGAGGAGGCAATATGCATGGCTGTCCTGTCACCAATTCCAAGTACCAGATATCAGCAGCCAATAAGAGCATTTAAGGTTTATCTTTGGAAAAACAAACACCCAGGGAAGGTGTTTGGGTGGTTGTACCCAGTAGGTTTCACATTGGACTCGTTTTATATGAGTGCCCTCTACCCGGTGTGCACTTGAACCATTCAAATGAATACTTTTCTGATATTAATTTATTGTAATTAATGGCACTCAAAACCCATTTATGAGCTGGCATCAATGTCTACAGTGATGGAGATTTCTCTGAACAGACCATTGGATTCAGCGGGGAGCCATTTGTTCATCATATGAATAAATTATTATGTTTAATTGCAGGCAACAATTTAATGGCAGAGCCGGACTTATTTCCTTAATGGTGGTTAATAAAGGACCGGGAGTCTTTTGTGCATGGCCATTTAGCTGCAGTAGGAAAGACGCTCAACATGCTGTGTTTCAGGTGCATCTGAAATTCAAAACAGACTCTCCTCCCATTGAAATCTATTGATGTGACTGCTGACCTGGATCAAATAAAGATTCAGACACCCCTTTGCATGCAGTGCAGTCGGTTGCACATACACACAAGCACATATGCACGCACACACGCATGTATGTGTGACCATTATGTGTTTTTAGAACAGTGTGAACAACAGAAGAACACATGAAGTTGCACCTATTAAGTTTTGATTTGGGCCACATGAATACGGGGAAATAAATTTGGATATCTAGCCATGTGATCTGCATATGCAACCTGTGTGTGAACATTCAAATCGGAATTGAACGTGTTTAACGTGGCCCAAGTGATTTATACTCTGCATGCGACAGGTTACCCTCATCATTACAATTCTGCATGACTAGGCAGACGTGACTTATTTTGTTGTTTTTGTGCATGCGTGACATTTGAGGATGGAAGTCTATTCACACTGACACTGTATATGGGTCACTTTCAAAAATGAATCTGAACAGAAAAAAAAACACAAAAAAATGGATCTGATCAGCAATTCAAATCAAGCTTTACAGCCTGCAGTCCAACCATAGCATTAGTCTCATTTATTCATTTGGTAGAGGTACGCATAAATGTGAATTCAGTAGGGTTAGGCAAGTCGCCACAGATACTGAATCATTAGTGCGGTCCATGAAATACAGTGCCATTGTGGGAAACATTGCCACAAAGGGAATAAGTGCCATTATAAAGTGCACAACCTTAAAGTATTACCGGCAATATCCACCCACTAGCCTCATATCCACCAAAAAGCATTCATCATCACCACATGTTTAACAATGAGGTTTTTTTTCTGATGCAGAAGGCTACACTGTCACATGCTGCAGAAATCATTAAAAAAAACATTGTTGAGGATGAGTGTCAAGTGAAGGTTGTTCTCATTGGTGGTAACTGATTTACTGCATGTGCACACCACAGACTAGTGGTGCAAATCTTTAAAATACACCATGTTAAGAAGTAATGTGACCTAACATTTAAAAAAAATTGTTTTTGCCTTTTCTTCTGAGTTAATCTTTAATCACCCACCAAGTCTTGAATGAAACACCAATGCATGTTTTTTTTTCATCAGCAGTTATTTACCAGCTGTGAAATTTAAATGTGAGGCATTCATTTTGCTTCATGCCTGCAATTAACTTTCTATGCAGTCGATATATGTGAGTATAATTTTTAGGTGATCAAAGCCAGAAAATAGGAAATTGATGGGAAATGGCGCTACCTCTTAAGCTGAATTTACATGGATGCACCGGCTAACAACTGATCCATTAATGCATTCAAAAGCATGAGTAAAATGTTCAATGGCTCGTGCCTCATGCTTTGTTTCTCTGAGCCCACCTACAATTAATTAAAGGTTTACTTGTCAAAACCAAACGCCCACATCAATCCGACGGCTCATGATATTTTTGTGCCGTTATAGTACGTCATTTGTTCAGTTGTCTGATGTCCTTATCCTGGCTGACTTGCATTGCTGTCGTTTTGCATTGGATGCAGCTGGCTGTTCATGGAAGCAATTAACATTCATTTTCCTCCAGGTGACATTAATGGTGCCCCACTAGTCAGTGAGCCAGTGAAACCCAGGCATGAAACACGCAACTCTTTGATGATACGATTAAAGTGGACACTGAGGTGAAAAGGGCCTAGGACAAACACAAAGCCACTGCTAAGAGACAGCTGGAAGCCTCAGAGCATTCGGAAGAGACCTCGTTATATGGTTTGGCTCCATGCTGTACCAAGGCAACACACCTACTTTAAGAGTGCACCAAAAGGTGTGCAATTACATTACAGATATTATGTAAATATTATGTATCTGTGCAGTTGCAAATAGGAGTTGAGATTCGTGTAATTGCTGTTGTTATCTTGGTAATCCTTTTCCCACTTTTGCCTTTAGCCCAAACATTACCTCCAGGTCTGCCCCGTAACGTGCTTTCAAAAGTGTGAAATTACCAGGGAGACTGCAAATGCGAGTCAGAAATTCGCTGCAAAATGGGACACAGGCGAGAATGGTAACCAGCAAAAAAACGTCTGGGCTCAGTGGTCAATATCAGCCTTGCTTGTTCTGTTTCCCAGATAGTATTGATCAAGAGCTATATGAATCAGCCGCTTAAAGGGTTTTGTGGGGTCTGCTTGATTGTTGGACAGCTTGTCTGACACACGTTCACCTCAAAGAGGTGTTTTCTCTCTATCTCTTTCTCTCTCTCTCTCCTTGTTTTAGCTGTGAGCACAGCTAATGTATCCTTGTGTCTAAATTTCCCTGTGAAGCTGCATTAATGAGGTACCATTGTGATTGTGGGCAATCATGGGCTATTGTTAGAGACGTTACAGATTATTGATTTATCTAAATACCAATGAACACAATGGATATTGTTAATTGTGAACACAGTTTTGTTTGGTGGGTGCCTGTTCATGTAAGCGGTTTGTAATTACACCATAGATGGCTTTTTTTTTTTTTTGACGTGCTTCAGAAATGATGATGTAAATTACTTGGATTTATGTTGCTTTGCTGGAGAGAGGGTAATTTGCTTGGATTTGTGCATGGCTGGAGATTTATTATGCATGACTACAATTTACTAGTCTGATACAATAGTCAGGCCTACCTTTGCATTTTTCACAGATCAATGCTAATGGCCATTGATTTATGAAACCACCAACCGTAAAACAACCATAAACCTGCTGTATCTACATAAAGCTCCCATACTGTCATCTTGGAAAGTTTTGCATTCAATCATGGTGTTTGATCAATGCTTGTAATGAGATTGACGTAGAAGAGCAGAGACATTTAAATGCAATTAGCAGAAAAATGGCGGTAATTCCCTTTTCCGAAGACATTGACCAGCTGCAGTTATTCCTTGTTTTATGTCTGCTTATTTGTGTGGAAGGAATACATTTTTTAAAATAGTGCAAAATAATTTGGTTACCCAGATGGTGCTGGCTATTGACAAGTGTGCTTTTGATATAATTGCAAAATTCATCAGCCTGGAAAAATCAATGGCGGGCGACCTTTCAGAGAGGGCATGACCAGAAACATGGCTGATCGCTCCTGAGTCATCAGTGTTATGTAAGTTGGTTGACTCCATAATGTGGATGAGCCACACAAATAGTTCCATCCAAACCGCAGTATTTTGGAGGTATCAGGCAAGATTTTCCCAAATTGAAGCCTGAATTTTCCAGATATAGAAGGACCAAAACACACTCATGCTGGATTCCGCTTCTGCTGAGGTTATTCTAAAGTGATGAAAAAGTCATGCAACATCTTTTAAGCAAAAAAAGGTCCAAGTACCATTGCTGGGTGAGGCACTGCTGTTGTATCTTTAAGCTGTATCCTACTTCACTGAATTGCTTTCAATTAAACCCCATTTTAAATACATAATGTAATCCCTACATCTTGCTGACAACAGTGCAGTTTCCATATGGAACTGTAAAATACCATGTACAGTCATACAGAACATGGTCTTTTTCCATACTGGTATTTTGGCTCAAGACTTGTAAACACAGGCCTTCATCTTGTGTGAATTGCAAAGCAATGTGCAGCTGTTGAACGTCAGCTGACGCAGCTTTGTAATCAATAATTGCACAGTGAAATTCATTAAAAAGATCCCTAATGACATTATGGAAACATTACATTGAGATGAGGCAAATATTATTCATCCCGGATTCATATTGGATGCTTCATCTCAAAATAATTTTTTTAATTATATTACTCAGCAATCTCGCTGACTAATATGCTTTCCATTGTTGCTTCTAACTCAGGAATTATTCATGAATTCATTGCATTTTATCCATAAATTAGTGGGTGCGTTACTCACCTGGCTTTATCTCTTTCTGTTAAACTGTGTGATGTTGATGGACACCAGATCTGGTCATGAGGTCCATTTACATTATCAACCAAATTGTCATCCTTCTTTAACACCAATTTTTTTATCCCAACCAAGGAGTGAGACATGGATGAAACTGTGCTTCTCAAATGTATGATGTCAATTAAACCATAGCCTTAATGAAAATGGCACATTGACTTGAACAACATGTCTCAAGAATCAAGCCCCTGACTTCCTTTTTTGCATTTGCATTTTGATAACGGTAATATAATGAATAGTTCCTGTGGTTCAACCCTACTTGGTTTGAGATGTAGTTTGATTTCCCAGTAAAGTATTAAAAAGAACAGTAAAAAAAAACCTTGGCACCAATTTTCACATGGAGGGCATGGTCATTTTAATGTTGCTGTGTTCCTGTAAAAAAATGTTACATTTACTGCATGGGGAAAAGTGATCAGCCACTACCATCTGTTGAGTAGTTAAACTTCACATCTGCTGAACAAGCTCCTAGGGCTTTAGACCATTCACAGGAAGTGCTGCAGTTTGTGTGGCATCCTGTTTCACCCTGACACTAAAGCATTTTCTCTGCCGCATGCCCTCTTCCCCCGCCCCCAACCCTGCAAGATGGCTCGCAGTGAAACTCTAAAAGGAAAGGGGAAAAAAAAACCTGTTTACCCCTCACTCCATCCCCGCGGCCAGTGTATACTGAGGGAAGAAGCCGGAATCATTTTTCACTCAAGTGCTTAGCATTTGAATGCGAACCCTCAGCACCAGGCAAAAATAATCACAGGGCCCAATTACGCAGTTTAATTGCGCGCACGTTTGGTATTTCGGCCCGTCAGAATCGATGAGCACGGGCAGCCTTGACATTTTACTGACAGCGATATTAAGCACGGTGCTCAGTTCCGCCACAGTCGGGCTGAGCTTCAGCAGCCAGACTGGAAACTGAAATGACATCTTTAAAGGTCTAACGAGTAATTTCTAACAGAAACTAAACTGCAGAACACAGAACGACTTCCTGGAGAGAGGGAAAGAAAAAAAATACCAGGGCACCTGGCACCTCGCCTCATCACAACAATTTTTCCCCATTCTCTTTCACCTTGAATAATTTGCATAATTAATAGGAAAATCTAATTACTAAATACATGTGATTCTGAACACCTGTTGTTTTGCTGAGCAATTTACAAGTTGCATTAATATAATTGCTCAAAACAAGCCTGTTATGTACTGTATCTAATGTATTTGCTAGATAGTGCATCTGTTGGGAAGCTTTCTCATTATTTAAAAATAGACTTTCCTGTCACAGTACTGATTCTGTGAGCAAACCTTTCAGAAAGTTGCTTTAAAATATTACTTTTGCCATAAAGATGGTCTCATTAGCTTGACAGCTTGTGCTTTCATTTCTAACTACACCAAAGCATACCGTGCACTGACACAGTGTGTAGGGTGTGATTTTCAATATATCTATCTTTTTAGGTCTGAAGCATTTTTGCAAAGTAATGGCTTTGACTGTAATGTTTTACCAGCACGGTCAATAAAACAAACAGTTTTGAAAATGCAGTGTGTTGGAATGTGAACCTGTACTGGTGTATACTATGCGATTGCATCCAAAAAGTGACAAAAAGGTTTACAGAATCACAAGGTAACATTAAGACTGATTGAAAGTCTCAAGACAGGTGCAAGGAGGCGTTGCTATGCAACTGCACATCGCATTTCTCAATTAGGTGCGTTGTGGAAAAGACAATGCGCATCCACTCCATGTCTCTTTGACGTTGCGAGAATCACATCAAGGGGTGTCTTGCCCCTTTTCCCACACACCCCTCTCATGTGAAAGCTTCCCGAAATGTAGTGAAAACACCTGGCAGATCTCTCATGCTTGAATGTACAAGGAATGAAAACTAACCAAAATAGATTTGATTCAGTGTGTCTCTTTCAGTGGCATTAATTGCAGTGGTTGTTCTCCTATTGTTGTCAAGGAGATGCTAATAACCAGTGTTTCACTGCCGCATGCTTATGACAGGATGCAATTACAAATAAGCAGCTAATGTTGAACTGAATCATAATTATTATACATTTCATAGTTTGGTATGTGCCACTAGTCAGGTTGGACAGCCTTGTTGAGTGCCTTCCCTTCTCTGTCTGCTTTAATGATACTGTGCAACATTAAAAAATAATAATGGTGAGAGTACAGGGGCAGAGATTACACAGCACTTAACAACACTTTGTACAGAGCCACAGAGTGCAACAGTATTTCCAGAACAACTTCTGAGCAATTGATTATGTAACCGTCGAAAACAACTTCCTAACCCAGCTGATCAAGCTTTGTGGGTTTTATAACAGTGATCTCTGTTGTGGTACAACATGTCTGATACTGCCTGCTCAGAGTAAATGCCATACTACCATAATTTGCATGCAAGTATGTATGTATGTATGCATGCATATGTGTGTGTGTGTGTGTGTGTGTGTGTTTATGGATGACATTAGCATATAGATATAAAACATTTCTCTTGATAAAGTGCAAAAAGAAATGTGTCCATGTTGAACTTACCAAAGTAATCATAATTTAAAATGCTGTTACTTATCTTTAAACTTCACTTGTTACTTTTAAGTAATGCTGTTACTTATCTTTAAATTAGGTGGTATTTTTATACCTTCCCCTGCAGGCATTGTACTCATGTTTTGATTATTCCCAAAGAGACCTGTTTTGGGGTTGGGGGTGTGTGTGTCCCAGTCAGCAGATCTGCACTCCTCATGGGGCTATATCAGCATATCTCTAAAACCAGCATTTACCTGGTTACCTGAGGTGATTTCATATTTTATTCTATGAAGTAAATGTCTGTCCAGACTGCATATCCCTGCAATTCGACAACCCAAGCAAAAAAAAAAAAAAGTACCATTTTCATGTATCATTTTGAGAAGTTACAGCAAAGTTCTCGAATGGCTGGGAAGTATAAATAGGTTAAATGCTGATTTCACAAATATGGCTCTTGCCGAACTCCCACCAAGGGGACTTCAGCCACTCATAGTGTACCAGTTCACAGGATTTTCCAATGATGGATGAGCTGTTTCTTGGCATAGCATGTAGCTTCTGAATCTTGGGACTGGAACACCCAGGCCTCTCAACTGTGAGTCAAGCCACTCTGTCTTGCACCTCTGCCAATACGCAACCTACATATCAGAAAATGGCACCTTAAACCCATCTTACCTCAAAGGAAAGTGGCGCTTTCCTGCATGACCCTCGCTTACCTCTTGCAGCATACATGTACCCTTCTCCCTAGTTTATAAATGACACATTAATGCAGCTTTTGTCCCATAAAATATGGTGTTTGTGCATTAAATCCTGATATATTAAGGTCATGTTTGTCTGCTCTGGCACATAGCTCTATCATCTCAGCTTGGAGGTGGGAGTCAACACCAGTGCAAGATCACAGGCGTCAGTCACGACTGACATCCCCTAGAATGGAGGAGGGAGTGATTAAGCGAACATGGCCCAAAATGACACATACCTCACACTTCTGATCTAAAAGAGTCTTTAGTCTGGAGCCTTGGGTCCTCGTGTTAATGAAACTGTACGTCCAATTGAAATGTTATCTTACATCCACCACGGTGCAGTGTGTCTCCATAGATATTGGCAGAAAGTTTGAATGTAGTTTTTACAACAACTGAAAGTCGTAGAAAAGAGAAGTGGGTTCCTGGCACGTGGGTTCCTGTGTTGAAGCAGTGTGAAAAAGCTTTGGCATGTTGTTATTCAGTGACCTTGACTCACACCTGTCCTAGAGGTGAGTTTAGAGATGTGCTTTGGGATTTGAGGGCTGCTATCTGAGGAACATTTCTGCACCCTTACACATCTGAATCCAACATTCAAAATTTTCTTTTTTATTTCTATTTCTGCCTAAAAAAAAACAGAAGAAAGCACAGATGTTTCTTACTTCTGTGCAAATTAATCTCTCTCTCACCCCTCCCCTTTCAGGAGGTGTAATTACACTCTGCTGCACACATTTATCGCCAAACTCGGTTGGAAATGTGGTGAGAGAAGCCAGAGGTCACGTGACCACGTGGGCTGCTTTTTTTTTCCTCTTTAAACCGTGAAGCAAACACAGTTCTTTTCCCCTTTCTTTGGAGATTCACGCAGCGTGGACGTGAGGCTTGGCTGCACTTTCCTTCTGATCGATACGGGGTGTCTCTGGAGTGCACCTCGGGTCTGCATTGTCCATTGTTCCTCTTCAGATAAAGCCGCTCTTGTGTCGTTCTTCTTTATACACAGGAAAGGAGCAGACGTAAAAATTAATATCGGTACCCCTTCCTTTGGCTCTCCTCACATCTCCAGCTCACAACTCTGGGTTGTGTTATTATCTTCCATTGCCCAAAGATACCGGGAGGCTTTGAACTATAATTATGAAATGGTAATGAGAAATCGAATGGCATTTTAGACGCAGATTGCTCAGAGGGATTATCTTAAATGTAAACGGAAGCCCTCAGTGCACCGCTGTTTACCGTTTAATTACAAATATTTAAAACTACTTCAGTGGTTACTTTTGCCGCATGCCTCATCATCTTGCAGCGGGATGCTGAAGTGCCAACAGCTAATGATTTGTTTCCCCCATCGGTTCCCTGATTATTGCGTTTTCCAAAAAACTAACATTGATCCTTTTACTCACTTAATTAATCACTTATTACCACGGTATCCACTCTAAAGGTTCCTGAGTCCTTCAGAGACGCCCTTTGACCAGCAGCTGATTCACACATCGAACAACAGATGATCCACATTTCTGCCTGATCAGTGACTCCAGTTTAAGTCATTAATACCTGTGTGGAAATGAAGCCAGTGGATTGTCTATGGCCCCTCTGCCTTAATATTGTCATTAAAAACCTAAGAAGGGAATTAATAAATTCTGAGAGTAGTGAAAAGTAATCATGAATGTGTGCTACATGTAATAAAACAGAACCCTCAAGTTGTTTTGTATTATATGTAGGAGCCCTCTAATATCTCAGGTGAAATTAAATGCGGTATCAGTATTGTTCCATGTAATATATTTGTAAATGAGACCGGGTACATTATGCATGCAGTTAGATTGTAATTACAATGTGTAATCACAGTGAGTGCTTTTTTTGTCACTGACATTAAAGTGTGGACAAAATGAGCAAGCCATGCATGTAGTGGTAATCAGGTATGTTATGTTGTGGTTGTGTAATGTAGCTTGCCAGTAACACAATGCCAGTCCCACGCAAGTCTTTTTTAATCTCTCTACATGGCTGTTGGTACTCTGCCTAACATTATGGAAATGTTCTCGCACAAAATGCAGCAAGACACGATGGAAAAAATGATACTCCCACCTCCCAAACTAAAACATGAGCGGTTTGTGTCAGCTGTTGCTTGTGATTGAGTTGTTTGCCAGCATCATATGGAAGGCTTTGGTCTTCTACTGAAATCATGTTTAAATTTTGGAAGCATTAAGACTGTAAACTTAACCTGAGACATGCTCAACGTGCCTAGCAAAGTTACAGTGTTTGCGTGAAACAAGCACATAACTTCCTTTGTGTTATTTCAGGTTTATGGAGCAGAGATTTAAGTGTATCTGCTGAAATTGTTCCCTTTAAAAAGAAGTATACCCCCTGAAAAAATGGTTCACAGCAGATGCTTAAGGAATAAAAGAAGAATAAAGGAAAGTGCTTTCTGCTGAGTAGCCTCTTTTTTGAAAGGAAAGATGGGATGAAGCAAGACTGACCTCTGTTTTGTGTGTAGTGTAATCTGAGAGAGCTGCAGTGTTTCCGGGCTTTATTAGGAAAAAAACCAGGATTTGCTATACTATGGCAGACACGGTCTGGTTTCTAATAGACGGACAACATACACTTGGATACACTTATGTTCTGTTGTGCTGGAAGTCGCTCTGGATAAGAGCATCTGCTAAATGAATGTAGTGTAACATCAGTGAACACCAGTTATCAGTGATTGTACTTTCCTGCCTGGGAACCTTGACTTATCAGCTCCTCAGTGTGTGTAGAGACAACTCGCCATACTGGGTGAGGGAGTTGGCTGGTGTTAATTCCGGATAGAAGCACCTGAAGTACCTGGATTACATCAGTAAATATTCAGATAATATGATGAACAAGCACTTTGTCAAGTACATGCACGTAACTTCAGTATGCCTAATGCTAATGCCTCACCCTGACAAGTTTGCAAATGTCCTTTTGGCTGTCATTTGGTCTCGGATGGTGAATGTGATTATAGATTGTTGGGTAAAAAAAACATTGGTTCACAGACACCCAGCTCATGTTTATACCCTTTTGGGTGGTGTTTCCCGGATCAGTTCAGCACACTTTGCTCCTTTTGCAAGTATTGGGCCACTCCTGCACATCTGACAGCATAAAGCATAAAGCAGCGGAGGACTTTGGAATGAAAGGGGTACATCTATTCAGCACCTGCCCCGTCCTCCTGCACACAGTGGAGTACCTGTCTCCTTCGTTCTCTTTCATAGTGTCAGGACTCTCTCTCAACCCTCCTCGCTGGGTGTTCGCTTTTGTGTTCAGAGAGTTGATCGCCGGAGATCAAAAGGAACGTGTCAGACAGCAGGCCACTCTAAGAGGTGGCACTTTTGTTCCTCTGGGGCAAGCTCGCCGGCAACGTTGCATTTATGTTTATGTATTATTGTCATGTCAGGGGTTCCTTGCGTATTCTGTTTGTTCTGGGAGCTTACCGAAATACCTCAGAGGAATTATAGATTGACAATTGGTCACATTTGTACCAAAGAATAAAACATTTGCTGGAGAAAAACTTCCAAGCTCTTTCCTGCTGTCAACACTAAGTAGCCATCAACCTGTTGTCAGCTCCTCTGAGCTACGTTTGTTAAATACTGCCATGTTTACAATAGTTCAGGTGCTCACGGTCTGACCACTGACCACTGTATCTGGGAATGTAAATCAATAGCCAGACTGGATCCTTTCACTCAACGGATGCTGACATTTTATAGCTCTGTTTGTACATTCAGTTGTAACTCCAGTGGCAGTCCTCAACAGGATTACATAATTGTATTGAAATAAAGTGCAAATATTGTGATTTGAAATGTAGTTTGAAGTTTTTGCTCTTGAAACGCCCCTGTGATGCTTGCTGAAATGGAGTTATTTCATCTATGCCACACACTGTAAACCTGCATTACTGACAAGTCATGCAGACAATGATACAGCTGCGATATTGAATTTTATGCTGTGGTTTAATTGTGCAGTAGTTAACTGTCAATAAGATGGGAGTATGACCATATGCTGTGTAATATGGCTAAAATATGACACAAACTCATCGGTCGTCCTGTCCTTAGGATGCCTGGTGGTGTTGTAGGTTCGCCATTTAAAGTCTTTCGTCAGTAGTGTTCAGCACGAACGGATACGAATGTGACCATCATGCTCAAATGGATTTTGTTTGATGGTTGTTTGAGACGAGCACCGAAACTTCAAGCGGAATGCTAATGCAACCGCTTTGTTTTTGTAGGGGCGGTGAGCAGAGTTGACTGACTTCAGCCATGAAAGACATGTAGCACTTTCCCGTGCGGGTTTTAAGAGTTGCATGCAGACACAAAGGCTGTTATTTCACAAAGGACTTGAAGGTCGGTCCTGGCTTCTTTGCTTGTGCTCCCACGGCGCCTTGTTCCCTGGGGTGGAAAAGTGAATGTCAGCTTGACTTCTTAAACGCTGAGCCACTTGGATCACTCGTGAAGCTGCAAATCCAGGCGATTACACGCGTGCCATTTGCTCTCGCTGTTACTCCTGCTGCCTGGCTTCCTGTATTACGGGAAGTAACACTTCCTCTTCCCGGGAAGAAGGTGCAGGGGAAGGGCACAGAGGTGCATGCGATCTGAACCAGATGTAAGGGGCGGTGGCATCCATGTGTGAAATGGCTTCCTGGGACCAGATATCAGCGCTGATTACAGCTGAAGAGCGCAGTGAAGAACAGACTTTTGACATCTTGACTGTTTAAAAGTGCAGTGTTTCAGCCTCTAAAAAAAATTCTTCAGTGGATGTGTGAGTGCTGTAGGTAGTACCAGCCTTATGCTGCCAAATCCCAAAATAATCTAACAGCAAAACACTGTGTCCTTCCTCGTTAGTAGCATATTTAATATGAGTGTTGATTTTTGCTTATTACACATTTTGTGGACCCAGGAATTTAACGCATAATCTTGCCTAACAGATGACTAGGAAATCCCAGCACCACTTAGATGCCTGGAACCCGGGAAGGGACAGAGGGTGTTCTCATTGGTTAGTGATTAATTACTTTAGAAGAGATTTAAAGCGGAGCTTAATCAGTGCACAGGAGGCAGCACACATGGGACTCCACCTTGTATTGAAATACGGTTTACGGTAAATACCATCCGGCCTTGTAAATTATTCAACACCCTCTGTCCTCTCGTTGGCTTCAATGGATTTTTCAGTCACTCTGAATGATGCTGGAAGATAACAAGTGTCACATTAAACTACGGCACAGGTTGGCATGGTAGAGCTACAGACACGTAAGGTGTAATTAAGCCATGAGTTACAGCCATGAAAACAGTAACAGGGCATTACTGAGCATGTATGTAACGTTTAATGAAAAACAGCGCAGACAGCCAACTGAGTCAGGCCATTAGTGATTAGTATCTAAAAAAGAGTGACATCATACAACTATATTATTGATTTTATTGATTTTTTTTCTAGATATTGATTTTACGAATTGTATAAATATCACAGTATGTGCCTTTTATATCGATGTGGTGCCAGTAAAATCAGTAATCTACCTTTCTGAGTGTATGAAGTTTTGATCGTATAACTTCTCATTTTACAGTATGTGATTGAAGATATCCAAAGAGTGGGCTCCAAAAAATAGATGAGTTGATTTTATCTGAAGGTTTGTTTTGCTGTGCCTTAGAGAAAAAAAAAAAAAAGTGGGACAGACTGGCAGGCACAAATTGGAATGCACATGCACTGCATGGTTGTGTGCGTAGACGTACTAGTCTGTGTGATAAATATATAAATATATGATGTAAACACAGTTATGGAATAAAATCAAAGGGCGGTGAGTTTAGGCAGCAGAGCTTGAGTCTGACTGGCACAGACAGATATTCCACAGGACAGCTGGGCTTTGTAAAGCATTGAGTCACAGCGTTCTAATCTCATCTTTTAATTTCAGCCTCTGGTTTGGACTCCTGGGCTGTCCAGTCCCTTGTTGGTTTTCCAATGACAGGAAGCTCGACTTTGATCTACACACTGACGCGCACCTCAGGAGGATGGTGGTGGTGGTGGTAAGGGGGGGTGGGGTCTGTTTCAGACGGGAGGTGTGTGTGGGGGGGGGATTAGCTAAACAGTCTCACAGGAGGCTGAGTGGTGATTTCAGGACACGCATGCCTGAGCAAGCGGGAGATTTCCCCTGATCCCATCCGGTTCCCCAGGGGGACACGCAGTGCAGGCGGAAACCCTGCAGAGTCAGCCATATGCCCCTTACCTGAGAGGCGTCTGGATCCCTGGGCCTTGCCTACGGAATTGGTACGATCACTCCATTCATTATCTTACCTACACAAATGTTTGCAATTACTTCTGTAACTAGGAGAGAAACAAGTTAGAGAAATGAATTCCTTTAAATATTTAGGGGGGCTTCTTTAATCATGATTCCTCTTTAACCACATTCTTCTCATGGCCACCCATATAGTTTAGCTTATTTGGCTTGTATGGCTTATACCAGCGTTTCCCAAACCTCTCCTGGAGTACCCCTTGTCCTGCATGTTTTAGATCTCTCCCTGCTCCAACACATCTGATTCAAATGATCAACTCATTATTAAGCAGCTTCAGGAGTTCATAACGAGTTGATCATTTGAATCAGCTGTGTTGGACCAGGGAGAGATGTAAAACATGCAGGACAAGGGGTACTCCAGGAGAGGTTTGGGAAACGCTGGCTTATACCATTGTAATGGTTATTGCCGTAACAGTTATATGTCTGAAAGGGTGACATGACTGCATCTGTATGTCATATTCCTGCGACTCCAGGCATGCTCCATCACCCCTGGGTTTAAATGACAGGATTCTTTTAAGCATTCGACACCTTTTTCCCCCACAATAAAGCCGTTGTTGAATAAGTCATCACCTCTCTGAATGGCTGTCATCTGTAAACATGCACCATGGATTTCAGTATTAAATCCCAGAGGCGTTTAAACTGGAAAAAAAAAATAATGTTGACACACGGCAGATTTCAAATCATACAGCCGCTGCCCGAGTGCATCTCACTATTAAGTCGGTCAAAGGACGTAATTAAATGTTTGGCTTTATCCAGAATGGACACGTTATGACAGAGCTCATTTCAGGCAAGCTGCAAAGCAATTTGGTCTTCGCTATCAGTGGCTAAAGCAGTGGTACTTTTTTTGTTATAAACTGAACTGCATGAAAGGTGTGTAATTAACAGCTGTCGAGCGATCAGTCGTCAAAGACTCTACATCCCTTCTAGAAGTGCATTTGTCACTTCCTTTCATGGTGTCTGCCTTTCAGAAAGAATATTCATACCATGGTGTCATAGTGTTACGTAGCTTTCCTCATATATTCCCTGTTTTTTTCAGGATTACCTTTTGTAGGGGATCAGGGAATATTTTTTTTCAGTTTTTCTTGCCTGGGTTTTTTTCCCCACTGTAAAGTGGCCTTTGATGATTTGATTGTAAATGGTGCAAAATAAGTCAAGGCATAAGTGCATTCAATAAGGTCCTCTGAACAACAGTACGTACAGGACATGTCAGGTCATCATAGTGCAAGTGTCAATACATCACACAGGGCTACAATGACTGCTGCCACACTGTAATAATAAAGTGCTGCAATGATCAAAACTTTAACAGCAATTCGTGTCGATGTGAAAATCAGTGCGATCATGCCTCGCAAGGGTTACACAGAAAGGCCAGGCTTAAGTGCTACAGCAGCTTTCTGTTAAAGTCTAAAACCCTCTAAAACCTAGTAAGGAGGGATCAATGAGTTCATTAAAGACATCGAGTAGAATCGGTGTGTTTCTGTGACTGGCTTGAACCAAAGCCTCAAGGCATCTCTGAGTCGGGGCTGAATACCCCCTCCCTGGAGACCATACGCATTAGAAGCACATAATAGTGCATAGCGGTCAGGCATCGGAATGGGATTCACTCTGAAGAATTTGACACTTTCTCTCTGTATTAGTTCTTGTGCAATCTCCAGACAATGGGCCTGGTATTTACAATAGCCTTTTAATTAAAAGCTATTCAACATGCGTCAACCTTCAACCAAGCGCTGCATGAATGAATGGGCCACATATTCTGTGGTCCTCAGTTTGCGTCTCTCACTTGCTGCCTGAGTTTGATTATGAGCCTGATTGTTGGTGAAAATGCCTTTCTTGCCTTGACAATGAACAGAGATAACACGGCAAGGCCCTCTGCATAAGAGAGTAAGCACACACCATGTGAGAAGATCAAAAATTGCTTGTTGAAGCATGGCAATTCACATATCCCTGCGTTGATGTTCAGAATTATCTCACACTTTGATAGTCATTTGCGGGACTCATTTGTTTCAAGTCCCTTTTAATGAGTGCAGTGAAAATAAGTGCACTGAGCTATCAGGTGCACTCAGCTATTTCTGCCAAATGCATCCCAAGGTGCTGTTGATTTCGATGTCTTTTTCAGCCAGGAGAAATTAAGGAGGAAAGAGAGCTCAGGTGTTACCTTTAAGGGATTTGGAGCACGGCGTTCAATGGTGCATCCAGCCCTGTTAGCTTTTCCATGCTGAAACAATGCCTGCAGATAACTGACTTAGCCCCTCTGAAGCGGGCAGCACCGTGTGCTGATTGTTCTCTGAATTGTGGAGGCAGGCAAAGCTGGCAGTGATTAAACATCATTATAAGGTTTGATCTCTGAAAACGAAGGAGCTTTCTATGCTGCATCAGCGCAAATGACAAATGTCGATTTTTTTTTTTGGTTCCATTTGTCTTTGACCTTTTCAAGATTTTCATAATCTCGTTACCCAGATGGCCGGCAGGATGTCACGGGGGGGGTTCCCAGTTTTCTTAACAGTCCAACCCCCCTCTTGACACTTAATTGATTGGATTTCAGTCTTCATTGTGTCAGGAAAAACCCAGGCATTTTCCCAGCATGGTCAGATACATTCATTTTCATGATACTCCACATTTGATTAACTGACCTTCCACGGGGTTGGTGGCTCTCATAGGCATTGTTTGTGGTAGGAGCTGTAATGTTCGGAGGGAAACAGGAAGCGTTATTTCTTTTTGATGCTCAATTGAATGGTTACAGAAAGTATCTATTATGGCCTCTAAAAGATGGCGTAATTGAAACGACTCAGCGCAATGCAGTTGTGGTGTGGTGTGGTCTGTTTTTTCCACAGCAGTGCACAGATAGGTTTTTTGATGTCTGGAATCAATTCACAGCTCAAACTACACAGTTTTTCAATGAGAGACAGTGAGTTCAACAAAAGACTTGATACTTCATGAGGCAGCTAGTCTGTATTTAAAATTATTTAGTTTCTACTTTATGCATTTGTTTTTCTGAATAATTATTGATAAATTGAGAGGGATCTTTTACCACCAAGATCATCACATAGCTCTGTGAGTGTTTATGTGCAATCGTAACAGAAGAGATGTTGTCATCAATAATACAATGGATTTTCATGACAGTATCTCTATTATCAAGTTAAGCCATAAGAATTAGCCTCATGTTAACAATAAATTGAGAAGATACTGTGAGAGCTTTATTAATTCATGCACATATACAGTAGCAGAAATTTTTATAAAGTGCAGTTCTCTGGCACAAATGAGATTAGTTATATTGCAGCACGAAATGGATGTCATCTTTTCTCTGTGACATATACTAGTACATTGTTCCACAAATAGAAGGAAATGATAAAAGAAGTAGACATCAGTGTATGGACAAATAATTAGCCAGTCTGAAACTTAAGATGGAAATTTCTGACTTTGAGGTTACCATTAGAGAAATATAAAATTACACATCATACAGCGTGAAGCAAAGAACTGAATAGTGACAGTCACAAGCTTTTGACCAAAGTGACACACAGAGATGCAGTAATCTTCCATTCATGTGTCTGATGCCTTGCAGTTACCCTTAGTGAACTGATATCATCTGACACCCTGTCAGACAAGCTGTGCGCTGCTCCGATAGGCTTTTTTGATGTACAAGCTGCTCTTACCCCCCAAAAAAAAAAAAAAAAAAAAATGATGGAAGAGTTTCCCAGCTGCCCTCTCTCAGTTAAAATGAACTCCACAAAGATCTTTAACTCATATCTCATCCTTGGGTACTTCTATATCATATCCCATTAATATACTTCAGCATTATGGCTCTGTCCATGTTGCCCAAGGCAACTTGAATAGAATATTGTTTTCTTTATTGTTTTTGTTTTTCTCTCTCTCTCTCTCTGTTTTGGCTTGCAGGGAAAATTCAGTATTCAGTCTTTGTGGAGTAGACGGTTCCCTTCTGCAGTAAGGGACTTATTGCATTGATGCAAGCCATAATTACATGTTCCTGTCCTCAGACACTTGTAGATCAGGGACAGACGGATACCTGTAGAGGTGCTGTTTGGTTGACAGTAATATCATCCAAAGTTCCTAAACAAATAAAGTAGAATATCATATCAAAAAAGCATGGGCACTGCTGTCATGATTAAATCCCCTTGCATGATATTGAGATTTTATCAACATTTTCACCTCTTGAAAGTAGATTTAATCCTATAAAGACAAAATATAAAATAGGCTTTCTCCTCCATGATGTGGAAATCCACATCAGTCCCGAAGCTCTCAGTCAGGGAAAAAAAGGAAACCTTTTCAGCAGACAAATCTTTCACAGCAAAACGTTTGTTGTAGCAGGTGTTTCAGTCTAATATTGATATATCAGTGGAGTGTAGGGTATGGACACATATTTGCAACTGAAACTGACTTTATCCTCATCAGTCTTCAATCAACAGCTGGAATGCTCTGAGTGTGAATGTGTTTCTGGGATGAATTTAAGGAGCGAGCATTTCCTCTTAGAATATAGGGTTTATGGACCCAGGCCATCTGGTCAAGGAAGATTGTGTTCTGTGTGATCCCTCAGCCTGACCAAGCCAAAAAGTGAAACCGTGCCATCTGAAAAGGGGCTGTGTTTGTTTTATTATTAATCTAAGAAAACAAATGCACCCCGCATCTTGGCAAACTCACTCTGATGTGCTCCGAGAGAGATCTGCCTCATGTTGAACTTTAGCCTTGTGTGTTCTGAGAGAGCCCTGACATGCCTCACATCGCCCGACCATAGGCTGCCCTCCAGCGAACCTGTCTTGCATGGTCCGAGACAGCCCTGCCTCCTGTCTGCCTCCCCTCCTGTGGCCCAAGAGAGTCCCAGTGTTTCTTGCTGCAGCTGATCCTGGGAGCGGAAACCTCCCTTCCAACTTCAAGAGACCTCATTTTATTTAATTTTGTATTCTTTGAGGATTTTAATTGATCTTTGCCAAAGGATGGGTGCCTCTCGGGGGGATACCAGTGTTCCCTATGTAGATGGTGTCCATGGTCTTATTGAGAATAAAAACGGTGTGTATTTCAGGTCATGCATTGTCCTTTTCAACAGCGGTCCTCCGGCAGCGGAGACCAAGCTTTAGGCACTGGACACCACACACGTCAGCCATTTTCTGAAACTGCCATAAAACAGGCCAGATTTCCTCAAGGGATATCCCCCAAAATGGCATATTTAAAATGTTTGCGTTTCCAAAATCAGTGTCAACCAAAAATGACTTTGTGCACATATTTTTAAAGTAAATAATTTTACTTTATGTAAATTCAAAACCGTCTGCAGTTCCAAGAAAATTTCTTTTGAATGGCAGTATATACAGGTAATTTCCGTGGGACTAAATTTGCATAAAGTGCCTGAATTTTCAATATTGGTCCTGATTTTTACCAAATGTAAAAATTTGCTTCACCTCAACATTCTGAAATAACATAACACAAGCTCTGTCAGGATATGCCATGCCTCAGAACTGTCAAAATGTCATTTTAAAATGTCATTTAATGTAGTACCCAGGTGTGTGATGCAGTCAAATCATAACGAATACAATTCAAACATTTGTTTGCCTGGCCAACACCATGTAATCCCCATTAGACATAACTGCCAATGGTAATCATGCATCGATTGCCTAGTGAGGAACGCAGTCTTGATTACTGTGTGTTTTCACAAGAGAGATAATTGACAAATGGATCTTCTGTCCTGTTGTTTGCAAACACACTGGCTAATCAATTATTGAAACCCAATCTATTCCTGAAGAACAGGCTGTTAGTGGGTGGGGGGATTTGAGTGATTGCACATCTGTGCGATGACGTTAGCTCAGCTTGTTTCAGCATCCCTGCCACATAATAAATATGCCCCCTACTGGCGATCCTGAACCTCACTGAACAGGGGGTTTTCAATTTGGAACAGGCAGATATACACTACTGCTGTGATCCATGGGGTCTACCAACATTAGGGTTATTCTGTGTTGTATGCCAATATAAACCTGCCCAGGAGATTATTTACAAATATTTTTCACCTTTTTCTCATTAAGTCTATGAATTTTTACATCTGATATAAATAATATAAAGAGCAGGAAGCATGATCATCAATTCCAGATGCTGCTTGCAGACCCTAAGATGTTGTAGATATCACCGCATAGTCTCAGTGATTTTAACATGCTGAAAGATGGGATATCATTTGGTAATATGTCAGAAAAATGGAGTATAGCTGAGGCATTCAACAAGTTACTTGAACAAGTAACATTATGAGGACATTCACCGCTGAGCTAAATAAGTCTTAACCCTTTGGTTAAAACCTTTGAGGATGTAAGGTATGCTACTTTTCAAAGTTTTGTTGCAAACTTTTTGTGTTGAGAAATACTTTGAATAATAACAGCTGCTTTAAATTCCAAATGTACAAGATGTCTTCCAATGAAAATAATTGAAATTAAATTTAATATTTCTCAGACAAACGGCATGTTGGTGCCCTCTTAATCCGTCGAATGCTTTATTCAGTGAGTTAGGGGTGCTTTTTAATTGCAAATGTAATTCTTTGTGTTGCAGGATTATTCATTATACAGTACATGGGAGTAGTGAAGGGTTTTTACAGCAACATTTGTGATGTATTTTAGATATTAGTTGTGATTTGCCTCAGTACTGAGGGAGAGTCACAATGAGCTGAATTTTATCACTCATAGTCTTGCTGTTGGTCATCGTTGTGGTGTGAGCGTGTGCTTCTAAGATATTTGATTCTCTTAGAACTGGAGGAACATCTAATCAGTCACTTAAATCCAGTCAAAGATGGTGACAGTCAGCTTGTTATAACCAGTAATCCAAAGGCCTGCTTGATTTAAACGGCTACATATGAATAATCAATGGCTTCAGCCATGGTATTTCATATTTGATGTAAAAATAAGACCTTAATTTGCAGGATGGTGAAGGAGACAAGATGTCGAGCAAAGTCTCCCTGTAGCTGAGGTCAGCCACAGTTGTCAGGACATTCTTACCAGAGAAGCAAGAAAAGTTGCCTTAAATCCCAGTGAGAATATCTGGATGCTGTTTGTCAATCTGCACTTTCTGTTGCTCTTTTCTGGATGTAGTAATTGTTCTACACTCATTACAACAAAGTTGCTCAGAACATTGCCACTGTCATCACAATGTAATCATGTCATATGCTCACCAGTAACACTTTGTGTAACCTTGGGTTTAACCGGTTTACCATTACATTTTGGCTTTGCAAATTGCAATGAAGTTAGACAGTTGCATGGCGTAAAGTATGTAATTAATTAATCACCCCATAAAAGACAGCAAAGCATGAACAACAGCAATGCATGATGAAAACATCCCTCTCGGTGCAGTGGGCTGGCCGTGCTCCCTAAATGGGCATCATTGTCATCCATGGCACAGAAATGCAATAATAAACAAGCATCCTCCTGAAAGCTTCCCGGGAGATGCGCATCAAGTGTCGGGCAGATACTTGAATAGCTTGTATGTCTTTCTACTTTCGACCACAATCTTTGAAATGATGTGGATTTCGTGCTCGGTATGCACTCCACTGAGCGCTGGTTTCAGAATATTAAATTCATGCTGACAAACACACCGCTCGTGGTTCCGTTCCCATGCACAGATGTTAGCGCGAAGAGTGAAACAGTCATCTGCTCTGAGACCAGTCCCCCCCCAACCCCTGCCACTGCCTCACAGAAGTGTTATACTTTTTCAAAAGACACAAAGGATTTGGCAAAGGCGATTTATCACTGAGTAACCTTCTCTGAACCCTGAGATTTCCTCCCCAAAGTCCGTGTAATGAGGGTTCAGCTTTAATGCATTTCCAATTTTCCCACCATCAATTTTAAATCCATAGCATGCATAAAACATAAGTGTACCCAGTTCCTGCGAAGAAAAGGAAATATGAATTGAGTCGAGTCATATAGGGAATTCAATAAACCCCCGAATGAAATGTAATAGATTATCCGCCCAGGCTGTTAAACGTAATCACTGTTTCTCGCCATACGACAACGTTTGGCAGGACAGAGCTGGGCTTCTCCTGTCTAGTGGTGGGCTTAGACCGTAATGTCAAACACCCTTTCCTCCCAGATTCCAATTTATTCCTCACTGTCCTATGTGAGAAGAGCCATTGCTACATGGAATGAAAGACAAATAAATGGCAAGCGTGTCTGGAATCTGTTTAGTGTCGGGGGTCTTGGGTCTTAGTCCTGGAGAGCCCCACCCTTTTTATTGTTATATATAACCCAGAACCAGGAACTGGGGACCAGCTTAGATCAAAATGATTGTGTCAACAGGCTCTCCTCATAACTCCATAAAAGGCCTATGTTTAGTTTTCCATAGGACTCTTGTTGCCCTTCTGTGTACTTTTGCGAGAACTTCTTATTGTGTGGTCTCTGCACCAAACCAATCATTTCTGAAGGGCTGGGGGCCACCACAGTCATTGACAGTGAAATCACTCAAGATTGATACAAAAATGGCTGACTGCAATTAGTCACTGTTTAGTGAATTAAGAACTGTTGGCTTAGGCAGACTATTGTTTTATTTGTATCTTTATTTTTATATGGTATTTCTTTTTCAATTTCGTGTGAGCAGCTTTGTTTTACTAATACTTTTGGCTCTTCTGCTGTGTAAACTCTGCTTGGGCAATAATTCATATTGTCATGTCATGCCAATAAGGCATAGTTTGAGTCCTGTATCTTGACATCCAAACCATGACCCTCTGCACTTCTCTCTGCTCCAGACCTTTCAATTCATGAGAAACATGCCATTTTGCATTCACCTAACAATGGAGCATCTTGTTGCATGAAGTTTGCTTCTTGATCCATGCCTTCCTCATTATTGATAAGACCATTGATAAGACCTTCCTAAAAAAAAAGAATGAATGACAGGACATTGGGCGAGAGTTCCTGAGGTCTTCGATCACTCTACCCTGCCTGTGTTTTCATGTATTTTTTAAGACCGCCTCACTTTGAAGTGAAATTCTTACGTGATAAACATCAGTGTTCAGAATGCCAGCACTGATTTCTAACAATCATATGTTTCTGCTGCAAAGTTTGTATGTTCCATGTGATGTTGTTTTTGTTTTCTGCTGAGGAAAATCTATAATTTACCTTGTCAATAGGATTAAAGACTGGTGTTTGAAAACAAACTTAGGGAAAGTTTGGATGTTGGCGTGAAGTGTTCACCTAGCAAATGGTCCTTAAATTACTTGTATAGTTGTACTCCTATAGAAATGCTTGGTACATAACCACCAAACTGATGTGTTTTGTTTCCTGTTAGAAGCATCTCGGTTGTGTGCCAGAGTGCAAAAGGTAAGATTTTTGTATTGTCCAGTCTTGTTTAAACCACCAATTTCAATGTGGCCTTTGAACCTCAGTATCCCAGGGGGGATATGCTGGATTGAACTTGAGTCTAACCTGAGTCCCTATAGTGAAGCTATGCATTTCTCCTGAATGCCCATAACAGACATGATGGTGTGGCATCATTTACAGCTTTGTAGCATGGAGCCTATTGTGGTCTGTTTCCATTGCTTTTGCGCTGGGAGTAGTCAGTAGATTACCAGACTGTGCCGTTGCGAAGCCTTTAGCACTGGCCTGAGAAATGTTGAGGTATTGGTGTTCTATACAGGAATGACACTGGGGAAAGCACTGCACTGCACCGCACCGCGCCAAACACTAACACGCTCCGGGTTTCTTTGAGGACTGATTTCCAACGGGCGCCGAGGCCGTCCTTCACTCGACATTTCGGCTCCATTACTCCCTATAACCGCATAGCAATTTAGTGAGGTTGCAGCTGGCGCGGCGAGCACTTACCTTAAAGGGCTACCGCAAGTACCTCTGGCTCCTCGGGGTTAAAAAAAAAAAAACGAAACAGAGCAGACCTGTCAATTTGCATGAGTTTTTTCAATTGGCTCATTCAGCACAAAAGATTTAGGCTCTGGTAATGAGATATTGCAGGTTTTCAGCCCAACCCACTTAAAAATACTCACAGTCATGGAAAATGAGTGTCGGCTCACACCGAGGCCTGTCAGTGAATATCTGAGTTTTAATTTTGCATGAACTGCCTTGAGTTTCGGGTCGTCCCCGCACAGACAATGTCGAGGGTTTTTTTTTGTTTGTTTGTTGATTTTTCAGGGGTTTTTTTTGGTCTTCGTTTGTTTGTGTGATGTTGAAATTCGCATAATGCTCTGTTCGGCATAAATAACTTATTGTATGATTTTGTAGTTCTCACTTCCCACGTTTGTATGCAAGGCACACAAGTGCCTGCTTTCATAGTGTTGGAAACGACACAAATACACAACACATGAAATGCTTTTCAATTTTCCTCAAGCTCTTTCAGAGATTAGCCAAAATCTCACAGAAGGAATTAGAGGTTAAAACTGTGAAAATAAGCAAAATGACAGAATATTTATTGCACATAACAGCAAAGTAAACATAAATAAATCATAAATTCTTTATTATATTCATTTATGTTTATTATAACCACATAGACCGATGTGTTAGTTGAGGCATGAATTCATTTGTGGCTTACTTGCGTTAAACATTTAAGCAAAATGGAGGAAAATAAGTGTATTTGAGCTCAAGGTACTGTTAAAAACTTGCCTTTGTAATTGCACATCTACTGTCTAATGAATCACTCATAAATAGCACATCTTCATCAACTATTAAAACAAGTGCAATTAATAGGTATTTTGATCTATTTTTATCTTTGAACATTCTTATTCTGAAGGCCTTGATGTGATTATGGATGAAAGGTTACTTTCAGGGTCAAATAATACATCAGAAAGCTTACCAAAAAACACCAATTAAAAACAGCATTGGAAATATATAATGTAATAGATGATATTAGCATGTCATTAAATATCTTCTTACACACATCATACAGATTCAACATCAACAAAATTCAGTGTTGACTCGGTATTTGCCATATTTTTTTTCCTGTAGCCAACAAATCCACGGACCCATCAAAAATAATCTTTAAATTGTTTCCCTTCCAGCAATGATAACACTGGCTCTTCAACATCCATCTCTGCTGAGATGGAGGGACAAGAAGAGAAGCAGAAAAAGCACAACACGCCAGAGGGGAAATTTGCTCATGGACACCCAGTTGGTTGAGGGGTACACTTATGCAGGTGAGGATTTGCTGTGTACTGAGGTCTGCTGTTAGAGGCACCCGCACCCCGTCTCTCCTGTGCGAGGGTAGCTCTCCTCAGTGTGACTGGCCAGCATAACACGCCAAAGTCTCAGGGGGGTTATTTTCAGCGCGGGCGAAAAGACACCGTGTCACATTCCTAAAAACTTTCATTATGGCTTCCGTGTCACGCCGAGATCTGCCTCCTTAAACGCCGCGGAAAAACACAAATTACAGCCTGTGCGGTGCTCTGTAGATGCACTCCACGACAAGCTGCGGCCAATTATGGTATTCTGTCAACCATGTAATTAGACCTGGGTAATTAGACACTGCACTGTAATGACGAGGTCAGTAAGACTGGTATTGTCCAATGTACTGGTATGAGGTTCAGTCTTCTGAGTGTCAGAACAGCTTTGAAAAGGGTTTTAAGCTTTGAGAGGAAAATAAGGCTGACATAATGCCTCGCAATTTGTTCTCTGACTATTCGCTGTGATTTCTGAATCTGCGGCATTGCATTCCAGAACAATCGCTCCCAAAGAATGAGATCTAGGGCGCAAGTTTATTTGCAGTAATTTCCAAATGGTGTTTGGAATTAAAGAGCATGTTGAAATCAGGATTCATTTCAGAAAGAATGATTAGTGTTTTTTGTATTATTAGTTTTCTCATAGATTTAATAATAATTTAATAATACTTCTGATTACACAGAGCAGTGCTTCACATATTCAAACATGTATGGAACAGACAGTGTTGCAAAGACATGTTGTTTTCAGAGCCTTTGCACCCTGTCTACTTTAATTACCATGTAAAAAAAAAATTGGTTGGACACTTATACAGGTACATCCATGTATACAGGTACACCCATGTACCCAAATAGAAAGCATGCAAATATATAGAGTGGATACAAATTCGTAAAACAAAAATGAGGAATTAGCTGGCTGAAACGTGAAAATATTTCTTCACATTTTTATTCATCGCTGTGAGGAATGGCCTGAAGGACACGTTTATGACACTAAGCAGCTGAATGATTTCCAGTTGTAATTATTATTACAATTTTTTTCCCCACACTGTGCACAACATTGATACCACAACCTCCCCCGAATCGCAACACGGCCCTGTTTTAACAGCTTGGCACCGTCCGCATCCGAATCCCTTGATTTTGTGAGATCGGGGAGGTTTGGCCATGGCCGCCTAATTACCGCTATTCTCAGTCTGCCATCCGGGATAGTGAGGGATTGCGCGGATTACTGAGCGGTGCAGAGCGATTGTTCATGCAGCGCCCACGGGCAAACCCTGCACCAGCCATCTCCCGCTGCCCAGCCCGGCTTCACGCTGGCAGTTTACCCGCCTCGGAGAGCGCTGCCGGCCCGCTCCGTGCCCGGGAAGGTGTGGGCGGGCTCCCGCACCACGCTGGGAGGGAGAGATGGGACAGAGTTATAACGATATTTAAAAGGGAGGCAGGTCAAATGCACCCTGTGATTTCAGGGGATCGCAAGGCAGCTACTGTCAAATCGCTGCTGTGGGGTAGACAGTGGGATCCTCTAAACAATGCATTTGCTGAAAGAAAAATGGTACCACAGAAATGCTACTCAAAGCCTCTGTCTCTAAATACATAGGAAGCATCAGTAGGGTTTGTAGATAGAGGTTACAGCTTATAAGTGATATACGTAGTGAACCATATAGTTTACTGTTGACATAAATAAGTGCAGCCTTATCCTTGGCAACAGGAACGCAGATGCGCCCATTTATGTAGCATTTTTAAATCAAACAAGCTATTTAATAGTATGTGAATTGATCATAGATATTTTACAAAACAGTAGAGAAATTGAAACGGCTAACATGGTGAGACACCAAATACTGGGCTGTCAAAATGCAACAGGAAAGAACTAGTCCTAAACAGTACTTCACACAGATTTTATATGTGGAACAGATAGTCACCTTGGTGTTGGTCACATCAAAAAGTCTGTCTTCTGCCATTGGTGAAGGTACAAGTGTTCTGATTTGCTGGCTCATTGTGAACATGCTTGAAGGGGTGTGGTCTAAAACAAAGAATCCACAGTATTGGAAGGCAGAGGTACAATAGCATAAGAATACAGGCAGCCCATGTGGACCCTCCTATTATCAACCAGACCTTCCAATATGGCAGAAGGAAGGAACAGGAGAATAGGGCTGGTCGTAATGGAACATGTATGGTATCTGTTTACCTCAGTCCTTTTTATGTGGTGAAAATAGAAAATTCTATTAAAACGAAAACTGCAGCAAACACTGTAAATATGCAGTCTTTCATTCTTTCTAATACAAAGGGATCTATCAGAATAATCCTCTTGGAATTAAAACTCCTGTGCTATAGTACGTGACATCCCTTTGAAGTAGTGACAAAGTGAGACTAAGCTAGGGAACACAACAAAGCCAGATATTGGATACTCTTTTGGAAGGTAGCTTTGATGTGTACAGGATATTTCAAGGAATTGTATTATCACAGCATTAAAAGGCCCCCGTTAAATTATGAATAAATGAACACTACCAAAGTATTACCATCTTAGGCGAGGACTCATTGACAGGGCCAGGCAACAGTTTTTGTCTTGAAACAAAGAACAGTATTTATGCATTAAAATTCAATGGGCTTAAAAACCTGAAACAGTCAAGCCATCCAGTTTCCTTCCTTGTTAAGTGTTTTCCCTTAAGACAGGCTGTGTTCCCATATGTGCAATTAAAAAAGTAATAAATGAATATAGCATTTTAAAAGATGGTTTTGAGGCACTTTTTACCCCCCTGTTTATCTCAGGATGCTATGACAGCCTTAAGCACCTGCAAATAAGCTGGAATCTTCACAGTAAAATGCTAACAGTTTTGCCAGGGCCGGCAACATTAAAAAGGATGTGTGACTCAAATGAAGCAACAAAAGCATCATTCTGTTCTCTAAACAGTACC
Source organism: Megalops atlanticus (assembly GCA_019176425.1). Classification (NCBI taxonomy): domain Eukaryota; kingdom Metazoa; phylum Chordata; class Actinopteri; order Elopiformes; family Megalopidae; genus Megalops; species Megalops atlanticus. Next base: position 18,407,774 of record CM032899.1, read on the forward strand.
GCACTGAGAACTTTTATTCTCTTTCAGGTCCCTATGGCACACAGGCTATAATGAACTGCAGGCTGAATGGAGTCATTTGTAACCTTATCTGCCCTGTTGTGTCTGTTGCCTTCCTTTATGTGATCATAGCTGAAAATGATGTAGGGATTCCGTCTTTAACAGCTGATCTAGGACCAGCTTTCCTAACCCTAATTCTAACCCCAACTGTATGTGTTGAAATAGGATACTGGCTCAGAATGTCATTTTTTTGGGGGGGGATATCTATTTATGTTGAGGGGAAAAAAAAACATTCTCCTGACCCTGACTGTGGTCTTTAGCCTGTTTTGGGTTTGGAAACCACTCTTCCTCTCAAAATGAACCAAACGTCAGTGCAGTGGGTACAGTTTACAGGAACATTTTTCTAACAGACACAAAAACAAGCAAATAAAAGAAAATGCCATATGTTTGCTCATGTGTGCGCTCACATATGCAGACCAAAAATATATTTGAAGGCCTTGAGTTACATTATCTCTGGTAAGATCTCCAGAAATCCTTGGCTTTAGTTGGACCTCAAGCATAATGTTTCTCGTCCTTTTCTGTGTTGCTCCCATATGCTAAGCCACACTGTTAAGACACCCTCTGAAAACCATCAACCATCTCTGATAAAGCAACAGTCCACCAAGTTAGTTCACCTCTAAGTGTGGAGCTGAGTACTTAAATTAAAAATGTGAGCTTGAAACAGTAATAATTCAGTTAAAGCATAACGGCTAACAGTGAAAGTCATTCTTTTCTGTTAGTTCTAATTTCATCTATTGCAGCAGAAAAATCCAATTATTAAATGAAAGCAATCGTGATGAAAAATTTTAGATCTTAACAGGTTGTCTGAGACGTGATAAATATAACTGAGCTGATGCAATTATCTGAATAGTATTTTCTACTCCTCTTCTTTTGTCTCCTGGTCCATCAAGTGGTAAGTGATCAGTTTCCCTTCATTTAATTTAAAATTTTACGGCCTCTGTCATGCAAATGTTTTTTTTTTTTTTTTTTAGACATTTAGAGAAAGTTTGAAACATTTTCCTGAACTTTGCTGCACACTAAAATAGACTGTGTGGAGACATTTACTTTTTGGCTAATTTAAACAGGAGTCAAAGGGTGCGAAAACATGAATAGCGTAGTATAATGAAGCTGTTCACCAGCTGATGGAAACCCTGATCAAAAAGAATTGCAATGACTACATTAGCTGGCATGGACAGCTTTCCTGCCTCTGGCAGTTGTGGCTAACACAGTGAGAGAGAACAGCTGCTCTTAGATATTTTCAGCCATGGAACATCAGGTCTAAAAATGGGCCAGAGAGACAATTCTGCATGCAAACCATGTTTGCATTTACTTCATGTCCAGTTTAGAGCCTTGTAGTATGTATGTATTGTGGATGTGTGTCGTTTTAAGGTATTTGTATAAAGAAAACAGGTGGCCTTTGTCAGAGTCTACTGAGTCAGACATTCTCTAGCAGGTGATTGTTGTGATATCATTTGGACTAGACTGTATCACTGTTTGCTATATATTTTACATTTTTTTCCATGTAGAGCCAACACAATATGCTACATCCTGAGTTTCTGTCTTGTTTTAAAGGCTTTTTATTTGAACACATTTGAACTTTTAATTCACATGGTTGTGATTCAAAGAGTTTGAGAAAATTTGAAGGCAAGTTTCCAAAACCTTTGGATGCAATGCAAGTCATTAGCGTTCTGTTGCTGAAACTGCAATTATAACTCACTCCCCTTTTAATCACACTTGGATTCCCTTAGTTATTTCAGACCCAACACTTTTTGAATTAGTTATTTTATTTAAGCTATATCATCATTACTGTAAGGAATATTGAGCATATGATTACTGTGATTACAGTAAATTGCTAAATACAGTGAACTTGTTAGTATGACTCAATTTGCAAGTAACCCTTAAATGCTAGATGAATTTGTTCATTTGGATCAAGATAAAAATGAGATCTTTTCCATCAGGTCTTTTATGGTGGATAATTTGACTTTACTTTTTTGTTTTGATTCAAATAATGTCTGCGTTCATTATGCTGTTGTCACCCAGGGAGCAGAGTCTATCCTTTCTTCAGAGCTATGACCCAAGGAGAGATCGTTTTGCTCAATCCATAAAGCCTTTTAACTGAATACAACAGTATCGGGCCCATTGGAAATAAGAACTGGGGTTTTGTGAAGCCACCCACGGAGAAACATTTTAGATGGTTTTTTTTTTTTTTTTTTTGCTGTTATTTTGTTCCCCTCAGCCTAAAAGAGAGTGTTCTGCAATGGGGCCCTGCACATCTAAATTTGATATCCGAGTCTGAATTATACAGGTCTCTCTTAACGTTCCTCTAAAGTCAGCAACTTACATAACCACAAACGACACCACAGACCCTTTATACAGTATCTATTGCCTTTGTTCAGTATGTGCTGCATGAGCTGTTCTGTTATTTTTGGGGGAAAACTGAATTGATCACGAAATAAAATATTTGAATGGAGAAAATGAAATGGCTTTGCCCAAAATAAAGATTTAAACATATGTTCAGGTACGAAATGCCAATACAACAAGGGCTATGTCATTTTAGAATCACTGTTTATTAGTTTATTTAGTATACATGTTTAATAATTTTGTAATATTTACTTTGAAAATTAAGTCTTAATAATCTGGCACCATGTGCATTATACAATATGACGCTTTACATGACACTTACCTGTATAACAGCAAACCTTCAGCCAGCATGTAAAGAGTGAGTTGCTCAACTGAGCAAATTCTAGTAAGTGCTTCCCAGTCTTTCCTCAATGAAAATTGCACCACTGCAGCAGCCAGCGTTCCTACAGAAAATGAAATATTGTCGATGTTTCACTTCCCCAGTGATTAAAAGTCACATGTGCTCTGTGACAATGATACAGCCTGAGGATAGTGTTTAATCAGGGAAAAGTGTTTATCCTCACATTTCTTTGATTTGTAAATTCATATTGATGTTTTCCATGACACTTTCCAGTTTAAAACCGAAATCAGTTAGTCACACTTGAAAAGATCAGTATACAGTAAAATATTTATAAATCTCCAGGGAGCAGATACCTCATATACCTCACACGACAGAATGGTGTGACTGTAATGTTGAAGATTGTGTGTGTTACTCTGCAAGAGATGCAAATGCAATTGCTCATTTGCTTTCGGATGATTTTGTTGAGGCCATTGGCCTGCCCTTGCTTGCTTTTGGATGGAGAAAGTGATGCCCCAGGCTCCTTACAGGCAGTAATGTCAAACCAATGACCAGTCCCATTACTCCCCGTGCTTAGACTGTTTGCATTTTTCATTAAACTGCTTTCCATAACTTTCAGTACCAATGCCACATCAATGAAGATTTAATGTAATATTATAAGCACAGAGCAGATATGTAGTTATGTTCTCACAGAGGCTGTTCATCACTGATGGTTTGGCCCATCGGCTTATGATGTCGTGTTGAGTGAGGAGTGCATAAAAACTTCATGTGGCCTTGTAAAAGAGTTAGGGTTGACCTTCAGCTAAGTAGTGCTGCATTGCCCTCAAAACGTGGTATATGATCCAGGCTGCACTGTAAAGGGGGAATTCAAGTGCATCACACAGCATTGCGAATTCATTATGGAAATATAAACCACTAAAGTGGGTGTGTAGTGTGGTACCGTTGTACAGTGTCAAGTGCAGGCATCCTCCAGCATTCATGAGAGTATATATCGTCAACCATTAGCTGGAGTATCTGCAAATGGTTTTAAACTGAGTTCTTATTTTCTTAGCTGCATTACCGTGGGCTGTAAATAACTGTAATTTCTCTCCTTGTCTGCGTCCCCTTTCTGTGTGCCAGTCTTTGTGGCGGAGAGGCAGGCAGGAACTATTACATCGTTTATCTAGGCGCCATTATCCGTTGTGAACAGGGGGGAGCTGCAGGAATGATGAATTGGGAGGGGGGTCTCCCCGTGGCCGGCCTGTGAATTGAGTGGAGCGGGTCCGCACACTTAATTTGACTTATATTCCCCTCTCTATTCCCGCTTCAGCGTGGCTTATCACGGAGCCGCACAGCCGCGGAGTCGGAAGCACTTGTCAGTGACATATTTTCTCCGGCTGTAGGGCCAATTTGGACAAAGACGCCTTCTTATATTACAGGGCCCCATGTCTTCTGTTGAACTGTTAAGACACTGATTGGTAGCCTGACTGTACTGGACATTGTGCTGAGCCTTTGGGTAAAGCAGGCCTTGTCCAAGCCCAAGCAGAGAGCTCACAGGGTTGGGTGCCCATCTTAGCCACACCCCCATCCCCAGGTAGGACAGCAGTTTACTACAGGGCACCTACCCACAATCCACCTCTTTTAAAGCTGAGGATGATCCTCAAACGTTGGAGATAAGGGTTTACCCTCTGCAAGGCCACTAAAACAGTGTTGAATTGCATTGCAGTTATGATTACCTAGCATGTGTGGAAACGTTGACAGAAACTATAGACCTTAGGGACTGTCATCCACAGCCAGCCATAATGTGAAGCATCTCATATAACTGCATGCTAGGTCAGCTACTGTGTAAAGCTCAGCACAGTGTACCTGTTTCCTAAAACATGATTTTATAATAACATGTCCTAAAAATGTGAAATAAATAGGACGGATGTGTACAGATGCCAAAAGGCTTTACCACTTTAAATAAACTCATCTCGACAAAATGTTGTTTAAAGAATAGAACGATGAGTCAAATCCAGTGATCAAAGGTGCTCTTCTTGCACTGAAGCTGTTAAATTTAAGAATGACATATCCTTGCACATAATAGCGAACAAACGACCAAACAAAAAAAAAGAAAACAGAGAAATCATCAACCTGGAATGAATACTGAAAGGGGAAGGAAAAAATAACAGTATATTTTGTGTTTTAAACTCCTCGGGTATGCCCAAGGCACACAAGGAGGCGCGTGTCGATACATGCTGTGTGCCGTATGGTGCGAGGATGCAAAGCGCTCCTCAAATCAATATGTCCACGCATAAACCCGAGCGAAACCTCATTCTGCTTCCCTCTTCGGGAGTCTTCCCTGCAACAACATGTGCTCTCTTCCAGAAAACTGCCATCGGCCCCCTCGCCAGCTGTTCTCCGCCGTTCACACGCCACACGTGTCCCTGAGAATTGCAGCAGAAAAAAAAAAAAGACGTGCCAGGTGCATGGCTGAAGAGGCACTGCATTAACCTTTTTTTTCCATTTATTCTTATTTTCTCTGAGTTTCCGCCTTCAACTGTCAAAGTGCTTCGGCCCCCGGGGCTTCTGGGAAAATTGCATGTTTGTAAAAACAATTTAGCGGGTTTTATTTGTTTATTTTGGCACTCTTCTGTGAAGAGTTAAGAAATACATTCAACTTTTCAAAAATATATTCATAAAGCTATTCAGAAAAAAATACAGCATGTCACGAATCCCGATGCAAAATGGCAGAGTGAATATGAATTAATAACACGGTGTTCTATTCTCACACCTGAGCTCGGCAGATGGAAAATTCAAGTTGTTTACAGCCCGCAATCAGGAAGCCAGGTACAACTGTCTGCTCGTCATGCATTATACATGGCGATGCTGAACCAGCTATTTAAACCTCTTTCCGTTTGGACTGCTCAGATTAATTGTGAAACATTGTGAATGGGCTCCAGTCATATTACCTCTCCATCAGGGTAGGCAATAAAACTGCCCAGTGTCAGGCCACCTAAATCTGCCGTCACCTTATTAACGAGCCATTTGCAAGAATGTGTCCTCGGTCCTGAGGGGAGCAGTACTGAACTCAGTAATGTGGAGAAGAAATGAAATTTAGTATGTAAATAACACACTCTGCTGCAAATGATCAGTGCACTGCCATCATTACCCAGTGAATGTACAGAAGTATGATCATTGTTTGCTTTATTGGAATTGTAATCCATGTACAGCTCCATCAAATGACCAATCATCTGGAAAATCTCCACTGAATGTTGGTGAAGCAGTAATGAATACGCAGCTGTAATGGTCGCCTGTATTTGCCTAATCTAATCCCATTGTCAAAGTTGGGGGCCATTTTTGGTGACAGATGTACTGAGTGAAAGTTCTTGTGCCTTCCCATCCTCTGCTTCCCATTCTGGTCAATAAAAGTGAATCTAATCGTGCCACACTAAATATAGGGCAGAGAAAAAGAGGAGACAGTTCAGCAGTTTGTGTTTTATCACTACAAGCCAGTGAGTACATATCCTCAGAGCACTCTGAAAGCCTGACAGCAACTCTTATTTCATTTACCAGTAGATTAGTCAGAACTTCGCCAAGGGCGGCTACCATAAGTGCAAATGAATAATTAGTCCATGAGAACAACTTAATAAATTCTCTCTCTCTCTCTTTTTTGGCATGGCATATTGCAAGTCAAAGACTTTTCCCACAGTCATTTTAGCTTTTAAGACATTAATAGATGGCCAGACCACAAACAATTTATCTTCCGTGAACAAAGGAAATTCAAAAATTACAATATGAATGATCATAGTCATTCCCCGCAGAGAGTTTTCCTTTGTCTCAGACGGTAAATCTCTCTGTTTCTTAAATGTCATTCAGCTGCATTGCAGAGGAAGGAGGTTGCAGTCAGGTCCAATCTGAGGAAAGCTTGTCGTAAATTAAGTGAGACGAAACAAAGCAGAAAATCTTCTGTCAACAGCTTCCATTTAAGAAGCTGAGGCGTCACAAGCTTGGTAGTCGCTGAGAGATTCATTGAAACGGCATTTTGTTTTTCCACTTGGCTTCAAGTAAAGGACTGCCCTTTTAAAGCACAAAATAACATGACTGATACCAAGCTATTGCTGTTTCTTTTACCAAAATTACAGTTTTTCTTTCAAATACTTTTCTACAGACACTGCCAGTTCACAGGAACTGGAGTTCAGACCTAAAGCTGATTGTTAAACTAACAGCACTTACATTAGCAGTCATACATGCATAAATATTGCAATATATTTCCAACTGCACCCTAAAAGCACAGTCTTTACAGTAGTTTTATTATTTTTGCTTGTTATTGAGTAAATGTTGTGTAAATGCTGGATAAATGTATCCTATACAATTACAATTCAGCATTAAAGACCATTAGGCTTATGTTTTATAGTTTCTACAGTAACTACAGCTTTTCACACTGTTGTAAGAGTGGACAGACCCCAAAGATGGCCAAAATATTTTTAAAAAAACACTCTCACAGGACAATGGAAAAACTGAATGACCTCAGAACTTCAGATATTGCTCAAAGACGTGATACATATTTACTGCTAGGTGGGGAGAAAGCACAGTGTTGAATTTGGCTTTGAATCTTTAAGCAGATGGATATTTCTCAAAAGAGTGGAAATCCTGGCTGAATTGTTGTCTAGGATGGTGTGCCCTGGGCAACACTAAACCAAGCAGTCTCTTGCTGTTTCCATAGCTGTTCATGATTATCACTTCCAGGCGTTGCTGTTGTAAAGAATAATCACTGAAACACTGTCTGAGATTTGTTAAAATGCACTGTGTCTGAATCAGGATTCATGAGACATGTTCCATACTTTAAAACAAATACTCTGCACTTCATCTGAAACCTGTGAATGATAACCCTGGAAGCTTCCTTTAAATTCTTATAAATAACCATAAAAGTATTGGCAAAGGCTACAATGGAGAACAAAGAATTAAACCTGCAGTGAATAATTAAAGCCACAAAATTAATTCAACCCAGAGGGTGGCAAGAATTGTTGCATTTCCAACTCCCACGGTCTTTTTTTATTTAAGACAGAAAATAGCATGTTAGGGACCTCCTTTGATGCTTCACGGTATATTAACTTTGCAGGTATAATAGCTATGAAAATCAAGCTTTTTAAAGACCGCAGCGAGTGGAACATTATTCAGGAGGGAACCGAATGCCAGCCGGCTTTCAGGATTTTTTGCTGTAGGCCTTTCCACCTCACAGAGGAATAAATATGAAAAAAAGCCAAATGGCCAGCCAACAGATCCACTTTCTCATTCAAAACTTCACCTTTCTCCTCTCCTACTAAATTGATCACGGTACAGAGATGGCTGGAGGGCATTAAAACAGTGGCTGGTACCACTTTTGCTTCCATTTTATGAAACGAATAATTATGCTGTAAGACACTGTGGTGCGCAAAAATCTAAATGCACCGGACAGCACACATATGCAAATGTATTTACTTTAGTGATATTACTGTGTTGTATTTCTAAGAGGTCCCATTGTCTTGGAATATGCAAGGCATTCATTTTTAATTGTGAGCTGCTTAATTTAATTCAGCAGTGTCCTCTAATCTCCTGCATGAATGTTTTTTTTTTTGTTTGTTATTGTTGTAGTACACTTTAATATTCCTTTTTTCCGTTTGTCCCATGCATATATACCAAATCAAGATGTACTTATCAGTGCTAGTGGATGTCAGATCCCTGCTCTGTGAATTGCGTGGCAGACTGATTTATACTTACATGCTCTATGGTGTATGGAATGCTTAAATCATGCGTGTTTAAAACCTATAAAAATATATATTTTAGAAAACCTGTATAAATCCACTGATCTGTCATCCATTATGAGGTCGTATCATGGTTGTCCGTCCGATCCCTCTCTGATGTTTTAGCAGCCTGTAGGAGATGAATGAGGCAAGATTGCTAAGAGGCCCTGGCAGTTAACCTCTCATCCATTTCTGCCTGCTCAGTGCTACAAGGTGGAAGTGAAGGACACTCACATCTGAAGGAGCCCCCCGTCGCGATAATCCATCCTCAGTTTCATTCCTCAAGCAGAGCAACACATGTATTACTTATACGAAGCTGGGGTAGCATGTAGATACATCAGTATGCAGCACCACACAGCTAACGAGCTGACAGCACATTGTGTTACAGGATGCATACATCTTACCCTCTCTTACCTTCCGTGGTAGCTCGTTGAAAGAAAGTTTTAAATTAATTATTTCTTGTTTACGTTTAACCTTTTTAAGGCAGTTGAGCAGGATGCTTTATGGTCTTTGAGTTCTCTCTCATTACAGGAAAAAATCCTTTGGAACTGAAATCAAATTGCCTGTAAAATGCAAAGGGAAGCCTCTGAACTTGATCTGTGTATATCTGAAATGAGGTTCCTTCAAAAATTGTAAAAGCTTTACCCGAAACACAGTATGTAGAATCCACATGGCTCCCCCTCACGCATCTGTCTCCTCTCCTCTCCACGTATACATGAGGAAATACATTCCCTGCCTATTATGCCAAATTATAGACATGCAATGAACTGGTTTAATTAAAGTTGTTTCCTGATGTGTACATCCAGACTCATGATTTGGAGTTACAATTACAATGCAATAAATTACAATACTTCTGTATGTTATACTTACTGTACTTTACTATACTTCTTAGGTTGCAAATATCAGTTATTCCACACCACGCAGAGGCTTGATATAACGTGTGTGTGTGTGTGTGTGTGTGTGTGTGTGTGCGTGTGCGGGGGGGGGGCAGTGTGCCCAGCTGACAGCCTCGTTAGGGCCCTTTCTACCACACAGGTGATTTATAACGAGAAGAACAAAAATAAAATGCACATTAGGAGCTACAGGATCGCAGAGTGAGTCATGTGTTACAGGCGATGCTATTGGGCTCTGAGGACCTGGAGGAGGATTATAGATATCCTCCACACACAGGGAACTGGGAAGAGGAGGAGGGAGGGGGAGGAGGAGGAGTAGGGGCCTACAGGGATCAGGCAGAAGTGGGCGAGGGGGGCAGTGGCGGGGGAACTGCTTCCCGTTCAGCCGCGCAGGTAAATCGTTATCACAAGAAACCCATTTCGGCCGCAAGACCGGCAGTGCATGCATCATCATTACAAACTGGCGCACCCGACCCCCTGTCATCCCCCCCATCGGCGCAGGGGGGGCAGCATGTGCCTCCACCCCGCCCCCTCCGGAAGAGGGGAATTGGAGTATCGCGTTCTCATTATACGGCAATCTTGTCTCGGGTGCCTGTCGAGTCACTGTCCTCGCAGAATCACTTTGGTCCATTATATCTGCCTTATGGCTTTCCCAGCTCAAGGCTCGCGGAGCGCAGATGAGTTCTCCGGTGGAAGTTAGACCCGTGGTGCATATGTTGGAGGGTGGCATCAGGTTGAGATAGGGGAGGAATTGCTGTGCAGGCGGTGCTTTGGTAGGTTAGTGTGTGAGAGTTCCGGTGTTGTGATTGGAGGTAGACTGCTTCGTGTTGAGGGTACTTTACCCACACCGTAACATAAATAAGTAAGTAGATGAAAACGGAGTGAAATATTTCCCAGTACTAATATATAGCATAGAGATTCATTTTATTTTTTTTCCCCCCTTCTCTCTTTGTTAGTTTTCCTTTCTGGCTCATGTTGTCTCTCTATAGCAAGATTTACTCTAACTTTCCGATAAGAATAAGAAAATAGCTGTTTCATATTGTGGAGTCCTCTTGCTTAACAAGAATACAGAGGTTAAGTACAAGAATAGGTTAGGCTAGTGAGCTTGGGGTAGATTTTGAATTGGGGAATTTCCATTGAATAATTCATGAAATGGTAGTCAAGGAAGCAGTACAAAGAGTAAATAAAGTACATAAACAATAACAAAACAAATCATAATCATGCACCTGTTAGACACATATCTGTATCATGAAAGCACCAATTCTATCTACAATGTGGAAATACCTCTTGTTTTTGCAGGGTTAAGGATCTGTAGTTTTTCCACAGGAATTTTCATGCCTTTCTATACCCCAATTTTGCATTGCTTTGTGAGTTATACATTTCCTCATCAAAAAATGAGCAGTGAAGCATCCTTTCTGAGATGCTTTCCTATCCTATGTCACTTCCTGTTTATTGCTGCTCCACAAAAGGTGCCTTAAACCCCCCTTCAGATATAACCTCCAGAAAGACTCTAGCATCATTTCCTTTTGACCCTTTGATTCCTTTCCACAAATATATCGGGAAATGACCAGGGCTTGTCCGTATGAATTTATGCTTCCGTGATGGGGCTACTGGGCTTCTCCTAGCCATTCAGAAGCGTGTCGCTAATTGGACACAGTTCTGCCTCTGTATGGCAACCCGGGGCCACTCGGCACCGAATGCAATGGAGGCAGGCCGCCCATGTAAGCTCCCCCTCCTGTTTCCACCTCCAGTTCAAAGCCCCCTCAGATGAAAGCCAGCCGGGGCCACCGCAGGGAAAGCTCTTGGTGCAGGGTGGAAATCACACTAAAGGGATATTCTGCCCTATATAGCAATGTGCCGCTTCCTCCAGACGCGGGAATGTGTTTACCGTGGCCGTGGGACTTAAGAGGAAAACCCCCTCTTGCCGGGGCTTGAGATAAGCCTGCCGTCTTCCAGCAAACCACAGGGCAAGCACGCAAACTCTTATGAGGCAGCACTTTTGGGTCGATGAGAAATTCTGTTCAGCGGAAAAGAGTGGGGATATGTTTTCAAAGCACTGTCTGTTTTTCATTTTAAGGCCTGAAAACCTATTGCTCGTCTTGGGGTTGCTACAGTTTGCCTGTGACTTATAATTGCTAGGACATCGATGCTCAGAGTATTGAGCGCCCAGCTGAAGGATATTTACTGCTCATATAATTTGCATTAATTCATGCGTGAGTGTGGGTTGCATCACTCGTTATCAGCTGCAGCGGGCTTTGTCGGCTTTTTCTGGAGTCCCTGTTTCGGAGACACACGGGCGTAGACGCGCAGCTGTTGTGACTCATTTAAAAAAGCGGCGTCATGTGCCGTCGATTTGGGATCCCTCTGTGCTCCTGAGTTTCTCACTTCACTGAGTCAGTCGCTCCGTGAGTCTTTACAGCAGCTCTGAGCTCTGCTCCTCCCAGAGCTGGAGTGCAAAACGGAACAATTGCCGAACAACGGAGCAGGAACAACAAGGACAGACAATGGGAGCCACTGCTGAACACTGTGGGGGTTGTGTTGGCCTGATGTACTTTGCTGTTTTTCTGTTGTAAGGATGTGATGTTAACAGGGCTATGCGCGTTGTGACAAACACTGACACTGACTCTCTGGTAACGTTCTGATCCAGATGAGTCCGGAGACGATGCAGCAGCTTTCCGTGAATGCGATCAGACCTTTTATCTCCGTATCGTCAGAGTAAAGTGAGAAGCCCTGAAACGCTCACTCTCCCATTTACACATGAATGTTTAGATTGGTCGATGCTTTGAGTTTCCGCCTCCAGCAGTGGCTCTCGTATGAGGCGCAATGTGCTTCGGTTTCTGTGTCTTGCTCCACATGCGGCTCCAGATTTTGAAAGAGCCATCGGTCACAGTGAAGGCCCCGCGGGCAGCAGGCTGGGAGGGCAGACCGCTGTGATCCCTGCCCGCTCAGGAGTTGCTCTTGCCTGGCCATGGATCACCGTGATGTCCCCTGGTGAAAGACAGCTTATGCTTGACAGCAATTGACTGGCAGTGTGTCTTGGGGCAAGGTTAAGGAAACATCTTTTTTTGAGGAGAGAATGCTGTTGCACTTCAAATGATGTTGCTTGGGGGGGTGAACTATAAACAAGGTTGACTGGTTTGTTGAAATTCCTTCTGGGGGAGAAAAAAAAAACATCCAAAAAGGATAGCAAGGCCTAACTGTAAAAGAGATATCCCCAAATTAATCCAAATAAAACAAGCAGCTTTTTGCAAAAATGTTCATTTGGAGTTTGATCTTTGTCATAATTCATTTCACACTTTTCCACAGCGGATTGTGGTATGATTCAGGGGGAAGAAATGGGATTAAATTGAACCCATGAATGAAAAATTAGGGTAGCAAATTAGAGCATCTGTCATGTCATTTATTCTGACTTTAACTTCTCTGAATACAGTTTCTGTAAATGCGTTGCTATGGTTATGAAGTACAGTAATGACCTCTGACTATTTTCATTGTCTCAATTTAACAAAACCATTATGATTAATATGTCAGAAGACATAATTTCCCCTGATCTTTATGAGCTATTTGAATTTTTGAAGAAAAAGCATATCTTGTATAATCCCCATTATAGATATGGTACTGTACGAGGCTGGATAATGAAACATTATAATGTATTGTCTTGATGTTAACACCTATAGCACCAGTAAAATTGGATTTTGCTAAGAGAAATCCAACTTAAGCCTAACAAGATGAACTTAAACACACCCCAGTAATGCCTTCAGGGGAAAAGGCAGGTGATGAATTAATGTGCTAATATTTCTTTAGAAATATTGGTAGTGCTGATATAATTCATGAAACATCAGTATGCTCTGTCATGTGACAACATACAAGCTGACCTGCTGATAAATTGGATTAAAACCTAGTTTGTCACATAGGACGTAGTTAGTCAGGCATTATTATGGAGTGTTTCTGCTCGCTGCCAATATGAAACGACCGAAACTTGATTGTTCTTGTCCGACTGATGGGTTTGATTAATTGCAACAGAGACCCTCTGACCCCAGTGGACCTGATCGTGTTCAACAAGACCCACACAAAAAAAAAGTGAAACACAACCAAAGAGCATTGGAAGTTCCCTGGAAGAAAACTCCAGCAGAGCTGAATGTGGCAGGAGTTAAGCTATCAAAAGGCGACGCTTTTACAATGAAAGTGCTGTATTCTTTTCTCCCCCATTCTCAGGTTTAATAGGTGAGTCCAAGTTGTGTGTTTTCCATGCAGGCCCATGTAGTTTAGAGGCCTGTAAGCTCATTCAAGCTTGCGATCCTCTTCCATATTTAATTCCCCCTCTCCTTTCCATAAATGATTCTTTGTGGTCATTAGCCTGCTTATATCTACAAAATGGAGTGGAGGCTTACAACATCCTGATTTTTATGAACATGCTGAACACATTTATTATTTGATTTTTGTCAGAGGCAACCCGCACAGCTGGAGAAGCGTGACGTGAAGCCGAACTAGGAGTAAATTCGCCCTTATTTCCATCCGCAGCCGGGGAGCGGCACCGAGAGAAAACCTTCAAGTTCGCAGCGTCTGTGAACCTCTGCTGCAGGCGATGCTGATGCAACACTTGCGCAGTTTAGTGGGAGTGCAGACGCACGGTCTTAAAATGAGTGACATGTGCGTTAATAGAATGGTATTAAGCATGCATACCTTAGAGTGGAACATGCAATTTCAGGATGGAGATCGAACTCATTCAAGATTTCAGCTTTTAATTATATCTGCCTCACTTGTAACATAGAATTGTACTTTGGGTAAGTAAAGTTTGTTGACATCGCATCAATATTTAGCTGAAAAGGTCCTAGGCAGAATATTCTCACACGTTAAATTAAGGGAGGTGTATATAACAAGTATTGTTTGATGTAATAGTTCACAATGCAGTTTCCTTTCCATAAAAACAACAATCTCATCATCATTTGATTTGTATTGTGCAGTATAATCTCTGCAGGAAGAACACAACAGCTAAATATCACCCTTTTCCTCACTCTTGCCCAAAAGTGTGCATAACTGACAAGACAATAACCAGTCAGACACGTCATATAAAATATAACTGCAGAGCTTTGATGTCCAAACATAAACAGAATGATCCATTCCAGTCGGAGGAGTTCTGACACATGACAACAGCAGGGAGAGCTGGCATAACTGCATGTCTTTGCTACTCTGAGGCGTGCTTGTTGATTTAACTCTGTCGAAGGCAGGTCAGCTTTAAAAGACTCAGATATGAGCTTCCCTCGCTGCCTCTGTTACTGGTTCTATCGTGCCCCTTTATTGAATTGGCATTAAAACGACTGGGGGCTGTAACACGGCGTCACTCCCCGCGGGCCTGTTCCCTTCCGTCAGCTCCGTTTCGGGCATATTAAAGTGGTGTAGGGGATGAGGTAGCTGCATCAGTCACCCCATTTGGCACGGAAGAGGGACACCTCCTCCTCAATCCTGCAACCTCTATATAGTCACTGAAATTCCACTCAGAATGGGGTGTGGCATTTCAGAACTCACCCCTGTGAATGTGGCAGAACCAAAGGCCTCCATCATCAACTTACCTGCATATTGCAGATGATTTTCATGGCTGCAGCCCCGGCACTATGGAGGTGCTTAGGGGTGCATTGCACCCCCAGACAGAGCTCAGTGCACCCCCCAGTTGTCTCCTTATATCCCAATGTCTGCATAGTGTTTATGACTTTTTGTGCACACCCATGGATTGCGATTGCACCCCTCTGTACTTTCTCTTGCCGCTAAGCCTGCATGGCTGATTACACCCATCTCTACCTTGTGTTGTGCCCTGGAGGGCCCCTTACGGCAGGATCCTGTTGAGTAATACCTCAAAAGAAACGAGTGATCTGGGGAAACCAACATACTGTATTGTTATGCAAAATAATGTAATGCCGCTGCTGCAAATAACCCCAATGTAATAATATTGTGTTCTTTCCAACAATAACACAGAGTGAACTAAATGAAGGGTGACAAAGCAATGTTTGCATAACAACCAATAAGCCATCGGGAGATATAGAGGGGAAAAGGGACATTTGGAAACGCTAAATAAATGACCCCCTTATAACTGTGTAATTAAACTGTAATTAAATATGGAGGTACTTTGCAATGGCCTTCCAAGTAAACATTATTTGACAATTTATGACAATATAAAAATGAGTTCACACCGGGTCACTTTTTGATTGAAGCAAATAAATATTAAACTGAAGGGCAAAACGCACCATGAGAAATACAAGCATTCAATATTTCAGAACAGATTCATTTATGGAAAGCAAATTATTTAGCCAGGACTGCTCCGGAAAATGTCCTTATTAATCTGTCAAACAGCAAAGGGAATACAGATTTAATTAAGTGCTCCTAATAAAGTTGGCGTGCATTTCGCCAAAGGAGCTCTCTCCACCCGCTGGCTCTGTTGCTTAGGCATAAATTGCTTTCACAACGCAACGCTCATTACGAGACTGCTCCCAAAACACATTACTTCTGCCCGTAATGAAAGCCAACAAAAGGTGAAAAATGAAAGTTGTGGTAAGCAATCTCGCTTTGTCTTTTATCGATTTCCCCATCCGTGGATGTTTTTCTTTGCCCGCTAAAACACAGGTAAACTGAAGGAAGTTTGATGTATTTGCCCCGCTAAGGGCCAGCCTGCTCGCTTTGAATAAAAAAACAAGTCCCGTTCCTCCAGGGACTGGGAATCGATTGCGAGTTGCCATCTACTTATGAGATCTTTCTGAATGCACTCTCTGTGCAAGTGATCCGATCAGTGTTGCTCTGGAGTGGGCCTAATTCACAAATGTGAAAAGGCTTGCATGGCCTGCAAGAGGTTCCAGGTTCATATCCCGTACAAGCCATTTCTTTATGACATTGAGTTGGCAAATATCGAATGAACCTGCATGAACTTTGCTTGGTATCAACTCCAAACTGCCTGACACTTTTAGGGTAGCATAGTGGTAAGGAGGAGGGCTTGCAACCGAAAGGTTGCTGGTTTGATTCCCTTCTGGGGCACTGCTGCTGTACCCTTGGGCACAGTTAGCTCAGTATAAATATCCAGCTGTATAAATTGATAAAACTGTAACCTATGTAAGTTGCTCTGGATAAGAGCATCTGCTAAATAACAGTAATGTAATGGTTGGAGTCAAAACAGGAGTTTGATGGGTTCCCTGGTTGAGGGGCCTGGACCTGTTGCACTGTGTTCAAGTCTGTAATTTGGTTGTGTTGCTGTGATCCATTCATCTCTTGTAAGAAATCGGTCGAAGTAGTTGTGATCCAGTCACGTTAAAGAGCACAAAGTGCAGTTTTTATCACCACAATCCTTTTTCAAGTCTGTAAATAAACTTAATTTTCCCATGAAAGTCAAAGGAGAGATTTGGGAACACTTCTCCCATTCTAACAAGTCCAGCTGAATGTCCGCTTTAATGCGGTAAAGGAATGAAAGCCGACTTGTCAGTGAAAATGCAGTAAGTAGCGCATTATAAGATGTGGAACGTCAGCTCTGTGACACTCAAATTCATGTTTTTATTTTTCATAAATCATTGCATGCGGCGGTTTGGTCAAAACTAGGACCTTCATCAGAGTGCTGTTTTGACAAGCTAGACTTCTTTGACAAGCTCACTTACATTCATCTCACTGACATGTTTCTCAGTGAAAAGACATTTTGCCAATCTCAATATATTCTGCACTTGTAGATACACAAATATCAAGGCTGCTTACCAAGTAATGGCTTGCAAAGTGTGCCTTCCAAAGCTTTTTACGAGGAAAGTTCTTAAGTTCCTATTTGCAATTGATAACTTGACTTGGAGAATGTAAAACCAATAATGTTATTAAATCAGACAAAATTTGAAAAAGTTTAAAAAGCTTTGCTTTTTTAGTTTTTTACATTTCTAGCCTAAACCATTCTTTTACTGTTTTACTTCTCTCCACTTTGTCTTCAGTTGTCTCATAGCCATGCAACCTGCAAGTAAGAATATATACATGTACAGGTGTACAGCCTTGCACGAAGAAATTAAGAAAGGATATTGCAGCAATATCCCAGCCATACAGTAGTTTAGTATGAGTCAAAAGATAGAATGTCACATTTGTTTATGAATGTGTGAATAGTGGCTGCCTGATAGCTGGCACAAGTGTGAAAGGACGTATATAGTTGAGTTTATCAAAGAGATAAACATACCCAAACACTCATCTTGAAAATAGGAAGTTTATCTGGAGAGAGGAATTTCTAATGTAGAACTTTTTTGGCGCTGTTCATGCAGGTGGCTCCGTCTCCCAGCAATTTCTGTTGCACCAGTTTCTTGCAGTTCTCAAAAAATAAGGTTGAATAAGGTAGAATTAGGTAGCCAACAACCTCACTGACAAGGACACTGGTACCTCATATGGAAATTTGGGAACATAATGTGTAGATACATGGAATGCCATGGTTGTAGATACAGGAAAGCAAATATTTTAAAAAACTGATTAACATAAGCTTAATATGCTGAAAAAACTGAACATTTCATAGTGTGCTTGTTATAGGAGATTAGACGCCCACGCTCCAACTCTGCAAGTCAACCCGTGCACTTTGACAGTGGGGTATTTCAGGGACAAATATATAAATATGCAAACACACACACACACACACACACACACACACACACAGGCACACACACAACCTCAAGGGTTTCAGTTCATGAAGTCCACGTTGTCAGAGAGAATACAGGAACTTTCCAGAGAGGGATTAGCCAGGCTAAAATCGCCTGTGGGCTTTTGAGTGCCTGGGGCCCTTTACATGCAACCTCCACAAGTTTACCATGGGCAGTGTGGACCAAAGAGCAAGCATATGAGGCAGGATGGACGTATCCAGGAAAGATGCAGATACAGATTTTACGTTCACCGCAGACTGTGAAATGACAACAGTAGAGAAGGAACTTTCCATTATTAAAACAGCTGTTTTGACATTTCAGAGGTAAATGCATCATATCCAGTCCCAGAGTGATGAATCCATCATATTGATGGACGGTACTACATGAATCCATCCCACGCTGGAACAATGAAATCAGTGAAATGACACTGAAATCATTGTGGACATTTTATGGAAAAACACTACCCTAAAAAGCTGCAAGGATGAGAGTTGAACAATGCAGCTGAAAGGAAAAAAGCAGAACATAAAACTACATAAAGCCTGGATGAGCAAGTACACTGTAGCCCCTTTTGTCTAAGGTGACATTTGAACCCTCACACCTTGACTAACAGGCCCTAGGGTGTTCCATACCCTTATGGAAACCCCTTACAGTGAAGGCTGACCCTCGACCAGAAATGATGAATCACTCACTATTACCAGAATTTTCAAATTTTTCTTTTTCTTCTGCCTGCAGGAATCAAAAAAGCTTTTGTGCTGTTTGACAAAAAAAACCTTTTTCCTTTTTTTTCTTTTTGGTGTATGTGTGTGTTTAACAAAGCTCACCTGGCAGCATGAAATTCGCTGTCATTGAATAAACCGCCGTGACACAGCTGCAGCTGCCAGAAGCGCAATGGAAATTACCGCTGTTATCGCCATGACAACAGACAACATTATGGACCTTTTTACTCGCGTGTACCTACATATCTATTCTAGCCATGTAACAGCAGCTTAGTGCAACTTGTGTACTGAAGTTAGCCAGGCAGCTGCGTGCTTTTGAAGTGCATTATTTCATATTCGGTCCATAGCTAAATGTGTAAATGTATTAGCAGCCTGTAAGGGGCTTGCTGTATTTGAAGCAGCACTTTCTGTTCAAGAACACGAAGCGTTGCTTACTTATTGAATTGCATTCCATACATTTTTGCATCAAAAGATATGTCCTTTCACTTGAGGTTGTTTCCCATGCTTACAGAGGATACATAGTATATGGCTACAGTTTTACAGATGCGTGATGTCAAAAGTTAATTCACCTGTGCCACTGCCAAGCTAAACAGCTAAACATTTGAACAAAGTGAACGATATTTGCTTTAGGCAGTTTCTTCATTTTTTATTTTCTCTTTTTCTGTGGCCAGTAACTAGTTACAAGCAAGAGAACCTTGTGCAGATCAAGCATCACTTTACCCTTTGACCCCCACAACCCTGGGACAATACGCAGCCAAACTGTGTTGAACAGTCAGAAATACATACTGAAAGATTTCTGTCAGTGAATCAGTGCATTCTGTATATTGTCAGGTTCAGCTGTTTAAGGAATGCTTTTAACTTGAACGGCCTTTGTTAATATCCATTTAATGAATGGATAACGTACAAAATGCAGAATGTATATGCAATACATCACCCAGGATAATGGTGCCTGCCAAGGAAATAATTAATAATAGAATTATATAAAATATTTTGTGTGTGTTTTTATACGTCCAGCATTTGAGTTTATTTAATATTTGCCAAGCTTTTCTCCCCTTATGAAGCCACTTTAAGGCAATTTATGAATGTTTCCCCATTCTGTTTTTTTCTTCAGCTTTACTCAGTACATGTCCTAGAGGCTGCGGTTTTTGAATCACAGTGCATCACATTCTGGGAACACTGACCTCACCAAGACCCCTGCCCATAACCAAGGATGCTCTTAGCATGCAGACACGGCCATCTTATCCGTCAGGGTCCAGACCAGCGTCCCCTCTGCCGCATAATCCTTTTGACACACTGTGGCACACAGTGACATCATATCTGGTATCACACTGCCTCAGATGTACAGGCTGTGTGACCTTGTGTATATGTGTTTATATGCACCATCTTGGGTGTTTCGCTGTGTCTCGGACATGGAACGTTCCTGACGTTTTCTTTGTGTATCTCTCTGTTTCCTCAGACCCGCTCAATATGTATTGCTGTGGTGTCCGAGGTCTTGTGTATCCCTGCATGCATTAACATGGTCTAAGACATTTGTCGCATCTTATGTCCAGGAACTAGATGGCCTCCATGCAGCATTGGTAGTCTCCAAACAGGACCAACCTTACAGGGGGTCGTCTGGTCGTCTGAAAGTGCAGGACCTTTAATATCTAGTGAAAGGTATTCCTGTAAGCTCCATGACTGCAAAGCAAAAGTAAATTATCAATACCTTGAGAATACTGTTTATATTCACTTTTGTGCTTCTTTACCCCACTAGCCTTAATGCCACTGCACAAAATTTGACCTTTGAGCATCAGATTTTTTCATCCATCTGCTGATTATACTATCTCCTCTACACTCAGTGGTTCAGGTAAGACTATGCTGTCCATTAGGCAGTAGTGGTAAGACGTAGGTTGCCAGTATGTTATATGACATAACAGCTAAGACATGTTCAGCTACAGTTAGTCATTTGTTGGAATTAGATTTGGGTAGATTTTATTTTATACAGATATGCCTTTTTGAAGATCAACCCAAGAGAATGAAAAATGGGGTGGGGACAGTGGGTGGGGATGCAAATTTGGAAAAATACCCAACCGAAATAATCCTGCATGCATAATTCTGTGAAATGATTTTTCTGTGTACAAAGAATAACACCCAATAATGCATGCGGGGCTGAATTAGGCCAATGCTCAATAATTAATCATCGCTGGAAAAAAAAATGCAGTTTTCAGTTTTGGGAACATCCAAAAAAGAAATGCAATGACTCAGCTCGAAGTCCTGAAAAGCCAAAAAATTTTAGCCCAGAGAAAAGTCCCCTCATTCACACCAATACAAAGCAGCCT
Organism: Megalops atlanticus; assembly: GCA_019176425.1. Classification (NCBI taxonomy): domain Eukaryota; kingdom Metazoa; phylum Chordata; class Actinopteri; order Elopiformes; family Megalopidae; genus Megalops; species Megalops atlanticus. The sequence goes on from CM032899.1 coordinate 18,428,803, forward strand.
CAGGACAGCACCCTCAAAACAGAAAAAATTATATTATTATATATTATACAAAATATTACAGCAACAGAAAGCAACTTCACTGACTGGAACACTAAGGACACATTTTGGTAGATTATCTGACCACTGATTATCTGAAAAATTGCATACTTACTGTGTATTTAATTCACGCCAATTTATTTACTGCAAATTCATAGTCTCTGTTTTATTAAACAGTGTGCTATATACCAATCCATTCTGACCAGTGAAAAAGACTGCAGGGGGGTGGGGACAGATTTCTTTACCATAAGCATCTGGGTGAGAAAAGGACGCTATCTGTGCGCTCTATATATATATTGATATATATTGATTGATTGTTACTTTGATTGATATTAAAAAGATACACTCAGTTTTACAATGCTTCCATTTGTGTTAAAAACGAGATATCAGGTTTTTAACAACATTCCTGTAGAGCGCACAGATAGCGTCCTTTTCTCACCCAGATGCTTATGGTAAAGAAATCTGTCCCCATCCCCCTGCAGTCTTTTCCAGCATGGTACATCTTTCAATAGCCTTGACTAATGACGCACCGAAATTAGTCTGAGGATCAAACCTTATCTAATTAATGGCAATGCAAATAACAAGAGATGATACAATCAATTTTGCAAATTGCTCAGCCTCATTTGTTCTGTAGATGGCAAACGCTGATAAATGCATGTGTAATGAGACTAGGAAAGGAGAATAACACATAGAGGAGGAAACAACAGCAAATCTGAATACAGATTAGCTCTGGGACCTGGGAGCCTTTGTGTATGCAGATGGTAAAGATTTTAGGCTTATGTTTTGTTACACCAAGGAAAGACAATCATGCACAGTCTATGTTAAATTACACATCACATATGGATAATGGAAGAGAATATTAATGTTGTTTACACTTTGGACTTATGGGGGTTTTTTCCCAGAAAAGGTGCAGAAAATAATTTTCTAAGCATCTGATGTGGCAAATGTGAGGTAGTCATTTTTAATTTAATTCAAATTAACATCAGATTAACAAGTAATTTACTTTAGTATCAGTTTACAGATTTCAAGATATTTATGATGTTAGCATGGCTTTTTTGTTGCTGTTTGTTTTATTTATCTGTTTATATGCAGCATCAATTACAATGCCTCAATAGGCAGTTGAAATGGATCATCAAAACAGATACGTTCATAGAGTAAACATGATTATTTCATTAGACACGTTCCACATTCAAGAAAAATGACTTGCATGAAGATTAGAAGATCTGCAGAAGATATGCTATTGTACAGCTGCCTGGGTGATCATCATAATTTGTAATATTGTCAGTTTTATTGATTGACAATATTGGGGGGGTGGTGAAGTAATATTACTTTGATATCTCTGTATGGGACTTAATCCCTGAGATTAACAGATTAACAGATAGGGAGCATAATTTGCCCAAACTGGGTGGTTAAATGTTTTTATCCCATTAGTTGAAACTGTTCAATTATCCAGAAAGATGTAGGTATTCGTGTGGATGGGTGGCTAATTATGTGACAGAATAGCACTAAATAATCTGTTCTGCCGAAGGGAGGGCAGTTAAACACCACTTCAGAAAGGAAAGTCCTTCAGTTGCATATCTGCTTCTGGTATCTGCCTAGCTTTACTGTTTTAAGGCAGAATGAAGCAGGAAAGGAGAAAGCTGAAGTTGCCGTGACATGGCATTTATTGGATTTATAATGAAGCCAGTACGCAATTGATCTAAATGTTAGATTTGTAATGCCTAGTAATGTTCAAGAAATATGTCTGACAGTATGTTTAAAAAATTGCATGCTGTCGTTGGTCTTGTGCATCACCATTATAGCAATTACCTGAAATCCTTTCATTGCTATAATTTATTTACTCGTTGTTGAATTTAATTTTTCTCTTCTGTTAAGTGCACACAAATAATGGTTTGTAAGACAATGTATTTGTTATTAATTTTAGTTCAGATGTTTGATTTACTGTTGTGCAGGTTTAAAACGCTTTTGATTATGTTGATAATGAAAGCTTTACAGCACTGTATAATTGCCAGTTCACTCACAGCTAGTTCTTTTTACATTAGTTATTACAGCAGTTGTGCCCATTTCTTTGCCTCTTTGGTACCTGCCACTTCAGGCCTGACCATTCCCTCGTCACCTGAACACCTTTCCAAACAGGTGAGTACACATTCTTTTGTGCCACACTATCCACTGTTGCACTTCTTTGAGCCACCACCCATTTCACTGTAACTCAATAAGCATCTTGAAAATTAAAGCTGAGGTAGGCTACAGAGGGGAAGCATCCAATAGGAAATGATGTCAGGTGTCTGTCAAACTTTCCTGTCCCCATGGGAATTGCTGTCACTGCATTAGCAGAGGCGCATGCCCAACTTAATTGAAGAATGTTTCTGGCCAATATGTGTATGGGTCCATACTGTTCCAATGCCATATTCATTTTAAGTAATAATTTTTAAATAGCTCTTACACTGAATGCCTTTCTGTGTATTTGTGAACCTGTGTTGGTGTATGAATGCTCTTCAGGTTTCTTCTTGCAGTTACACTGGCAAAGCAGAGAATCACTACAATTTAAGAGCTTTTATACTGTTATAAAACACTTACTGCATATTAATTAATGATGACTTAGCTTTGGAAACAGCGAGTAAGTAGACAGTAAGCTGGTAGTAAGTCAAAAATAATACCCACTGTGGTTTTGAGTATTCCAGTTTGGTCATGAAGTGAAAACTTGCTTTTAATTTTCAATGTTATAATAATTGATACATTAATTCAAAGACAACTGCATGTTGAAACAGCTTTCTTTTGTGTAACTCAGTCCTGGACAATTAAGACAAAGAAGAGGATGATAGGGAAGAATCTGAAAATGGTCCAAGTTTAGGTGTTTATTGTTTGGCCCTTTGAAATTGTCTCCAATATCTGTTAAAGTTTAAATGAGGCTAGATGGCACAGAAGTCAATTTTTTCTCCCCCAACCTTTAACTTGGCTGATGACCTTAACCACCAACCCAGTAACAAAAACATTGGCTGAATTTTTTTTTTTCATAACAAAAAAAATTGTCCACACAGTATCTAAAAGGCTCGTACAAGTGAACGCAGCCTTTTTATGTTCTCTGTAAATTTATGCTTGGATTTGAAAAAAAGAATGAAAAATTGAGAGAGGTGAATAAACGGCAAGGACAAAAAAAATGAAAAGCATAATTCACCATCCATTTTACACAGATTCCCCCCCATGCACTCTCACTGAAGAACACAGTTGCCGTTATCCGCAGAGTGAAGTGTTTGCTTTAGAAATACTACCCTTGAGTTTATGTTAAAACTTCCCTTTTGCCGTCCACTGAGTGCCTCTCCTTGCAGCATATGAACACACTGACTATAATCATTGCTTGAATAAATTGGTTGACATAATGAGAAGGAGGAACGGCTTTGAAAACCTTGAGCTTGTTAGATCTGCAGTGAAACATGAGAATTTACAAGCCTGGGAAAAGATGTCATTTTTTTGTAAACGATTGCTGCAGGGTAATTTCCAGCCTTTGACAGAGGGCCAAGCTATCAATGTAGTCTGAGGGATCCAATTGAGCAATGTTCAGCTACACACATTATTCGCTTTGGTATCAAAGCCTCAGTGAATCCTACATATGAGCCATGTGCACATAAATTGCACATAGTATTTACAAGCAAAACACTAATAATAAAAGAAGAGGACAGTTTCACAGACAAATGCAACATTTGGGACAGTGTGGATTTATTGCGAGTGACACAGAGCCATGAACTTCCTCTCCATAATCCCTCACACCCCTTCATAAAAACAGAACACCCAGTAGAACCCAGCTCACCATGATCTCAGTTCTCACAAAATTCAGTTGGGGGTTGTTGTGTTGCATTATCGTATCAGGCTGATCATTCAAACTATTTAAATCATTAGAATGTGAAAATTCCATGATTCCATGAAGAGAATTCCATGATTTCAAAACATGGGCAGAATTTTAAGAAGGAGGATGATGGACCAAGTCTACCTTCTGACAGAGAACTGTACAAAGAAAAAAACTTTGTTTAATTGGTTTGGAGTAAATAAAACACACCTGTAAATTTGTATTTTTTTAAATATAATTTTCATAGGCTAAAAAGTCTCTGTGGTAGGACAATCTCCACACACATCTAGTAAATGGAAAAATGTTTTTTTTTTTTCCTCATTACTTCTTAACCTCCAACCTTCATTTTGTGATGTCATAGAAATGTTTCTTGAAGGTCAGAAAATTGAAAAAGAGGAATGGGTTTGGTTTTAAAAGTTACTGTGGGGACCAGGGTGCACCTGTGTAAAGTTCACTCGCACCTAACGGTGTGTTATCATCCATTCAGAAATCCTCAAAGACTGAATTATGCTTGTAAATCATCATTACATGTCCACAGCTTTTAAATTTTAATTCAATTAAATACAAATAATGAACTAACACAAGCCACTCTAGCTGGGGGAGGTCAGTCCACTTAAGTGAACGCAGAGAAGGCTTCATTATTTCTGTTTTTTGTTTAGTGGCTATGATAAAGTATTTTTAACAAATTATTTTGTAAAATTGTTTACTCATTCTTGCTGTATTAATAGGAGCAAAACCGGAGTCATGACAGGTCACCTTCCTGAGAGCCTTGTTCCATCCTAATTTATCTTTGAGCTGTGATTCAGGGAGGAAAAAACAGCTTCAAGTTCTGAAAGATTAAAGTACATCTGTGCATTTTAGAGGAAAAAAAAACAACCTTGGTTTTTGTGTCTTTTGAAAGGTTTTTATTTTTTCTATGTAAATTATGATCATGTGTTTTTATCCTAGTTCTTGATCATTGCCTAGTTTGTGATAGGAAAAGCTATTTAAAGTGAAAAAGAAAAAAATTGTGTTAAATTCACCGAATGTTCATCAGCTTTCTGAGACTTACGGCAGTTTTCTCCATGTTACACATTGTGGCATCTTAAAAAGATAGAATAATTCACACAACAGCTCATTTATTCTCATCCTCACCTTCAGAAAACTTACAACTAGAATTGAAGTGTAAATAGGAATTGCCAGCAAATGTAAGGATGGTGAATAGTTTCATGCATGGTTAAAATGTCACCCTAACAAGGTACCTTGAGTAAACAGGGTGAAGGAGAGAAAAGGCTGTTAAAAAGAGCCAGAACTATAGGGAAGGTGATGGAGGACATTCACAGCGTATGCAGAGCAGGTGTGATAAACTTCAGGAGAGATTAATTAAGACTGTGAAGCCTGACCCGATGCCAGGCCTCATCTGAAGCTTTCTGTAGATGCACACCAAGGGAGCGGGTGGCGTTCCTTAAAAACCCAAGGGCATCTGAGGGAATGTGTTAGACGCAGTTTGATCATCTGACAGGCGGTGACTGCCAGAAAGACATGAAAAGTCAATAGCCAAGGGCTGCGGTAGGTAGCTCGCTGATGCAAATAAATATAGAAACATTGCCTTTGGGCCTGGGACTGAAGCTTGACTTTGCAGCCATGGAATATGGGGGTGGGGTTGGCAGGTTATACTGGGGGGGTTAGTGCACTTTTCTGTGATCTCCGACTTATTAAAGGACAATCGGAGCTGTCAAAGTCTTGAAAGGAGAGTTACAGATGTCAGTTGTCAAAAGGCAATTATAACAGGCACTGTGACCTTTTCTATGCTTTCAGCATTGATTTCTCTATAATTGTCACACTATATAATTGTAGATGTGTAAATTTCCAGTGCACTAATTAAACTAATGCCTGCAACATTCTCTGTGAGCATAGCATGTTAATCCACTGTATGTTTATCTACAAAAAAATATTTCAGCATTCATAAACACTGAAACATTGAATTTGGTGCACCGAGATGCTCTCACTAGTTGTTCAGTCTCATTGAGCGTTTTTATTTATTCATTCATTTTAGCACAAGTGTAATCTTTCAACCTCCAACAGCTCGACATGCCCTTTGAATCCAATCGGCACTTAATCAACCAGTCAACATGCATGCTGACAGCTGTCAAGTGATAATCTATAATGAGAAAAAGGTACAGGATTGCATTACGTGGTGCATAACAATCATGCCAGACACTAAAGCACTTCATTAAACGCAGACAAAAAAGTAATTTACTCTGCTCCCACCTACCTGGTATCTTTTATGAGACCGCATAGTGCCAGCAGGGTATTTACAAAACAGGTTCGAAAACAGAAAATGAGTGTCAGGGCAACTTTGGCCATCAGCAAATGAGCGTTATTACACCACCCACTAATTCTGTGACATGTCCTTTCAGTCTCACGTGTGTTAGCTCAGCATAGCCCTGTGCTGTGTTTCAAAGCTGCACCTGTCCTAAAAGCAAAAATGAGAGACATTGGCTTTGAGTCAGTTATGCAAAACAAACTTCTCTTTTTAATACTTCCTTTTGATAATTATATGTTTGGTAATTGCAGTAATTAATTAAAATGTGTTTGGGGTCAAAAAGAATAATGAGGAAAAAACTTCCCTAAATGTGCTACTCAAAGTAACCGTAGAGAGTACAATGCAATTTGAATTCGTCTGGGCCATATCCTTTCAAAGATGGCAGCAAAGTGACCGGAAAATGACAAAATGAACCGCGGCCATTTCGTCAACTTGGGATCGCATAAAACGGCAGTAAGCGCTTGTTCTCGCAGGCAATTATCTCGCACTAATCTACTCAGACCAGTGAAGCAGCAACTTCATAAATCCACACATTACAAAACAGTTGTAAAACTGCTCTTTGGAGTTTATTAAATCACACCTCTGGAGACTTTGCAGAGCGTTGCATGCATTGATGTAACAGAGATGATGAATAAGCCTTACACAGCAATGGAAGCAATCGAATGGAGGGTCAGTTGCTAGAGGCAGCCAGTGTGCTGAATGCAACCCCAGCTGGACTATTTAAAGCCTGCATGAAAACCTCACATGCTGAAGGAATGCATTTTGGTGCGGAATAGGCATGAAATAAGTTTCTGTATTTTAGAATTTGATTTTTTTTTCCACTCTCACATTAAGGCAAGGGTGATTTGGACTGTACCTGTTCATTCAGAACCGTGGATGAAATGGGAGAAAGTAAGTGTGTGTGTGTGTGTGTGTGTGTGTGTGTGTGTGTGTGTGTGTGTGTGTGTGTGTGTGTGTGTGTTTCTGTTTCTGTTTCTGTTTGTGTTCGTAGGGGAGGGGCTTATCACTCAGGACATGCTTCAGGTATGCGCTTGTTTCAGGTAGATGTGTCAGTGTGTCCAATGTGATCTCAAAACCTCACTACCAATCAGGTCCAATTCACAATCTGAATTTGCCACACATTTATTCACACCACAGCTGTTCAGGCTGAGAAAACACCATGACAAAAGGCACTTTTTTGCACAAAGAAGCAGCCCTTCTCTCACAAACTAGGAAGTGTCAGGCTGTGCATGTGATCAGAGCTAAAAACCTTTTTTTTTTCCACGATAAGGACTGGTATCGAGGGACAAAAAGAATGATTTGTTTGAAATAACTCTAAGACTTTATATTTACCTTAGTCTAATGCCAGTATGAAGTGAAATGAAGTATGAGGAGAGTTACAGGACCCATGTGTAGGACCTATGAGAGGATGTAAGACAATAAGAGACTGCATATATGCAGTTCATTCTATCACAGGGAAGCTTGAGAAAAGAACAATTTTGCTGCATTCAAACCACTCACTCACACCCCACTCCCTCAAAACCCTCTGGTTTCACAGTGGGGATTAGGAAATGAATACTTTATGTGGGGTGCTGAGAAATGATCACAGATCTTCAGGACTTCAGTGGTTAGGGGTAGAATGCAGCCCCATGGAAGAGCAGAAATAGTCTAATTTCACCTTCCAATTTCATTTCAACGTTCTTTTCCGATATGAATGGAAGCAAGTTCCATTTAGGGGGAGGTTTTCTCCATTTTATTTACAGTCCTGGTCTTTAAAATGGTCTTCAGTGGAAAATAAAAGCTGGGGAGACTCTGGCTGTTATCACATATTTCGTGCGTCATCTGATAGCTCGTTCCAGAAGACTTGCTCCCATTTTGCCAGTGCAGTTTTGAATTTTGACTTAAATTACAGAAAGGTTGTCATCTTTGCCTTTTGAAAAAAAAAGTGCATTTAAATGACTCTAATACAGCTGTCAACCATCGAGTTAGAAAAATGTAGGTTCCCCCTTTCAGGACGTTAATGACATTCGGCATATCACATTTCCTCCTTGACTCTATTGCAAAGTCCGTCTGAGAATTCAGACAGTGTACTGAATAACGAATAACTATGCATAATATTTGATTTCACATTTTTTATGGCGTTCACAACTGAAAAGTGCGTTGAATTTACCTCTGCTCTTTAAAATGCTTGTTTCATAATGCCCCTTCTTTAAAGGACAGGTCATGTCAATCCCTGTAGTATTGGGTAATCAGTCATCTCAAAGAGGTATGACTATCTTTGATTTATATATATATATATATATATATATATATATATATATATATATATATATATATATATATATATATATATATATAATATTATTCTTGGACAATATTCTTGGACAATTCAGTTCACAGTGTAAGAAGTCTATCCTCATTCTCCATGTAAGAGATCCAATGATAATATTCAGTCCTAGATTGAATTGCCAGTGATAAAATCGATTGTAACACTATCTGCAAGTGTTCATACCACTCATCCTGTTGTAGCTCTGTTGGTATGGATAGGGGTCCTCGTGGTGCACTGTGGTACAATACTAATGAGATCCCTGGCTGTGTACTATGTAATTAAAATGGCAATAGAGAATGGTGAAAATCAAAGATCTAACCAATATTCTACTGGGCCCAGATTAGTACATCACCCCTCTATAGTGTTTTGGTGATCATTCAAGTAAAGCAGACGTAACCAGATGTTTGAGGCGCTCTTGGCGTATCTTGGCTAAATACTCTTGGCAGATACAAGTCTTAAGAAACATGTCAGTTTAAATATGTAATCAGTTTGTTTGGTTTTTTTTTAATATTCCCAGATCCTATCAAAAAGAAAGTGGCATAACAAGATGCTTGCATAAATTATCATGGTTCCCCACTGTTGCCGCCTGGCTGAACTACAAACAATAAACTAGGATAAACATAACAATTACACAGTACTAAACAGATAAGTGAGTCTTGCACAATGCTTGCTACCTTCATCACGGCATGTACAAGCTAACACCATTTATTTTCCTTTTTTCATGGCTGCTGCTATTACCACTGGAATTTATCATGTAGGAGACACCATCCACTTATTTTTGTAATGTCTTCATTCTGTTGTGTTGACGTGTTTAATGTCTGTTTTAAAATGTTAATGATAAAGGTCAAGCAAAGGTCAGGGGGTGCATCTGCATCGCAGGGACACTGTACTGGCTGAGGTGCCATTTGCTGGATGAGATGTGATAGAGATCCAGACTGCGTAAATCTTTTATTGCACCTGAGTATTAAACTGAGTGAAAAAGACCATGTTTATGAGACCTGAACATGAGCCAAAATAAGTGACAAAAACTGTACCTCTTTTCATTTCATATTTCAACGCTCCACAGTGCAAATGCAACATGAGTGATGTCACAGCAGAATTTGTTGTCAGGACACTTGATGAAATAAGTCTAAATATGTGGACTGTCATTCTTAAAATGTGTTTTGAGAAGTTGTGACACATTTCAGATGACAGGTCCTTCAGTGATGATGCGATGTATGCATTTGGATACATTTGTTGTTCCTCCAACCACTACAGTTGGCTGCTTTTTCATGTTATTGGCTTAATCAAGCCCCCCAAAGCATATTTTATTTTCATAAATATACATCCAGGTTAAGTTACAGGAAAGAATTTCAAGAGGCTGTAAATTTTTCTTTGAATATTTTGGCAGTGGTTGCTGTAGCAACTGTGTTAAATAGCAGACCATTTAAAGTTATTCAGTGGACCTCTTTATTGTTGAAAAGTGAGGAGATTGATTTTTTTTTTTATAATGAACCAGGCTCCATCACCCCCCACTGTTTTCCTTTTTATTTTTATTTATTGTGAAAGTGCCATTGTACAAAATAACACATTCCAGCAGTTTGTTGGTTGCAACAGTTCTGTTATATTTAAAGCTTGAAAATGAGCAGGATTACATGATGCTATATTCAATTACGTTTTTTGATTTGTGTTGTCCGTTCTTTTTTGAGTCGTTCTGTTGAAGAATGATTTCATCTCGCCAGCTTTCTCTTGACAACTTCAAAATGGACTCGAGGAATGGCAGTTAATGGATGCGTCTCAAAATTAAAGAGCTGTCATTTCATCATGTCATTTCTCATTTTGAAATGGAACTGTATCTCAAAGTATCTTTCTCCAGTACACAGTGATCGTATCTGGTGAAAATATCTGGTAGATCTGTGACAGGCTCAATATAAAACCACAGGTGTAAATCATCAAAGGTCAGGAGACAGAGATCACCTCACCTTGATTAGGTGTAACATAATGCAGGCTGCCTGGTGCAATTTAACATTTTCGGTCTGGGGGGTCAGTACAAATTTAGCTGTTGTTTGATGACCCTGTTTGATACCCTGTACTGATACACAGGAGTGAAAAAATGCAACACTCACTCTGGTGCTTGCTGCTTCTCAGACAAAATTGGAGTAGAGGGAATCTATTTGTGTTGCTTGGCAGCAGAACAAAGCCTAAGGTTAGCACATCCGGAGCTTATACATCCTGGATCAGATCTACAATACCTGTACTTATCCAGGAAGATGATTTGAACAGAAAAGGGGGTACAAAAGTAGGCTGTATTGATTGATCCTCTTTGTAATCGTGGAAAAGATTTTAGAAACGATGAGAAAAGAGCTTTATTCTGATGTGTTCAATAGTGACCAAAGAATGATATTCATAGTCGTATTCATGGGTTACATTTCAGGAAATGGTACAACCTGTTTCAACAAGAAGATAAAAGACCATGCCGTTCATATCACTCTGAAATAGACTGGTAAGGAAATTAAAAGTAACATTATGGTAAGAGACAGTCAGTGGAGCCTGAATAATTTAAAGCACCAATTACCTTTGCGAATGAATACGCCACGTACTTCAGCCTTAAGAGATCATCAAGTCACTACATCGGTCGATAAGGTTCAATTATATATTTCATGCGCCCCGAATTCAATTTACAGAAAAAAATATTGAGGCATAAATCCTTGGAGCTGCCGACTTTTTCTCTTTTTTTCATTAAATCAAAAGAAACAATTCAGTGTTTTTCATATTCATATGTTTTATTAATTACTTGAAGTTAAAAGAAATTGTGTGGAGAGACAGAAGATTGAGCAGATTTTCCAGTTAGCTGGGTATGGGACAAATACACCAATCCATTGATAATTAAAATTTAAACCCTGTGGGCAAACAACATATAGATGTTTTTTAATGTACCAAAAGTGTGTTTATAATATACTACCAGTGAAATGTTCAATCTGGAGAAACATTAACACTAATTGTTGAAACATGTGAACTATACAAGACAGAGAGAGACAAAAGCTTATTTAAAATAGACTGATACATGCTGTTAACACTTGCACTTAGCAGTGTTCTCCAGAGCAGGGACATGTGAGATGAATACAACAAAATTAAGTGTTTTACTGATAACTATTGAGTTTTCATTAGTGAGGGTTAACCTTGCTGGCCAGCTGAATATCTGTAGCTGTGTGATGCAGTTAGCAGGCTAGCTTGATTAAAATGTGACACATTAGCAAGATGGCAAGCTAATTAACAGCATCAACCTCAACCTATGTTTCATAATGTGAAAGTAGTGTCCCCTGTCTAATATTAGTTGAATATTAGTAGCTGGTGTTGTACTCATTAGTGTGCGCCGTATGAAACATACATGTATACTTGTTTTAACTGATTCTTTTTTTGTTGGAAATAAATCAGCACATTGATCTATCTATAAACACCACTAGGTCCAAAGGCCAGGGTGGAAAAGAAAGGCAGATTTGTCTTACTTTTAGTCAAGTAGACCTGGGTTTCCAGAGAGAGAGAGAGCATCTTTCCATTCACCCAATAAATCAACATCCCTTTAGACAGACAGTCACGACTTTACATAGTGAGAAACAAGGATGAGTAATTCCGGGATGACAGGGTCAGATCCTTTAATAAAGAGAATAATAGAACTGTGACTTAAATTGGAGTGTCTACGAACGATGTGAAGAGGGCTTTTATGACCCAAGCTATGAAGGACACATGTCCTTCAGGGCTGTGAAAGTGAATGAATCTTTTCAGCATAGTTTTTATTTATTTGTTTGTTTTGGATGGTGTATACTGGTTTGAGATTTATTCTTGACAGTACAAGGGTAAGTGGTTATCTTTCATAAGGAGCATCCTCTTGTACATTGAGAGTCTTGCCTGTCTAAGTGCAATGGAATAATTGTGTCATCCATCCAAACTGTTTAGCTCCCTGCTCCTTTCTTACACCCCTCTTCCTAAATATGTGCTCTTAAAGGAAAAGGGGAACCCACAGTTAACCCCTTTGTCTCTCCCAGCCCCCTCTCAGGGTGGAGGCAGTAGCCCACATGTTGTAGCCCCATCGCAACAGCCATCCAATGAAATGGAATTATTTAATAGACTCTGAACTCGGCCCCATTTCTTTTCTTGGTATGCTAGCACATGGCCGAACCCCTGATTCTGCTAGCTTTTTAAACCTGGTCTCTCTTCCCTCTGAAACCTTTACACACTGAGTTTGTGGTAGGGGGAGGTAGTGGGGTAGGGGTTTGTGGTGTTGATTCCCTCATAACCGCCACAAGCCCAACACTGTTAAAGTCCTGCATAGCTGACTGCGTAGTCACAAGATGCAGGGATTTGTTCAGGAAGTATTTCAGCAAGGCTCCATTGCTGAAATGAATGCATAGAACACTTGCTTAAATGTGTTTATTCTGCATAGCACCTCCAGCATTCACTTACGGGGGGGGGGAACATTCTGAGATGATGCATGATGGGAAATTATCAGATCATAGAATGAAATGGCTTTATAAGCGATGTGGAACATGTCCCTCTGTTTAATAATTCTGGTACACGCTATATCATATGTAGTGATACAGTATTTCTTTCTGTATGGATATGAAGATAGCTACATCCTTCTGTTGTTATCTGAGTTGTGGTATCTGAATTAAAATCAACAGAAAATCATCAGCAGAGAAACATCTGTAATTCACAAACCCAGGGCAGGAAGACCTAAGAAGTTGTAGCAGAAAGATGAGCAATGCTTGAAGATAATATCCTTAAGGAACAGAAGGAAGACAAGCATTGAAATGGCAGCAGAAGCAGCAGAAAGCTTGGGTGTCATCATCAATCCCTCAACACTACAAAGGTCACCCTTAAAATAAAGGCTTAAAGGATGTGTTACAGGAAGAACACCTCTATTAAGAGAGGGGGACTAGGTTAAAATATGCAATATGAGGTTTTGATTCAGTTATAAAAATGCAATATTTCTAAGACTTTTGCACAGCAGTATAAGTGGGTATTAAATCATGTCATGCTGATACCCAAAGTGCCAGTAGAAGCCCACAGAGGTGAGGCAACAGTGGAAAGGCAATTGCAGGTCTTGCATTGGATTCATGACAAAATTCCTTTGCTGTTCTTTTGTCTCCGCCCCATCTTATCAAGTGGTTGAAAGGGAATTGGTGATTGGCCTTTTGCCTGAGGATCAAAGTTTCCCAACTGCCAATTCCAGCCTGGGCCTGCTCCATTCTAATTAGATAATAATTGATAGTGGTTTCTTCATTTGTTCTGACACCAATGCGTCATCTGCACAATCTATGAAAATCCTTTGACAGGCAAAGCATTTGTAGCGTGCATATTTAACCAGAGAATGCATCAAACTCTAACCTCACAAGCAATTCCTTGTCTTATTTTCATACGTCTTTCAACTTGACTATTTGAAAGTGACATTGATGGCAATTCTTTTTTTTTTCCTGTTACCATTGGTTTGCATATGTTTTCAAACCCAAATCGTTCCAAATATTTGCATCGTCTGTATGGTGGAATCTGTGCAGCTTTTTTCCATGCATTTTAACATTGGAGGAAAAAAATGCAAACATCAAACTTAGCAATTAAAATCCATTTTTATTTGATATGTTAATGCCCTTCCATTCTTTTGAAAAATATGGGGCAGATGATATTTGAAGCAACATGCATTGATTAATTATAAATCCCACTTTGTTTGTATTCTGTTCTCTTAGTAAAAGTGTCAAACTGTGCAGATTAGACGATTATAAGCATGAAATAGACTCCTAAAATGGCCCTGTCTATTTTCTTTATGATATATTATGATAGTCTTTCTATAACTGTTACAAGTCACATCAGCTTTGAAATGTTCACCATTAAGGATTACATAGCACCTAGCTTGGTGGTATGATTTTCAAACCTTTCCTAAGCTCTGTTTTGCAGTTAAACTAAAGAAATGAGGCATTCCTGGGAAGTAACGCCTCACCAATGCATCAGCCATCTCAAATGCTGGCGCCAATCAGGTTTAAAAGATCAAGATTAATTCATTCACTTGTGTGCCATTAATTCATATTACACTCTCTGTATACGCACTGGCACTTCTCTCTGTGCATTCTACCACAGATATTAATATACCTAGAGACTCTTTGAATGTATAAAAATATGTATAATTTAATCATTCATGTGTTTTGTAATGGGGAATCCATAAATGGGAGCCCATAAATCATGTTTCCTAATTTAGAAAGGGTGGGCTTGTACCTCATGCATGAATCACTACTTGTTTTCTATGAATTTGGGAAAGCCAGTAAGAACTACTGCACAAGAAGTTCGAACAACCCACTGTCCTTGGGCCAGTGATTAAATATTCGTATCTCCAGTGTCATTTTATGAACTATGGGTAAGACTGAACCAGGAACTAAACTGACCCGAAATTAATTTGGGCAGTTTCTATAAATATATTCACAGATATTTCAGACATGTCCTGAAATAGTACTCATTTTTATCGGAGCTCACCAAAATTCAAAACCTTCTCTGAAATGGGATTCAGTGTGCTGGGGCATCACAAGAGCATCCTCACCATCTCGTTAAAATCTTAATTCTCCAAATCGCCACAGCTATGTGAAGTGGAACCAATTTTAAAAGTAGCAATTTCTTATCATTAGATTCTCTGGTCGAAACAATCTAAATCCATAAAAAGATACTGCTTTTAATGGGTCTGTTTCACCAAGCCAGCTAAGTCCTGAGGTTTTGGAGAAAGAAAGATCGATGTAATATGATAGTTGGAAGTGAACAGGACATGGCTGGATGATAGGACATGGCTGGCCAGGATTCTACATGTAGAATCAGGAAGACTAATTAGACAACCCTGAGTCAACCCAGGTATCTCTCAAAACATAGAACAGAATAAATTAATACATTTTCTGAATAATAAATTTTATTGTCACTGATGGGAAACCTGTCCTGGTCATACACTCAAGAGTTGCTATTTCCACAAATAATTGCATCCCATATGATTTTAAAAAATAAAATGCAATCAATGAGGTAATTAGCAAGGCATATAATGGTCAACAAGTCATATGGCACAGATTTCAAGTAGGTTAAAAAGTATGCAATATTTTCTCTAAAGCTGTCTGAGTCCTTGATGCTCTCTGTTCATAAGATTTATAAATGAAAATTTATATCTATTAAATCCACAGTACGCAGACAGCAGCATCTCCCAGATAGTATGAACTGGTACTCTGGGGCCAGGGCATGGGAGGGGTCAGATATTATTTTCAGAAGCTGTCCTATGGGTCAGTTTCCTCAAAAATATCCTGGGGGGGAAGACACAGTTAGCAATCCTATAGTGGTCCCTGCTGTCTTGGTCAGTTGTTGGATCTGCGCTTTCAGCTGCACGTTCAGTTTGAGATGCCATAACATAAGGATGACTCACTGGTGGCTGTACAGGAAAGGCGCATGATTTTTGTATCAACTCCATAGAACCTAAGTCTATGCAGGAATTGCAAGGGCTGGAGAATGCATGCACATAAATTCTCCACATGAGTGCTCCAGTCTAAGCCACTGTCGATGTGGACTAAATCTCGATGTTCGTATGGGCTTACTTGCTCTACGCGCTCGCTGTGTATCGTAATAGGGCTGTGGTCCCCGGTAGACTTTGGGTCGAAAATAATCTTCTGCGTTTCACTCACCGCACTGCTGCACAAACCTCTGAATCTCTGACTTGTTGCTGGATGTTATCTGAGCCATTGCCGAGCAAAGTGTGAATAGCAGTATCGTCTGAAAATTTAATCACGTAGTTGTTTGGTTGGCTACTGACACAATCGTTCATGTATAATGTAGAGAGGATTGGGGAGCTCATGCAACCCTTTGAGGCTCCCATACTGATTGTTTTAACGTCAGTGAGCGTGGAGTTAACTCACACTTGCTGCAGTCTGTTCATTCAGAACGAGTGGTACGATCTAATGGTGTATGGGGTTTACCTTCATCTCTCTTAGCTTGTCAATGAGGACATGAAGCTGTATTGTATTAAACATGGAGCTAAAATCAATGAACATGAGCCGTGCATAAGCTTCTGGTCTGGCGAGATGTTTTAAAATAAGATGCGCTGTTGTGCTGACAGCATCATTTTTGCCTCGTTTTTTGTTTGTAGACAAAGCAGTAAGGAACTAGTGATTATGGTACGTATGTGTGCAATCTTCATACCATAATTCACTCTAGGGACTTCAGCTCAATAGACCTTGACCTCAGAAGACTGGCTGGTTAAATAAAGGTCAAATAAGACGTGCAATGGAAACGAAGCATACAGCACAACCTATATTTATACTGCGGTTACAGATACCATTTAAACTACTTTTGTGAATGTTGATCATGACTGTTAAGGGATACTTCTTGTATAAAGTGCTCATATTACAGTTCCAAACTGTATTTGCTAATAGTTTATGTAGGTGTATGAAATAACAATCACTAGCATGTTAAGCAATAAGTAGTGAAGTAGTGGACAGAATTGGAGAACAAAAGTTCAATGCTGTTTATAAGTACAGAAATACAGCCTTTGTATATTTCAAAGGTGGCGATCTTGTGCAAATGATTAATGGCTCTGTGGAAGTCTTTCCTGCAGTACCAAAGATGGATGAAGTAGGCAATAAAAAGATGCATTGTTTTACAGTTTGTAGTTGTTAACATGTAGCAATTTATAATTAGGTGTGCTGGAACAAGGTTTATTTATTTAATTGTTTATTTAAGAAAAAGCACACTGGAGTTGATGAGGTGCAGACTTGCAGACCTAAATACTAAAAGTGGAAATGAATTATTTACTGCTATTGTTTAGTTTGGTATAGAACATCCTCTTCCTTGTTGTTTTAGACTTTTTTTCCTACATAGCTTTCTTTAGACCATTTATGGAACCATTTAAATTACATGGATGGAAAATTACCAACCCATTGCCTTAATTCAGACAACTTTAAAACATTAGCACTCCACGTACATCAGCACATAACAGGCATTGTATTTATTTAATTTTTCATTTTTACCTCCAAAACTTAACTGTTATGATTAATGAGATGAACACACAAAAAAATCATCCCACATCCAGAGTGGGAGGCCTTCTGCAGTTGTTTACTGCTTAACGCCTGTAAATCCACCCCCAAGAGCCACATCAGGTAACTCACTGGTGAGTGATTTGCACATGGTGACGTTTTCGTTGTTTGGGAACTGAAGTGAAAGGCCAGAAGACAGAAAAGAAAGAGGAAGTGATGCGCACAAATCTGTTCAATAGAGGACAGCCCAACTTCAGGAAGACAGATGGATCCTGCGCTTTCAGGACACAGATCAGAATGCTGAGTCATGCGTGGAGGTAGTTGATACATATCATAAAATATCCCATTTAAATTTTGGAGCGGAGTGCTCCTCATAACCTTTCGTCTTTGTGCATTAATAGGTCACGGAGAAGTGTCATAGATCTGGGAGTGAAACGCTGTCGGAATATTGCAGTCCTGTTTCAGTGACGTTACCCCTCCAGCAATTTAATGTGTGGTTGGAAGAAAGAGGCAGCTCAGAATAAGGATGTCTGCTGGTGGGCTAAGAAGACTGCATAATTCAAACCTGATTTCATCTCATAACATTTTGAAGAGGCACCTTGTTCCCATAAATCTGTGTACACTAATCAAATGAATCAATCTGTATTAGGTAGTAACACCCAAAAAAATCCTTCCATGAAACTTTAAAACATTTTAAATCAGCAATGTCTTTGGAGTAGTTTTGATCCAAATTGCAAATGAAAAATTTAACATTTCCATTTATTTGGATAAACTGCAACTTCATAATTGAGTTTCCAAGTGCCAAAGTTATACATGGTACATACTGTAATTTATTTAAAGCCAGATTGGCTTAGATAAGTAGGTCAGTTTCCCAGGGAACAAAGGCGTGGGCTTGAATTCTTTCACATCTCCCCCATGTATCAATGTATAACATACTGCCATATTTCAGGATATCTATTCTCTGGCAGTACTCATTCCCTGCAATTACAACGGCAATAAGAGCGAACTGTTTTGATAATAGCAACCTGCCCAGCCGGATGTTAGTGCAGTAAACTAGCGATTCATGAAATGTGCTTTCGCAACACCAACCAGGCCAGCTGTAGCGGAATCAGTCAACAGATGACAATGATTGGAGGGAGGGGGGATGACAGCAGTTTAATAGTTTTTTTTTTTTTTTTTTTGTCTTGAAAAACTTCTGGGACACTATGACTAATGGATCATTCTGCCTCCAGACCGTCCATCTACAAAAACACTGAAATTAGCTTGATCTTGTGACAGTCTTGTGACAGTGCGGCATTTTTATTTTTAAGCACAGCAGTATGTCTGTGTCCTCTCTGTACTTCAGTCACCACCGAACATACATACACATTGCTCAAAGAAAGAGACCCTCTTTCTATTGCTTTTCATGCCATTGAGTTAAGTTTTGGGAAAACGCAGTTTGTATTTTACCCCCAATACTTTTGTAATTACACCGTATTTACATGTCAATAACATGCTAATAAGTTATAGATGCAACAAGGACCATGGTGGAATTGCAGTGTAATAAATAGCGTTTGAGAGTAATTGCAGTGCAGTAAAAGGCTGCCAGCCAGCGGAAAGCTAGATTTTGTTGTGTACGGGAGTCATAAACGTGCTTAGATCCCCCACTGCCACAGGCAATACAAAGCAGAACACTTGCAGCAAGAAACAAATCAACATGTCAACATGATTGGCCAATTTTTTTGAACAGAAGAAAGTTCCCATAAACCGAAACGGTTTCGAATGACTGCCGTGCCTGCAGTTGCAGTCGGAGGGACAGAGCAAAGGTGTGCAGGAGCTATCCCTGAAGCTGAAGCTCAGATAATGTTGTCTCTTTTCTAATTTCATGAGCCACTACACAGATAAAATTATTGGAGCAGGATGAAACCTCTTGCATATATTTACTAAGACTCCTAAATGTCATACAAGCATGGAAAAAAAGATTATTTGAAATGTTTTCTTTCTGAAGGGCAAGACGCTTGAGAACTATGTGTGAGAATGCATATTGATGGAAGCACAGACGACTGCATCTGTTGGTGTAATGAGACCGGTCGTTTAAAAACATGCTCATGATGGAAGAACACACCCTGAAAAAACACCTGGGGGAACCCTGTCATGTTTCAAGATGGACAGCAGTGTGGCGTAGTGGTAATAAGCAGGGCTCATAACTGAAAAGTTGCAGGTTCGATTCCCCACTGGGGCACTGCTGCTGTACCCTTGGGCAGGGTAATTAATCCAGACTGCCTCAGTAAATATTCAGCTGTATAAAGGGATAACATGTAAAACTGTGACCTATGTAAGTCACTCTGGATAAGAGCGTCTGCTGAATGATAATGATGTAATGTAAGATGAGGTTATGCACTAACCTGGCAGTACCTCTGACTGAGATGTCCATCCTGTCTAAAACACTGTAGGCTTTGTATTGATTTTCACCCTGTAAACTCTGTTTTGTTTTTTAATAAGAAAATGGAGTACTATGGAACTCTAAACCTATCAATGGATAAGAAAATATGGTCATGAATGAAATACTTGCCATATGTATGTATGTAAATTATCATAATCAACATTCAGTCTGAATCCTCACCTCGAAGAACCAGAAGGGAATCAAGAAAGGAAATCAGTTTCTGCCAAAAAAGGTGTATATTTTACAGTCACTCTGGGATGCACCTAATTTGAAAGCAGTTTGGCTGGAAAATTGACAGTCATTTTATGTGTTTTGGCCTGAGCTCAATCCCCATTACAGGGCATCTGTCTGTGCCTCTGACGAATGCCTGTTCCCCATGTTCACTTTACAGCCCTAATGTTCTGTTTTCTGGCCCCTAAAAGCAATTGAAGCGATTCATCTACTGTATCAAAGCAGAGCAGTTTGGGGTTGGAGATCTAGGGTATACAGGGTATACTGTATGTGAAGGACCTTAGACAGCATTTCACTAAGGTACTGATGGGAAATGAAGTCCAGAGTTAGTCTGCAAGTCCTCCGCAGTATAGTATGGTTAGTCAGGATGGACATAAGCAAGATAGTAAGTAAATCGCTTTAATGCCCTTTAAATGAACTTTGTCATGCGCACGTATACAGAGATTTGGGCAGCATAACTTGCATATGACTCTGTGACTTTATCTGCTATCGGCTGCTTATACCTCGCCTGCTGAATTGGTTGCTTCTTGACATGGTTTTGTGAATACTTGCTTATTCACAAAACCATGTCAACATGTGTTTCCTCCAAGGATGACTGTGCCATTTATCTGCATAGTTCCCAGGATTGATGAATGCAGGTGATGGTTTATTTCAAACATTTATATCCAGGGAGATGGATTTGGCAGACCTTGGTTTTCCCTGCTGTTTTGTCCTTTTGCTAGTAGTCGTAAGTATGTTGGAGAGTTTTCACTGTTGCTGCACAATTTGAGGAGATACTTCAGAGTAGAATATACTTAATATGTTTGTTTCATGGAACACTGGCCCATGCAAATGACAGAAAATATGAATAAAGTCATGCAAAGGAATTATGAATCAATGTGCCATGCTGGAGATGAATGCCACTGTACCTTCTGAACACATTATTATCTGAAGAAATGTGAGTAGATTATTGAATCTCGTATTATTGTGACAGAAGAAAGCACGGCTGTGGAATAGTTTTGCATAAACCATTAATGTGTTCCCCGAAAATAGTACTGAACCTTTAATATTGTTCAAATGGAGGCGTGAAATCACGTCAGGAGTTACAGACTTATCTTTGTGGACATAGCCGCTGGAATGGGTTCATTAAATTTAACACCGTGTCAGAGTTAAAAGGCATCATTTCGGTTAAAGCGATTAACATATTTGGATTTTTGTGTGTCAAACATTGCAAATTAAGGTGTCATGTTTTAATGAGGAAAGACTTATCGTTGATAAATGCTGACTTTGAATTCCTGTTACAGTTGCCAGAATCCATGTTTAATTATATTTCACCAGTTAGCTTCTGTAAGACTCAGTATGAGAGCTCAGTCATGGCATCGAGTCTGTTGGCTTTTTAACTTCAGGAAAAGGTGATCTAGGAAATTGAGGTAAAGTGAGATACAAGATGGCAGTAAGGAGCTGTCTCGGTTTTCACTTAAAATCAGCAGAGGATCTTTGTACCATTGACTTTATACAGTATTCTCTCAATCCTCACTCCATCTTCTCATGATGGTATTTTTCCAAAAGGTATTGCCCATTTAGTTAATTCATTAGAAGGCTGGTGGTTGGAAATTACTATGCCTTTGAAACAGTCAGCATTCATCAAAAGTCAAATCAAATTTTACCCCTGCAATGATTTTTCCTGCTTGTTATATGGGAACTCATTGATTTCATTACAGGTTACCTTTTGATTTTTCCATTCATTTTTGAGGAGCTTTTATTTAGCCTTTCAGTTATATTGAGGAAAACAAAGTACTCTTGTGTAAACCGTGGAGGTTAATTAATTACAGTATCATTTTTCATTGTAGTCGCTCCTGAGTATTTACCCAGGTAGCAATTTATTATACAGGTCTAATTACATTGCAAATACTGTGTATCCACATTGTTATCAAAATCTTGTTATATGAAAAACATTCAGTACCATAAATTGACATTTTCAGTTTGCAAGTTGCCAAGGTCATCTGAATAATTTCGTTGTCCTAACCTTTCAATTACAGATATACCTTGGAGAATGAACTTACTTTGTGATCAAGGTAGTATGTTTTACATATTAAAATAAGGTTAGATTTATATTAATTTACTCTATCCAGTGTACACTGTAACTAACAGTTATAATGCAGTTAATGTGAAATGGCATCGGGTCACAGTCTAGTTATATAATTATTTATATTACAGTATAGCTATTACAGTGTACTTAATGTGTAATGGCAAGCAGATACACTCTTGTTACCAAATGACAGTATAACTGTTCTGATATACCTATAACTTGCAATGAAATGCAAATGTTGCCAAAAAGTGTGTTTAAAAAAAAATGGCCTTATGGAATACATGTACATCATTAAGGTGTACTTCTTATAATAAACCATGTTCAACTATAACAGTTATAATAAAAATAATAGTTACACAATACTTGGTTTCAAATGTACAATGTGTTTGTGAAGGTATAACAACAACATGTAAAGTAAACGGCAAGTGAATTAGTATTACTTATTTACATAGTATGTTGTCCATTTGGAATAATGTTATGTGGTCTCATGCACGTCTGCTTAAACCATGATGTGGACTAACAGACTCATCAGTAAGACACATCAGTTGCTCTTAAGAACAAAAATCTCTTCATTTGTTTCTCCCCTTTGGCTCGGCTTACAGTCAAGTAAAGCAAGAAGGGCTGTTCTTCACCACCTCACTACATATCCCATAGTCTAAAACTCAAGAGAAATCTATTAATTATTAAAAGCAGTCTATTATTTAAGACTTAGTCATCACCTGGTGCTGAGACCCTACTTGCCTCGCATGTTCAATTTATTTATTCTCTTTGAGGCTCTTGTTTTGGCAGCCTCTGTAACGTCTGCCCACCTGTGAAGGCCCGCTGCCGTCAAAAACACTGGATGAACACAAAACATCCACATCGCTTTCGAATTTGTTCACATAGAGCAGCAAACAACCTGACACTTAATTTTCTTAGCGAGAATGGCTGCCATTTTCATAAACGCATTAATATTCCCAGGCAATTAAGAGCTTAAGTCGCACGTGCCCAAGAGCAGGGAGCGTATCGAAAAAGCTCAGGCAGCCGCACTTTGTTTGTGAAGACTTCGCCGTTCGCCCTCACGCGTGTCGCCAGAGGCATTGTGGGTAAATTTTCAAGACGGATCCACACTGTGCGGCGCCGAGATTGTGGCAGAGCACAGAACATTTAAGTTGCAACCGTGTAACGGCTGTCGAAGGACTCATCTCTCACCGTGGAGAAATTATTACTCCGCAGGGTGGTCATGTGGCTATAACAAATGAGTCATTTCTTTTATAAACGCGTTCTCTTTCTGAGTTTTCCTTTTTGTGCAGGGCGATAAGGGCTTTTTTGTATTCAGCTCTCCAGAGTGGCACAGTTGGTAAAAATCTTGTGTTAGAAAAATGGTTCACGTCATAAGCAGGTATATCACAGCCCTGCCCTCGCCTTGCGTCAGATCGTTGTGGTGACTCGAGTGGATGGCTGAATGCGTGATTCTAAAATGAGGAGGAGAAAAGGGGTGTGTGTGTGTGTGTGTGTGTGTGTGTGTGTGTGTGTTTGTCTGTATGTACTGTATGTATGTATATGTGTGTGTGTGTGTGTGTGTTTGTGTGTGTGTGTGTTTGTCTGTATGTACTGTATGTATGTATGTGTGTGTGTGTGTGTGTGTGGGTGTTTGTCAGTATATGCTGTATGTATGTATATATATGTGTGTGTGTGTGTGTGTTTGTCTGTATGCACTGTATGTATGTATATATATGTGTGTGTGTGTGTGTTTGTCAGTATATGCTGTATGTATGTATGTGTGTGTGTGTGTGTGTGTGTGTGTGTGTGTGTGTGTGTGTGTGTGTGTGCGTGCATGTGTGTGTGTCCACCACCTTAAGTGGATAATGTGCTGTGAAGGGAATTACTTGGCTTCTGATCTATTAGTTCTATATCAAAGATGTTGACTGGTTGAGCCTTAAACCTGTGCTCTGGTGCACACACACGCACTCTTTAAATAGTGTGGTTTAGCTTTTTTTACTCGCCTAAAACACAGTAACTGTGTTATTGTCAGCAAATGCACAAACACAATAAACCATTAAACTGTTTGCACAGGTAAAACCTGATTGTCAGTTTGAAACCTGTTTGCTGGAAACCATGGAAGCTAAAAATAGTCTCTCTGCAGCCTCCAAAACAACTCAGCGCTCCTGGGTTACCTTGATGTTAAAGTCATCAAGCTAACAAAAATCGACAGAAGGTCTGTAGTCCCTCGTTACAGACTGCACCAAAAATGCCCTGTGCCTGTCTCAGGCTAAATGTCCACTATTATCTACACAGTATGACACCGGTGCCTGTCCTGCAGCTATCGAGGTAAATATGGCCAGCACAATGGCTAGTTCAGCACGCTTTGGAAAGTGGCATTCACTGTACAAACTAGAACCATTTCCACACAGTGCCAGATTTGCTTCACATACATCAGTCACCCCTCTGATAATGTTGCGAGACATGTAAGGCCAGATGCCAAAAAATATCTTTTCTCTTGATTCTGTTTTGACTGAATTTTCACACTGGCTGTGGATGCAGCATGTTTGCTAGTTGGTTGTGTTTTTAGGTGTTATAGTTCTCTCCAGCATGGTGATGGAATTTGGAGGGAACACGTGGTGAGCTCCGTTTACTTTGAGTCAATTTATACCATGAGAGTAATTTATTATTATTTTTTAAATTACACCCCCATGTAAAATTTCCATTAAATTGTATTTATTCATGTGTATCTCCACATATGCTTTGTTGCATTAATGACTAGTGGGATTAAAACTACTTGCTGTGTGGAGATCCTGACTTTGAATGGCAGCATACAGAAATATGATTGCGAATAAAGAGCTTGTCTTTCCCCCAGGACCAATCTCCAGTCTAGTTCTGCTCTTTCTCCCCGTGGCACCTTCCCCATCTCCCATAAGGGAATGTCCTATAAAAAACCCAACAACTTACTTTCCACAGGAGAATGATCAAATGTTTAATACTGTTATATTTAAGCACGTATAGTAATTAGTGTGTCAAAAATAAGATAATTTTATTGGAAAGTTTTACCTTATATCAGGGCAATTTGGCTGAGAAAAAGAAACGTGTGGCATGAGTCTTTATACACAACTATGTGCACAGTTTGTAGACACCCGTTATATACAAATAGTGCTCTGGAGTTTATATATCAAATATGTTGATTATTAGCAGAAGCATAAGCGTAGCTGTATGTAGATGTATTATCTTCTCTTCTGTTTTAAAATTCCTCCTTGTTTTCACATTCTTATATTTTATTTTCTGGTTTCACTCTCATTCTCCATTTGCTTATTTAGTTTTCAAACCCGAGTGAACAAAGCAGGAACAAGTCTGGGGAAAATGTCATTCAGACAGAAAAACAGATCAGAAATGAGATGGAAGGCTGTTGTGCAAATGCGTTAATCTGAAAAGCAGCAATGTAGTTCTCAAAGATTAAAAAATATGCTGCAAAGTATGTATTTATATAACAGATTGCTATGGAAACTTTCTCTACCTTCGCCATATTGGGTCACCAGAATACTTCATATCCACTCATGATTAAAAAAGTGCTATATTTTACTCCTGCTGAAATCTGGAGTTAGCCAAGTTTAAAAAAAGATATATTGAGGGTGTGATTGTCTCCCAGTGGAATGTCTCCTTGAAGAAAACACACCAAATATACTA
Source organism: Megalops atlanticus (assembly GCA_019176425.1). Classification (NCBI taxonomy): domain Eukaryota; kingdom Metazoa; phylum Chordata; class Actinopteri; order Elopiformes; family Megalopidae; genus Megalops; species Megalops atlanticus. The sequence goes on from CM032899.1 coordinate 18,454,688, forward strand.
TGTAGATGGATGTGTGAATATAGCCTCTGTAGTAGAAATGTATCTTTAATATTATACAATATAATACTATTCAGTATAATTATCATGTATATTATTGATTTGTTGTCATCAGTTATTCTTACTTCAGGCTCATTTTGTGCATCGCTTACAGCATTATAGGTTTTAGTAAAGCACGGCAGACCAGTGATCCCATTCAACTTATCGTGCACAAACATTTGCACATCCATGTGGAGTGTTTTAATTGTTGGGCAGGAAGAAGGTGAGAACACATTTGCTCAAACCTTCACATAGAGTTAAAAATCTTGCACCTGTATCACTGATAGCATGTGCGCATCAGGAAAATCTCAAAGACCTCTGGAAAGACACCAACAGTTGTTCAATGAAGAAAATAACACATAGGGGATGTTTTGGTTGGTTTTACTTGAGCATTTATTTAGAAAAAGGCTTTCAGGGGCCGTTAGCTTGGCGTAAGCTTTATTACGTCCAATTAAACAGCTTTACTGAGCTTCATTTTCACATTCTTACAGACTTTTTCCAGGAAAGTTTGAATTCATTTCAAGCTCCAATTAGCTGCAATTTCAAGGCAATTTCAAGCTCCACTTTTCAGAGTGGTAGAAAATGCCAGTCAATGTCTCAGATGTTCTTGTTACATGGTGCAACCCATATTTAGCATAGCAAGGAAAAAGCACTTTCACCCCCTCTACACACACACACACACACACCCCCACAGAGCTTTGTGTCAAAGCTCAAGTGCAGCTTTTGAGGAGGATTAACACCACTACAGATTCTGAACAGAAACCAAAGATGTGAAGCATTTTTCTCCAATAGGATGGTGTTGAGATTATTATTGTAGATTCTTTTATTTTAGTGTGGCATTGTGGGTAATGACTGGAACCTGCTGAGTCAGCAATGTCCTTAATCCAAAAATCACTTTTTTTCCCCACAAAAATAAATTAAATTGGCCTCATAATAGATTGTGGAGACATCTGCTTGTAACTTATTGCTAATGAATTACATATAGATTAGTGTCCTTATACTTATGCAAGGTCCATGACTATCTAGAAATAAAGAAACATAAAGATTTAACTTGTAGCTGGTACAGTTAATTATGTCCATATCTGGGAGCCTATACCATGCCACTCATATCCTAACACAGTCCTATATGATTCTTCTCTATTTGTTCATTTCCTACTTTAGTTCTTTTTAGGTCACTGCCATTCTCTGCCAAACTAATAGTCTGGATGGTTGAAATTCCAAACAATGATTTGGGAGGAGAATTTGCAGACAGTAGCTGCGCAATTAAAAAACACGTCCCATCCACAAATACAATAATTCCCATTCACTGCTTCCTTTTCATGTCAGCTATTTGCAACATCCCTCCTCCCCCCATCTCTTCCTCTTATTTCTATTCCTGTTGTGATGTCCAAATGTGTGTGTGTGTGTAATTGTGTGTTGGGGGGGGGTGTCAACAACCTTAGCCTGCAAGATACAATCCCTTCATTGGACTTCAGGCCAAAGACCAGCATCCCTATGCCCCCGTAAACAGGCTTGTACTCCTTATTCTGTTAAAATTCATATGTACTGAATTATTATTGTAAAATATTTTGTTTTGAAGTTCCTGAACTAGTCACGGCATTCAAGGCAGATGGCGTTGTACTCAAACCACCATGCTCACTATGTTCTCATGCTGTTTTGTGACGAAACAATCCTGGCTGGTGTTACTGCCCCCAGGATTTCCTGCAACCCTAAATGAGATTTTACATGTCCTTATTGTAGTTTTGACAGTCCTGCACTGATAATTTGAAATGAAACACACAGATGTAAGTTGCATGTACCACACTGGGGGTCAGATTTGTGCATTGAATGATGGTTTCATTTGGCCATAATCAGATTTGGCTGTGCTCACTGGCTTGTCCTTGATGTATGGCATAATGGCATCAAATGTTGTTTCTTGTATAGCATTTCGTTAGAGACTCTGTGTTCTTGCACTCATTTCTGTTGTTTGGACCCTTATGCATCTCTCTCAGTTCCCATACACACACCCCAGCCCCCTCTCTTTCCCTTCTCTAATTGACACCATTTCTCATCCTGTGTCTCCCTCTTATTGATGATTTTGAAGTGACAATAGATCAATGAAAAGCATGAATCCAGAGCTGCATTTTCACATATGAAGTGTAAATGAACATTGCAAATCAGTTCACAGCTCATTCTGCACTCAAATTGTTCTGCCTTTTTTTTAAACACACGCCACAAACTGTGAACACAGCATGTTCAAGCCGGTCTCACGTTCAGTTGGGGGACTTTTTTGTGCTTTGTGCCTTTTTTGTGAATTGCTATTTGCATGTCGAGCAACCAACGAAAAATTGTGTAGTTCTGCAGATGTGTTTGGATAGATATTGACTGTGTTGCACATGATCTGACCATGTCACCACAGAGTCATGCAGTATAGCCTGCTTATGTGCATTTCACATCAGTGTCCATACAATCATTAATGCAGATTCAGTAGATACAAATTTCCATACAATCAAAGCATGAAGGTTGCGTTTGATGTGGTTATAGCGGTATTTTTCTTTTGCTTGGAGTCCAAATGGGATTCGGGTTGCTGACCTTGGCATGAGGTGGTTGGATCCCCCAATGTGGACATCAAAAACAGCGAAAAGAAAGGGGGAGATAGGGTGGAGGAGGGACGGCATGAACAGCTGACAGTCAAAGGAACATGTGAGTGGGATTTTTGTTTTCATGGATGGGGCCATTTTGTTTAGGTTTGGTTAATTGTGTAGGGGTTGTGTGAAAATTCTTCTCCCGAGTCTGCATTTGTTACTTCATTAATTTCAGCAGGATGTACACAAATTACATACCCTATGTCACAGTGTTTCCCAACCCTGTCCTGGGGACATGCTGTTTATGGTTTTCATTCCAGCTGGGGGCTTAATTAATTAGGATTGACTGAGCTGTTGAGTATTGATTTTCATGCGACACCTGTACATTTAATTTTCTAGAAAGTTTTGTATTCAACCAACCATTTTGTTATTATCTGTGCCTTGAGCAAATCAGGCTCTGCTATCTCAATGTTTTACTGAAGTTGAATATGTATCAGTATATAATTTGCTTAAGTGGCTGAAATAGAAATAACATAAAGAAACCATTTATTTGTATCCTTATGTTACACCAAACATAGCGTGAACAGTTCATATCTGTAATAAATAATCAAGAACAGATACATGTTGAATGATCCCAAATACAGGTGAGAAGTCAGTCAACACCTGAATAAAAACCAAGCAATCAGACGCACAAAGACCAGATTATACAGCAGATATATTGGTTGAGGCAAAAAAAAACTGGAGTTGCTGGGTTCCTTGGGAAATAAATGAAACATAGTCTGGTTTTAGATCTAGACACAGGCAGCAGATGTTTAAAACTGAAATGTCTCCGTTATTATTAGAGTAAGTCCAAAGTAATAATGGAATCTGAAAATATCAGAGGGGCCACAGGCAATGAGATATAGATTTAATTATACTTTAATTATACAGGTACTTATCAGGCTCAGTTTTCCTCTCCAATGCGAAAATGCTTTGGAAACCCCATCGTTATCTTGTCCCTGCAGATGGGAATGCCTTCGTTGCTAATGGTTGTGTGCGCACACAGGTAATGTGTGTCAAGCCCACATAATGAAGTTCAAATCGATGCTGTAAGTGTAGTTTTCACAAACCCATTCCTCTTCGTTGATACTGTAGGTCCCTGAAAGCTGAGTGGATTTTTGAGTGAGGTGGGCTTGAAAAGCTGCAATGTCTCAGGCTGCTGACGAGTAAAGATTTTCGAGGGAAGAAGATTAATGCACTGTGATGTTGCAGTAGCCCTAATAAGATTCCAGCAGTAGGAAATCCAGACAGGTTCAAGTGTGAAGGGTGAAATTCGATTGGGACAGACAATTGCTTCTCCTGCTTTTATTTATTTGTTTGTTTATTTGTTTTGAGCATACGAATCAGAAATGCCTCATCGCGTTTTTGATCTTCATATTCGGATGCGAACTAAAGCATGCTTTCTGTCATCCTCGGTTTGACACCCGTGGTAAATGGAAAGAAGAAGGGTGTATTGTATGAGCAGACCGCACAGTCTTTTGCTGGCCTTTTCGCACAAATTTCTATCAAATTAAAGAATAACAAGGACCAGTTATGATGACAAATACGAGACTGGAGACAAAGAAGTGAATAAGCCAATGCGTGCATGCACACACTGCATCACGAAGTATGGGTTCACAAGAGAAGTGCAACATACGAAATTCAAACGAGTTATTTATAATACTTTACCTTAATCTACTTCGACTGGGTTTGGGTCCTGGGCTGTATGTACATATTGTACATCTGCATAATTACAATATGACAAACTATCTTCTGTAGTGGTTTTAGGGATGCACCAGATGGCAAGGATAATGTATGCGTTTTCACACGTTACACCTGGCCTGCTTTGTAATGCATATTGTAGTCACAACAGAATGTTGTTAAAAGGAGGACTGCTCATTGGGACAGAGAATACAGAACAGAGGGGCCAGGGCTGTCCCATGGAAATGCATGTTGTATCATGAAGCATATTATTTTCCAGAATATAGGATACATATTCTAGATAAAGTGTAAGCAGTATGCACATTACCCCTAACCCATAGCAAAACACAGTAATTGCCTCTGTCCTTTTTTTCTTAATTATGCAATATATTTTGAGTGGTTTATGGGGCATTCAAGCTCATAATGTAAGTTTCTTGTTTTATTTTGCCATTTGAAATTATGGACTACACTGTCCTCAAAACTAGTCTCAACTAATTTAGAATCATACCTTCAAAAGGAGTAGTGGTTGACTTTGATATGACACAATTTTTTGGTTGTTGTTTTTCCTTCCATAAAACAATAGCAGCCATGAACACACATGTGGATTGCAACAAAAGTAACTGACAACCTCATGACAAATGTGTGTGCCTGATCAGTCCTACAGCTCCAGCATGAAAGCCCAAATACAGAATATCAGGTAGGAAATTGATGTCAGATTGGCCATTCAGGTTCATTTCAAGGGCCAAATTCCATGCAGTGCAGAGAACAGTTCCACCATTAAAATCCATCTGAAGTGCCATTTTAGACAGCTCTAAAGAGTCAGAGGTATTCGTGATATTTCGCTTGAAAGCGATTCACATCAGCGAAAAAAAAAAGGAGCTGAAGTCGTCAGCTCTTCTGGGTATTCGCGTTGACGGGGTACAGAAGATGTGTCCGTTGGGCCACTGTGTGGCCGTGTTTCTGACAGTTTTCCCTGACTGTCAGATTTCCCTTCAGCACAGCTTTCTCCACATTTCAGCCAGACTGCGTAATAAACCTTTCTTTGACACTTTGTCACAAAGAGCTTGGGCGCAGACATTGTCAACTCACAATCTGAAGGGGTTGAGCCGAGCAACTTTTTTTTTTGACTGCAACTAAGCAACAGAAACGGGAGTGTCAGTCACTCATTCACTGTGTCAGTGGCTCTCCCGAGGTAACAGCAGGATCTTTATTCACCACAGGGGTGGTGAAAAGCCACTAAAGAGAGGATCCATCAAAGTAGTCGCAACATCCAAAAGTGTGTGCTTGCTATTTTTTTTTTTTTGCACCACTGAATATTTAAAATTGTTCATAAATAACACATTCAATAACAGTTGTATATATCTTAAGTTAGATGTATTTTAAATAGATAAAATTAAATATATGTAAAATATAATGCAATTAAAATATAGATTTAATGAATTTAAAGGGTTTGAATTTGATGGATTTGAAGGTGCCTCCTCACAACTATAAGACTTTACCTCTATCAAAATCAAGGTCAAGAAATAAGTAACTAAAATTTTCATACAGCTAAGGCTATGAGAGTTTAGAGTAAAACAAAGACAGATGGTTCTGCTAGCATTCTGAAAGAAGACACACAGACAGACAACAGTACCTCTGAATGAGTAATGCTCAATCAAAAAGTCATCTAAATATATTACAAGGTTAAAGTAAAGCCTTTGCTTGCGTCATCAGACATGTGGCTTAAACTTCCTGAGGCAGAAACTGACCCAGAATGTGGATGTATGTGTCCTTCATGTAGTCTCTTCTCTGACCATGCTAGAAGAGCATATATATGTGCGAGATAATGTAGAGGATATATGATATTGGGCTCTAAATAAATGAGATGTGCATTAAATCTCTGTGCCTGTATTGGCATTTATTGATAAATTAATATGAGCTTGATGAAATTCTTAGGCTCTGAAATGGGCCAGTGCTAAAGGTGAAACAGAGAAGAGGTTAGTAGGGATGGGGTGTGTTTGATAAATATCACCAAATAGCTGGCAACCCACCTTCACAACACATACATATACAGTCACATGTATACCATTCTGACCTTGAAGGTACAGGAATATCAGAAGGACTTTGTTTCTAAATCTATCAGCAGGCACTGTACAACAGTCATGTCATAAGCTATGCAAATACTGTAGCAGCAATCATAACTGAGCAATGCTTAAATGTGTGCTTTTATGAACCTGCCTGCCATGTTGGAGGAGTCTCAAATCGGTTCCACAAAACTGAAAAGAAACATTCTCTGTCCCTCTCAGTTCTTTATTGCAAGGCAAGCTTTATGCAATTTTTACTGATTCCTTTAAGAATCCAGAAAGAATGGCTTGACATGCTGTATTGTACCCAGCCTTACTCTGAAGGTTTTTTTTTTTTTTTTCTTTCTAGTCTGAACTTCTTCAGGAGCATTCCAAAAGTTCAGTCCTGGCCGTCCGTGATATACTACAACACCCGACATGACAGTAAGGACACATGATGAATTGGCATCCGAGTCATAGCAAGGCAAGTGATTAGACCAGCTTTAATTGACTTCAGGGCTTTTTTCCCCCCTTAGTCTGAAGTATTCTTTGAAGTCTGTAACAAAGCCTCAGATATACTGCAGAAGGCTACAGGCTGTTTTTAGTCAAGCTATTTGCCAAATTGAGCATCAAGTAAGAAAAAAAGTCCATCAGGCATGCCCTCAGGCCAAAACAGGAGAGCATTTTATTTTGGATTTCTGAAATGATCTCCCCTTGTTGCAGCCCTGTCTTCTTTCATTGGGCCATTGACAGTGATTTCAAAGTGAAATTGATCCATGCGGGCATTTTTACTACAATGGTATCGACGGTCATTTGCACGCAATGAGACTGTTCCGTCTGACTGCAATACACTTTGTCTTTAGTTTTGAGTAATCAAACAAGGAAATAAAATATTTCCTTTCATTTGCTGGCATTGCATAAAATTTTCCGTTAAATTTTCCATGCACGCACCAAAAACATAATGTTCTGTAAGTAATGATAGAAAGTAATACTAAATTAAATTTATGACTCAAAATTTAAAGCAAGCACTTAAGACCGAATACCCACTTAAATTGAGAAGGTCTGAGGTAGTGAGTACTGTACCAGTTACAGGTATGTGTAATTTTCATATGCCCATGCTGTACATGGAGTGATTGCTCATAAGAGGTATGGTTGTAATCCTTCTCTTCCCACAAGCAGCCTGATCTTCTGTTTTCCTGGTATACAGCTTGCAGCACCCTAATGTTCATGGAGGTGTTATTTTCTTCTCTCAAATCACAGTGCTCCATTCCTCAGTCATGGCGGCGATCTCTGTTCTTCTCAGTACAGCCTACCATGAAAAATACAACTGTGAGACTGCTACTCCTGCTCCTTCCAGCTTTGGCTCCCACCACACAGAATAGAGCACAAATATTCTTATTGTTAACTGTATTCTACTTGCACAGTCTATGTTGATTGTGGGGGTTTTTCCCAAGTATCTGTGCAAGATAAATCCTAACTGTTAACATGTTTGAGTGGGGGTGTTCTACAGCCCAGTTTTTCTTTCTATCAGCTGAACCAGATAAGTGTCATATAGGACAGTGAGTGGCTTGCTGAATGACTTCTGAGTTTGCTGCTGACAAAGCTTAGAATGACCAGAAAAAGCACTGCTGGAGCCTTGATTCTGTAGCAGTTTTAATACAAGCAGTAGGCACATATTTAGGAGCACAGAATGAAAAGAATTAGGAGGCTATGATGGTGTATATTTTGCATCAACACTGAAGGACAGAATGGTAGTGGGTTCGTACTGTACTTCCAAGATCCCTCCACAAATAAGCTGGGAGTGCATAGCACCTGATTATCCCATGTATAGGGGAAATGCCTGTAATATGTATCAGTTTCATAAATCAGACACTGGTGCACTGAGGCAAGAACACGTGCAGTCACTTGGGCTCACCCAGAAGTGTTTAGTGACCAGATGCACCACAGGAACCCTGTCAACATCGTCTGCTGGACCAATCACAACAGCCAATCATTTGCGAGTTTGAGAAATGGCACTTGGCTCTGAAGTGGCCTAGCATGACCTAAGTCCACTCTCCAGAACAGCTGTGCTGGTAGAGCAACAACAGACTGGCAACTAAGCAAGAGAGCAAATCAATAATGTGGCAAAATGACACAAAGCATCTCAGCTCTCATAAGTCAAATAGTTCCCATGAACCCCACAGGAGAAATAAACAGATATTGTAGCAATAGTAATATTGGACCACGAAAAGGCACTGGGCCTCCACATAATGTATTATTTGTACTTTTGCCACATAATTATTCTCAGTGACATATGGTTCCTTCTCAGGTGAAGTGAGGTAATGGGACAGAGTCTTTATAAGCAGATATGTCATGTTAATGAAGATGCAGTACTCTTCTATAAGTCAGTTAAGTCCACCCCAAATCCACAGTACTTCAAAGCATAACTTACTATTTCAAATCATAGGGTCCTTTAGATAAATGCTCATCTCATCAATGTGATAATCTAAATAGGTTCTACAGCACAGGAAAGGTAAATCCCTAGGTACTTCTTTCACAAACTCAAAGATAACAATGGCAAATTGGGCTGTTTATCACAAGCATAGAGTTTGACAGCTCTTCCCTGATATCAGGTTAGAGCGCCAAACAAACATTTAAACACTTTGACTTTTAAGACTTGCAAACTGACTGCTAAGTTTAAATCTATATGCATGCATTTCTAAAACTAAAAAGTTATTGTTTTTCTTTTACAAACTTTTTAAGAGTGCTTCCCTTCTTTCTGGGCTAGTAAAACAAAAAATGAGGGTGTGGAACATTTTCATCTTAATCAGGAAGGGCATTTTGCACCTGAAATGTAACCATCTCAAATACAAGGTATCAAAAACGAGAAATCTAAAAATTGCAGTGGAAAAATTTCCCAGAGTCTACATCGGGGTTATTTTGACAAGCCTACATAGAAAACGTACACTTGGTTTATAGTGTTTTTTTTTCTTTAATTTGATTGTAATTCAGCATCAGTGTTCAAAAGCATCTTGGTCTCATTTTATTCTCTTTAAATTGAGAGGATGGGCAGTTGTTTTTTTTCTTTTTCTTTCCTTGACAACATGTCAAGGAAAGCTGAATTTTATATAGTGTCATAACCCTTATCAATCATACATCAATCAAATGGCTGAATTCTAGCCCAGTGTCTGTGACCATCCCACTTCTGCCACCACATTCCTCATTCTATGACAGCTCTGTATGATGGTTTGGAGTGACCTTTGTCATTCTGGAAATTGTATCATCCCCTTTTACGGCTGCTGACCTCAGTGGAAAGTTGTGGTAGGGGGGCTTTTATTGGAGTAGATACAGCGGAACATAGATATAACCTTAGCAATAAATCAACTGACAGCACAACACATGCTGATTGTTTTTTTTTCTTCTCACATTTGCTGTAGGTCCCAGAAAGTTGATTTGTTATAATGGAAAAACACTATAAGAGAGTTCTGTTTGCAGGCAGGAACCAGGGACACTGACAGTGCTGAATTTTCATCAAATCACCTGTCTATTTGAATTGATTATTCAGTGGGTGGATCTGTTTGTACATGATTTGCATAGAATACATTTGGTAAAATAACCAAACAGATGTCCCAGCCAATATATTGCAGTAAAAATAAAATAATTCCTCTCTGTAAGTCCTGACATTTTTCCTATAGACAGTATTTCAGTACATCTCTCTGGAATGTTAATCTAGTTCAACAGACCGGTGGAAACGTACAATGAAATGAAGTGTCCCACATGTATATTTCATGAATAACACATTAAGAAAGGGATCAGGGGATACTGGAGTCACTGTGACAGTTCATCAATAACCTGATCACAAACTGATCAATATCTACAGCACAGAGCCTGGCCAAGCATCCCTTCCATGGTTATTATTTTTAGCATCAAAAGTATGATGATCCTACAGCATACCATCCCTCAGAATTGCTTACTTCTGTTTCTAGTGTTCTGCTCCATGACTCTCCCCCTTTCATTATTTCTAGTAATACCGCTATAAGAGGCAGGATGTGTCTTGCATTACAGTCAAGAAATTGCCCTTCAAAGCCCTGAAGTCCAAGGGGTGTTTTACAGAGCTATCGCAAACAGACCAATTTCCTGACCAAATAATATGTAGGTAACATTTAATATAAATGATAACATACCAGCACCAAAATCTCAGTGCAGCCAATTAGATGTATTGTGGGGAACCGGTTATGGCTGGCGTGATCTTTAAATAAGTGACTTTCAAATTTGTCTGCAGAAGAGCATGAGATGTTATTCTGGGGGAAAAAAACAATTGTTGGGATGAAGTGCAGCCACCTGGTTTCATTACTGTATCATTGAATGATGCATGAATTCACAGTTGCAGTGCTAATATATTGCAGAAGTGTTGGGGGGAGACAGCCAATGAGCACAATGCGTGGAGTTGACTGTGCAGTAAAAATGCAGCTCTTTTTGGTTTCTTCTACATACATTTCCAGTCCTGCTGGTGCCTTCCACATTCATCTTGTTTTTGACTGATGCATGTCTGGGTTGTGACTGAGAAAGAGTATTGGTTTTCCCTTGTTTTGAAATGCCCTAATTTGAAAACCTGATAGATACACCTCTACTACAGCAATGTACTGCATCATTTTAATTCGAGCAGCCAACATACCTATTCAATTACAGTGAAATTTAAAAAAAAAATGCTGTCACACTTCTACTAATATTGCTTGCAGGTGCATGGGAGATAAAGGTCAAATTTTAATAGGAAAGACTGCCGCACATTGCACTTGCAAAGCATCACAGTTTATTTTATGAAAATGCTAATGTTTCAGCCTACAGGACCTTCATCAGAGTGTACACAATGCAGAGTGACCCTGTGGTTTAAAACAGCTCTGCTCCACTCTAGTTCTCACAGGTGTTCGCAGGTAAATAATCAATCGGGGAGTCAGTTTATTGACTTTGGTAGGGATTTATGGATCAGACTTGTGCTTCCCCTCTGGATAAGTTAACCAGTCTATGTAGAAGGTATTTGCAACATTTCTACAATGCAGTTCACTCCATGAATGAAAACATCAGCCACCAGAGTGATGACTTATCTTGCATGCATACAGAGGAACAAGTGTAGAGTATGATGTTGCAGTTCATTTGTTGTGTACATACAGCACGAATATTAGACCACTTATTACCCACCATAAAAAAGGACACATTGGATTCAAAGTTATCCCTTTGTAATCACAAAGTATTATCTTGTCTAATGGCCACACAGGGTAGCACTTGGTACAGAAGAACAGTCTCTCTTCTTAATTGCAGGGATAAGTATTTGCAGATTCCAAAAAACAATGTTTACCTTTGGAGCCATTTTGTTCTGATTTATCCTTAACATTAGTTAAAACGGTGTGTCTTCAAACAAGATTTTAATGTACAACCTGTGTTCGCTTGCATTTTAAACAGACTTGCAAACTTTTGTAAAAGTGCGAAATAAGAGCATCGAAAACCCAAACCACCAACATGATTCATTGTTCTAATTTTGTTTACACTGCGATTCATTATGTGAATGGAACAGCATTTGGACAAACAGAGGAATGGATTCAAACTCCCCATATCCTCAGACAATGGGCAACACAAATAACTTATGACTCAATGAACCAATGAACACACAGGCCTTTTATAAATCTTCCTGTTCTCTTTGAGAAAACCCAATAAGAAACAGCAGACCTGAGCATTTTGTCTCCCTCCAGGAAGAAAAAAGATTGGCTTTTAAGGGAGAGACACACAATTCTGGCACAGTATAGAAAATTGAAGGTATAGCTCTTGAATCAGAGTGATCAAACAAACCCAAGTGTTCCAAACTTGTTATAAAGACCTCTCTTGCACGATAATCTAGACACCAGTATAAAGGCACGAGAGTAAATTGGATCATTTACATGTAATTAAAATGTAATTTTAAATAAAAGCTACATCACGACCTTGTATATGGGGTTTTTTTAATGCCTTTTTTCATTTCGAAAATGATTGCACTGATTACTGGCAGCGGATCCATTTCAAACAGAGATGCGCATAATTAGCTACAGCAACTAATTATTCTGCTGGAATCACAAGGGAGTACTAAAACGCATAATCAGCAGGAAAACCTGCTATTGTGAAAAGCCCTGGCAGACTTTTTGGTATTAATTTACTTATCCATACTCAGAAGAGTGGAGTGCTTCCATGATCCTCAGCACGGCCTATGAGGATAACTTTATTGTCCAATGAGACTCATTGTACTCAGGAGTAATCCAATTCAACATCTGTCTTGAAGTCAATTAAAGACATGTTTAGTACACCATATACCTCAAGCATATGAGTGTTTCAACACTTTTTGGGGGGATAAAATAACAAATAAGGACATGTTTTTTAATAGTATATTATGAACAGCATTTATACACTGCATATAAACTGTACATATATATAGTGTGTATATTGTGCTGTTTTTTATATATACAGTATCTGCTTGTGTGTGTGTGTGTGTGTGTGTGTGTGTGTGTGTGTGTGTGTGTGTGTGTGTGTGTGTGTGTTTGTGTTTGTGTTGGTATTGACTGTCTGTATAAATCCAGCACAGATGCAGAGGTGGAAACTGCATACAAAGTTAGAGGAGCCTCTGCTGTAATATTAAATCTATAAAATTGCAGCGCATCATGAATTATTACACAGCAGTACATCGGGAGCTTTAGATATGCTACTCTAATTTTATGCTATTGCTGTGGATTCTGCAATAGAACCGATGCGATACAGTGAGAACTTACAGCAGACAACCTCAGTGATTTTCAAACAGACAGAGGTTAAAAGGCTGTTTTCTGAGAAAATCAATAATATGAGGCACAGGCAGGGCTGAGGCCATGGCTTAAGTTAGTACAGTACAGGTTAGTACCATAGCTTTAAAAAGCCGACGAAAGCACAAATGTGTTCAATGCTCTTGGTTCCAGTGTCTTTCTGATCCGAACTGAACTGAACATTGATTTCACCTGGTGAGCTATAGATGCTCACTGGCCTGGCTCTGATGCATTCAGTAGGCTAGTGTTAGGACACAGTGTTATCACCTAACAGGTGCGTTATTGCAGCTTAACTGATTTCATTATATTATAGGCAAGCATTTCAAAAAAAAAAAGGGAAAATGTTTGTTTCAGCATACTTTTCACCCCAAGTATCTACAGTGATGTTCAGTAATTCCTTGATACAGCCAAATACTTTCATCAGATTTTTTTTTTTTTTTTTGCAAAGAAGCCTAACAGTGACATTACATTTTTCTGTTCTGAATTTTAATTTAAGATTAATCATTGCTTGTTATGAACCTCCACAACCGGCACCCAGCAGGTCTCTTGATCTAATCCACATTAACGTCCATTAGAGCTTTTAATTAGACACGTCGTGTGCCTCTGAGACACGACCATTGTGAGGAAGGTGTGAAACAGGCTTCCAGCACCAATCAAAACTGAACTTTGAACGGTCCCCAAGTCCCTCACTCATAAAAGTTTCAGGTGCTGCAGGAGTTGAGAGACAGCCGAGTGCTGCTTATTTGTGTCTGAGACCACACGGCAACCCAGGGAGGAGTTTTCTGCTGACCGTAGAGCAGCCAAAGGGTGACGTAAATGGGGGGGGGGTCGCTCAATTTCCAAAAAATCCAATTAACAGGCACAAGAATTATGAAAGTGTTGGAGGCCACCCAGAAGAGCACAGAGGGGAGGCTAACAAGTCTAACAGCCTAAATAGGGCTAAAGGCTAAACCGTAATTGGATGCATCTTGCCAAATGAAATTCAATGCAAGCTTAAGCCATCTGAAAAAACCTGCCCTGCTCTGCAGCAGATAGAAGGAATGTGCAACCCTCTCCACCCCCCCTGCCCCCATCCCCCCCCACCACTCCAGTGAACATATTAGAAAAAAGCCTGTTTGAAGAACAAAGGGTTCTGGGAGTTTTTCGGGGACCCAAAAGCATGAAACGCGCTGCGCCTGGGAGGACTCGGGAGGATGAGCAGCAGAGGAATTTGAAGCTGGGGGACCATTGGGGAGCTCCTCTCTGCCAGACAAGCAGAATTGCAAAGGCCGTGAGGGAATGGCGCTGTAGGATACGATTTCGGTCTCAATGCATCAAAGCCCTGAGCAGCAATTTGCTGGGAATGATATGACTGATCCCGTGCCTGCCAAGCCCAGGGCAAAAAAGCTATCGTAATTTTTGTTATTGGATACATTATTCTTCGCAAATCCCGGGGGGCCTTTTCACACAGGTTGTTTTAGATCAGCAGCATTTCACTGTTGTCATTTTTGGTTGTTTTGTCATAAATCCCCCCCCATTGGAGCACCCGTTTTAAAAATAATTACAGTTCATTAAAGTTTAAAAGTGTGCTTGTTATTGAATATTTCATATGGATGCATAGTTACTATGAGAGCTTACTAAAAGGCACAAAGGGTTGTTCTGTAATAAAGCAGCACTCAGGAAAAGTCTTTGGTTGGACAATAGCACTGCTGCAAAAATACACCAGAATATGTATATTTGATGATTGAAATTTCAGAACAGCGCACCTTAAATAAAAAAGCTTTCATTCTGATTGCCACAAATCCTTTCATTTGGCAAAATGTTCCTATCTTTAAATATGAGATTAATGTAAACTGGAAAAAAGCTAGCACCCACGCCTCTAATGTGCTGTAGCTGTTGGCACTGGGAAAAGTTGACATCAGTGCTGTCAGTTGTTGATTGAATGAAGTGGCTTTTTGTTGAAGCTGCTTGCATAAACATCATGTTTTCCATTGAGATGAGATATTGCTACACAGGGATAAATAAAACCACCCTCATCGACATCATGTACCTGATCTCCCTGCCTCTCATCTCTTAACAGTAAATACACATTTACTCAGTATGCAAAGGAAAAATGTAGCAAGCATTTAGTTCTGGTAAAATGGGACCTTTTTTCATTGCGGCACACATTCCTACGGTGTAATTGAGATTATGACTTATGAAGTGTGTTGCAAGAGTTCATAACAATTTGACTTTATTGCCCACAAGTCTATCCATTAATTCTATAAAAGCGGTCATTAAGCACTTTGCTGTACTGCTCTGACAGTTATTTCTCCTAAGTGCTTGAGCTTAATGAGATTCTTCATTTAGCAAATAGAAAAAAGGGAGATGTTAATGAACGAATATATAAGATATTAATGTGTATTTACATGTATAACAGTATTCATATATAGTAATGTAAGTATTATTATTTTGTAATTCTATGTAAAGTATATTAATACAGAATATAATTGCAGTGATTGTGATGAAGTGAGTGATTATGGAGTAGATCAATTGTTGGGAGACCCTGTACTATATCACAGGGTCTCCCAACAGTGTCTGACCTCTTTACTTACTCAAAAGTCATTAAGAATATCCATAGTGTTTCTTTCTTCCTTTTCAGAATGGTTGATGTAAAATTGAAAAAATGTAAAGATAATGAACTGTTGCATATTGTGATATGAAAGAATATTGACACGGTTATTCTCTACGTGGAATTAGCCAATTAACATTTTTATTTCATATTGGCAATTTTAGAAGCAACATTTGAATCAGTTATAATTCATCTTCTTTCTTATCTTGAACAGCTCAATGTTTGGGATTGGCCATTTGAGATTTTTCAGCTATTTGTTAAATTAATGTAAAAATAATTTTCCAATGAAATAAATCTGGGCAAAAATATATGGTGAAAATGCTAATACAGTCATTGTAGTATCTTGGTATCGTTGCTCCTGAGAGTTTATACCACTGATGAATGACGATGTTAAAGACACAGATATTTTCAATATAGTATCTATTATATAGTGATGGGAGACTGAGGTTTCACCAGCTCCATAAAATGGAGAGGTTTCAGGCCCTGGCAATGAATGCTGGAAATGACCCTGTCTTTTCATGTAGCCAGGAGAGTTCTGATTTACTTAGATGAGCCATTGACTGACAGAACATGACAACCCCAGTCATTATTGGGTCACACAGAGCCTCACCCTCCAACAGAAGCCATTCTGGGATAGAAAAACTCATTTCACCAACATTTATCAATGGCAGGATGGAAATGTTTATTCATTGCTGATCGTGCTGCTGCAGCACAACAAATATCAGGCAGGGGGTTGATTTAAAATATCGGACATTTCAAAGTGAAAGGAAAATTGGTGTGTTTCTTTTTCTGTTTGGAGCTTTTCTTCTGGGGTTGTTGCAGCCCGGTTTTAGTAAACAACAGCTGCCTTGCATGAAATATGTTGTTGAAAGTCACCCAGGAGATGGAGAGGGCTCCTTTGGCCGTCTGTCTGCAGAGGAGGCAGGCCCCAAAACTGGATGTTTGATGGTAGGAAACAAGCTGCAGCGCATGTTATAGAATGCGATATTAAACCAAAACTGAATCTATTAACAGCCTGGTTTCAGTATCCCTCGTGTGCCTTTCAAAACCAGCAAGTGATTTTGAGCGGGGTTTCAAAACAAGATACAAGCCACGTTCCGTTGCATTCAGTGGCGTTTCCTACACTACCCCTGCAGCCGCCACGCAACTTTTTCTCCCTTTGCACGGCTGCCCAGCACGATGCGATTCCTTGTCTTGTTCCTGGGAGATTTGTACCCTGTCGTGAAATTGCTTTGCAAACCATCTCAATCAGCCCACCCAAAAAAATGTATGACATATGTGATTAGAGTATGGAACCCCAGTGCAACAGGCTATTATGCAGGAATTGTCAAAAGAAAAAAAAGTTTTGTGATATGTGTAATGCAAATGGTATTTAGGTTTATGTAATGTTGATTGTGTTTAATCAGTTTTTTGCTTGTGTTGTACTCTACCTCACTTTTAATTCGCTTTAGATAAAAGTGTCTGCCAAATGTAAATGTAATCATAATAATAACAAATCTACATTTTATATCTTACATTTTACAAGGTTCTGAAAACAATGAAAGGCACTCACCTCAACTCCCTTACAAAAATATTTAAGCCTGAAGCAACAGGCTGGCTTGGGTTGTTTTTTCTTGTTTTCATTGTGTATTTCTGTATAGAGTGCAGTGTTCCGCTGGAAGTCCTTATTCAGTAGATCGATAGATGCCTTAAAGACATGATTTACTGTCATTTTGACTCGTTTACACAAACACCGCTTCTGCGTCAGTTGGCTTCATGAGGCTGTTATGGCTGTTTGGACTCCCGTGGCTGTGGAGCGAACAGAACGTGGTCTGAAAATTCCACACTGGTGATAGCGCTCCACGCGTCCATGGCTTGATTGCTTATCCAAAACCACAGGATCTCGCTAATAGTGCATTGTCCTTGGGGCCCAGCGTGCAGGATGAAGGCTATCTGAAACAGCCTCCTCTCGTTTTCCAGAAATCCCACAAAGTGATATGAAAGCACTTTGTGGTCTGAACCAGAATAGTGCAATTGTGCATTGCCGAATGAGGGAATCACTGCGGCCGGCTGTTAAGTGCCACTCTGGTTGTGGTTGAGCTGTGATGTAGAAGGTGTTTTTCTCTACCGGTATCATGGGGGTAAATTTGATTCAGAATGTGTCGAAACTATTATGTAATCTTGACCATCAGTGCTAAGGATAGACATACTGAAGTAAGCAATGCTACAGCAACTACTCTGAATTCCTAGCAGTACATTATGAGTGCTCAGTTTTGCCTCATAATGCCTTCTAATTGTCAATTGGAGCCTGACAGGCAATTGATTTTAAAGGTGTTCAGTGATGTTTTTGCTTTCAAAGCACTGCAGCTATGCTTTGACCAATATCACAAGAATTCTTGTCTATATTAATGTCAATGTCTTTTATTGTTCAGTATTGCCTGACTGTGGATTATCCCCCTTCAGGTTATTATTAGATTTAGATTATCTTATTTTCACAATAAGAGACCGTTCTTTGGGCAGACGCGTAAAAATTGCAAATGCGAGGCAATTGGGGTACCAATTTCAGGCAGAAGAGCTTTTTAATAGTGATTGGGTTCGAGTGGAATACCAGTCGAAATTTTCTTGATTGTTTCAGTGCGCTGGCCAAGGCATCTCACCCCCCACCCCCACCCCCAACCCCCACCCCATGGGAATGTGGGTAATCAGAAAGTAGGCCCAGACCATAATGAGACAGTGCACTCGGCCTGGAGCAGTGGCCTTACCTCCACTGTTACCACGGCTACCCCACTCTATCTATCTGCCAATCCCAATACACTGTATCTAGAGATCAGCCTTGCTGTAGCTTGAGGACTAAATTCAAAAGGTTATGCGGTTGATGACGGGTGGCAAGGTAGGGTTTCTGGTGTGGCTAAAATTCATGGGATTTGATAACATATGACCTTTAACAATGTCGGAGGCTGCCAAGCCCTGCACCCTTATCACTTTGTCCCCGGCTGCCTTTTCATTTGAAAAGGGGAAGTTGTCACAATTGCAGGATTTGTTGAGGTCAATGGCTGGCTACACACAGTCCTTTATTTTCCAGTATCTTTGGCAATTACACAGCTGTAAGATATATAGCAGGAATGGTTGAATTCACTTGTAACCCCTGTGATACCTGAGAGTTGTATGTTAGTCTCCTGGAAATGTCTTGAGGTTAGATATGTTGTAACTGCACTACCCTAATAATTACAGCACCTCAGATCTGAGTGCCATGAAGGTATCCATCTTTTTGGGGTTAATTCATTTCTAATTCAAGCATTTCTTCTTTCCTCGGTACTAACAAAAAAGACACACACACACACGCGCACACACACAAAAACAAAAACACACACACACACACACACACACACACACACACACACACACACACACACACACACACACACACACACAGACTCACTGTTTATAGATGGCAAGACTCACACACACGTATCAGGAGGAGCTCCTCAGAATATCAAAGTCAAATGAACTATGACATGTTGAGCATTTGGCAGATGGCCCCCTTAGGCTCAGAGGGGCTATTTCAGTACAGATCTCAATTAGTTGCTTGGCTGCTTTTTCATGTGCCATTATCAGAGCCCATTATTCTTGAGAACAAAATGGGGGATACATGAAAGGGAGCAGTCTTCGTGTCGAGCAGGGGAGAAGTGCCCATCCCCGTGGCGACAGAATATGGAAATGAAGACATTACAGTGCGTCCCACCTCCTACTGGATCCGAATACCGGCTTCCTAGAGTTTTAAGTATTCTTTTTTTTTAATTATAAGCATAATTGCATGGGGTTTAATGAAGCTTGTAATTATATTGTACGTGAGCGAGGGCTATAGAAAACACACTCCACGCACAAACACGAGCCCCGGCCACCGACAGTGAGTTGATTCAGTGATTTGTTTGAAGTTGTCATCCTGTACAAGATGATACCCTGTGTTTAGGTGCATTGTTTGTCTCTGCTAAAAGGCGCCCCTGTTAAGAGTCTAGCTGTTATACTGTGGATCATTGATATGCAACAGATGGCTCCTGGGGCTAAGACTTAGCCTATGACACCCCATTTACTACTCATGTTGGCTGTAATGTGCATCGGCTTTCCCACAAAACATGTTTATGTTTATAGGTGATATGAGGTGTTTGGCCTGATTTGTACTGGGAAACAAGAGACTCAGGCCTGGTTGAATGGGAACATTGAGATAGCTTGCTTCATTTAACGTGAACACAGCCCCCTTGCTCTTTCTTCTTAAATTGGTTTAGTCTAAATTGAGTAGCCGAGCCATGGGCCTGGCTGGGGGACAGAACCTCACATGAGGAAAGTACAAACCGTTCCGCTCGGTTGTCCTCTCCTGACCCGACGCAGCAGAGTGGCGCGACGGCATCACAGACTCTGTTGGTGTGGTGATTTATGATTTAGGATACATAGATAAAAATATGAAAACCATCAGGAGGCTAGAATGGAAGATATCACAGCACTCCATACATCACTGGAGACAGGGGCAATAATTACAGCCACTCTTCAGAAGTGTCCCATCACGTCAGAAGAACATCTTAATCTCCTGCTAAAGCGAGCAATTTCTTCTAACATCCTGTTTTTCCCCCCAAGGTCCTTATGACAAGAATATTTAATTGAGTACACGGCACTGTGTATTGATATTACTGTACTTTTTGATCCAGCAAACATTGCAGCCTGATATGACCATAACGGTTTTAGAATTTTGCACTTCGCAAACCATTGTATCTAAATTAAATAATTGTCAAAGCTGACAAGATTCGAAAGTGATCATTTTCAGTCATCCGTGTCCATTGAAAAGGACCATAATATTATACAAAGAAACAACGCTGATGTTAAATATGTAAAGGGAACCCGAGCCATTTATCTTAGTTATTATTTAGCATATCTAATTAGAACTTAAAACTCAATTTAACGTTTCAATTTAAAGAAGAAATATAAATAAGAACTTGCATGTTTGACATACCAAGCACATATCAATGCAAGAAGAATTGAAAGTGCTTGTTATTGTGCAGGATGTCCAACCATACATTTTACCCGGGGGTTCATTTAGTCCTAAAATCACTCTGAGTCCGGTGTCTGGAGCCCTCGCGTAAGCCCTGCTTCACTTACCGACAATTTTTATGCAAATCACATTTATAAAGCCATGCATTTTCATTTAATGAAAGAAGATGTCTGTGAGTGAGAATAAAAAGCCTTTTGATTTCCGGAGCGCTGTGTTGACATATTGATAAATTACGGCATATATGCATTCATTTGCATGCAGGGGCCACCGCTGGTCAGGTGGGAAGAAGAGGCAAATTAGCTTGATGTGGTTGGATAGTGAACTGTATGTAGGCGGGAGGAGAAACACAGTTTATGCTTTTGCCATTGCAGCCAATTTCGGGTTATGCTTGGCTGGTAACTTCCTGAAAGTCAGAGCTGCAGTATGTTTATTATGAACTGCGAATTCGTGTATTTTTAGTTCTTCCCACAGCCATATGTTCACTGAATTAACTAGGCTCTGAAATATGCAGCATAATCCACCTGTATGAATGCATGGACCTCTGGTAAGTCTAACTTTTAGCTGTCTTGCATACCAGGTTTGTTAGCATTCATGGCAGGTTTGGAAGCACCATGAAGGTTATTCCTGATGTGTTTTGGACTTTGCACCAGAGGGCTGTGGCCTCTTGGTTAGAACCCAGATGGCGGCACGGCATATTTTTGTGGGCTTCTTTTACATCTTAAAAAACATCTTGGTAGCTCACGATTCACGCTCCAGACTAGAGTGATGAGCTAGAGAGGGATGAATGATTTATTGACCCTCGGTGCAGGCCTGGCTTTCAGGCCCTGTCCCTTCTTTCCATCTCGTTGCTGTTATGAGCTCTGACACAGCCGCTTGTCATTCCCACCCACACAAATCCACCCATCTGACAGGGACCCATCTATCATTCATAGGACGGCACAATCACCTCATGTTGTTCCATGCAGTTTCTCTGTCTCCAGGCTGTTGGGTATAACCTCGGTTCCCGCACAGAGATTCTAGAACAGGAAGGGGTTAAGCCTGGAATACATCTTACTTCTGGCAGACTGAACACAGACGCCTGTGAACTCTTTTGATGAGTACTTTGTGAGACAGGTGCAACAGCAAACTGGCAAAATATGATTATTAAAATCTGCATAGGGGTAGCTTCATTGTTGTATTGGCAGCGTTTCATGTTCAGATGTCTTCATGATGAGCGAGGGGGAGATTGATCGTGCTGCACAGTGTAACCGGTATAACTCAACCCCCCGGTGTGGCTGTTTGAAGCGCCTCCTTATTGTGCTTTCTCCTTCGTCTGAAAGCACATCTTTGAACGTCTCCCGTCCGCATTATGGCGTGAATGTGGGAGAGATCCAAACGCTGAAGGTAATATTCAGCTGAGTCTTTCATTATGCTAATCGCAGATATTCCTCATCTGCTTTTTTTTTTTTAAAAAAAAGAAAAATTCTTTGTCAAAAAATTACTGCATTTTCAGTTCTGTGAAAATGGCACCCAGATCTGCAATGAAATAAGGCAGGAATGAGGCAATTGGCACTGCAGTAAACAATGCCTGTCATCACAATCTGACTGACAAGATTACATCATGTGTCTATTTCAGAATCTTATTATATCTTATTTAAATTACATAGAATGCTTATTCAGATCATGTGATTTTCTTTGACATGGTCTCAACTCAATTTCCACCTTGTCCATAATCTTAATCTCCTTTTCTCCAAATGCTGCTATCTGTGAGAGAGCTTATTACAGCAGATTTTAACTAGTCACTCTTTTAGTTGATTCTAAAAGGTGTCACTTTTATTGTTTACAGCATACTGGCCCAGAGTTTCAATGTTTCCAGAGACGGGTCTCTTTTTTATTTTCACAGAAGGCATAAAGAGAGTAATGTCTCCCTTGAGACAGGGCATCTCATCTCCCTGTGCTAGAATTGAGACAGCGCTTTAGACCGCCTGAAACCAGATAGACCTCCCAGTGCATTACAACACAGGAAAGACTTCAGAGGATGTCTGTTACGTCAGGAGGCGGAGGTAAATCAAGAGAGGCGCTGTGCGGTTTGAGTGCCGCCATCTTTCCCTCCCTTGCCTGAGTGAGCCGCCCTTTATAGTACAGGATGACGGCAGTGCTCTCTCTGAGCTTTGCCTTCACTGGGAATACTCCTTATCCAGCCTCCAGCATTCCTCTACGTCTGCAGTGCACCACCTGCAGTCCCCTGCACACTCACCTGGTGGGCTGGAGGTGAAAGGTGCACTGAAAGCACCACATCCCGCCAGATCAATGTGTCACTGCTTTCTGATTGATTGATTGATTGATTGATGGAATTGTATTTTTTTTGTTGTTGTTTTTATTTTCTGTTATTTATGCATGCACAGCACATCCAATCTAAGCATGCATCATTTTCACATTCTGCTCCTTTCATGTGAACTGCTGTGCTGAAGTCAAAAGAACTTACTATAGAAATTTGGCCATAAAAAATGTAACTGAATTGTATCATTTCCAAAAAAAATCATTTCCGTTGCATAAACATGAATTATATATGATGAAATGAGCCGTGTCGCTTGAGCGTATAAATTATGCATGTCCTTACATCTATTCATTGTTCTTCAAGTCTGAATAATTCTGTGTTTGTGCCTACTGTGTCATAAAATCCCAGTGATGCACAGCTATTATACACATGAAAGAACAGTTTATTTTGCAGGTAACATTTACAAGCAGTTTGATAAGGACTCACAAAGTAGTAGAGGTTACAAACACTACAATGCACTCTAGGTTATTCATGAAAAGGACAAATACATCTACACGTGTGGTAATTATGTTCAGACTTTCACATTCTGTGCATGCTAGCGCCCAAATGAAAACTGTGACAAAATAAACAAAGATGCAACATTTGACAGTACAACAAAAAAGCCATACAAAAATTTGGTACCTTCAATTCATCTCTTGAACTTGATGTAATCAAAACTGCATAAAATATTCATACTTGTTTTACTTGTAATTCATCAAGGTGCATTATTCTGGGAAACAAGTCCAATAACCCTCTAAGCTTGGCAATAAAATTGCCTCTGTAATAAAACATTTCCACGGCTTCATTAGCACCTGACCCTACAGGCTATCCTTGGATAACACATGAACATGATTACGAAAAACAAACCTTTTGTGTATTCTGCTACCAACCATTTTTTATATTTTTCTTCTCTATTTCATCAGGCGTCTGAATGTACCCTTACGCTGAACTATTCTCCTTTGCGCTCTGCAACAGGACCTCCTTCTCCCCGCATCTCTCAGAGCTATTCTCCATTCCGCTGCCTTTTTCCAGAAAGCCAGCAGGCTTACTTGTGTCCTCAAATGGCCTTCACTGGATTCTGGCTGAATGCTGAGCTGCTGTCACCCTTTTGTCATATGAACTTTTTGAACTTTGCGAATATTCCCTGAACTATCACCCCTTCTCTCTGTCACATGCGTTTTTTAAAATCCATGAACAGGCTACTCACCCATAGGTCTGGTATCAAATCTCTTTTCCACGCAGTGCAACTCCTCTCCCCTTGTTTAATCCCACGGATTCTTTTGAGGCTGTGCAACCCCTTCTCCTGTCCTTTTAAGCTGGGACTCTGGCACAGTCATACCAGATATGGGGATACAAATAATATACAAAGCAAAAGTGTTTGCATAGGAGGTGTAGACGTGTAGATCTCTACATTTTTATTTGCTACACCATGGAATTGAGAACTGAAAAAGGGATGGGAGCATCCAGTTCACCGGTGATATCAGATGCAGTGCAAAGGGTAATCAATATTCTGTATGGATAAACATAAACACAAAGGTACGCCCTTCCAGTCAGATGGATAAACGTCCTCCAATCGAAAGGGCTTACCTTTTACCACTAATTCAAACCGACTGAAATTCTCAGGACAGAGCGCAGCTGGGTGCTCACTGAGCCAGTGCTGCTCAGGTTGTGGTTCAGGAAATGTGGAGAGTTGTAGTGTGGCTCATAAGTAAGGAAATTTCCTGGCACTATCCTGAAAAATAACCAGCCTGCATCTTCCTGTTTAGCTTCGCTCACCAGAGCTCATTCATGTTCTCCTATGCGTGTTGCCAAAGTAACTCATCTCAGCACAACAGCTGGGAGTGTAAACTTCCCTCTGGTGCTGCCACTGTTACGAATCCAAAGAAAGGATCCAAACAGTCCGAAGGCCTCCAAAACAAAACAGTAACATGTTTGTTTCAAGTGACGGGAGTATTTTCAACAGCTACTGGGCAATGAATCCACGGGGAAATTGCTTTTGAGTCACTGGCTCCATTAATTGTGCCTTGCCACTGTGTTCTATTTGTCTCAGGTGGTGCTCCTCTGGAACTCTGTCCAGCTGCCCCTGAGCTATGCAAAATAAGAGCCTTTTTTAAAGTTGAGGCTGGAAGGAGGCGAGGAGTATTTGTTGGATGCACGTTGTGGAGGCGCTCTTATTCTAAAGGCATTGTGTGACAGCGTCTGATAGGAGAGAAGTTTCCATCTGAGAACAAAGTGATGGCAGGCAAGCGGAGGTACTTGAGAAATACAGTACCTGGAGCATTAAGGGCCCAGCTCAGGCAGATGATTACTTTCACAGCAAATTACCGCGCTGTTCCGTCAGGCACTCAAGAGGCACTTCGTTTTGATCAATGGCGGACATGAAAAACACAGATGAAATTCTAACAGCACTTGAATGCGTGGTGCAAATAAAGCACCTTGTCCAAAAATTGCTCCGGTCCATTGAGAGATAATGTCTGCATTAGAATCAAAACAAGATGGGTGGGGGCTGGAGTGGATGGCAGAAAAAGTGTGTGTGTGTGTGTGTGTGTGTGTGTGTGTGTGTGTGTGTGTGTGTGTGTGTGTGTGTGTGTGTGTGTGCGCGCGTGTTAGTCCGTGAGCGATTGTTTCAGAGTGTGTGTGTGTGAGATTAAGTATGCATATGCATGTGATTGTACGTTTGTGTGTGTGCGTGTAACATGTGCCTTTTGTGCGACTGTGCATACGTCTGTGTGTATGTGCACCTGCATTGGTGCATGAAGTAGCGTGTATAGCAGTCGTAAAGCAAGAGAGGTAGAGGAAGCTTCCGTATTAGAGAGGGTGAGTGAAATGCTCAGTGTCACGATTTAAATGCAACACTTGACACACACTGTATGAACCGCAGTGGTTCTGGAGGAACTTCAAAGAGTGAGTGAAATTCATCATTCTTTTCATCGTTCAGGATTCGAAGTGTTAGCATTTCACGCTACCAGGTCTGTGCAAAGATCAATGACCTCTAACACATCCTCCATCGCTACTGACAGCCATGCAGCAGTCTCTGCATTGGTGGAGTCTTGAGTGGGTCATTCTAATAAAGAGATCATTAACATATGGATGTGCTACACTAACATGGAGCTACTGCCTATTATCTGTGAAGGATTGTGGGTGCATGTATTATGCTGAGATATTCTTTAAGGGAATCAAAATGTTCTCATATACCAGGATCAAAATGAGGGGCTTATCCATGAAGTTTTAACAAAATATTTTCTTCAGGATTTTTACCAAAATTAAAACAGAAAGCCCTATTTGTCTTTCTGTTTTGCTTCCATCCATTCATCTGCCTGTGTATGTCTGGTATGATGTTACATATGTATGGACCTTATTACAAATGGATGTATTTCACTGCTTAAAGTGATCTGTGTGGATTTATAAATGACATTACTTGTATATAACAGACTCCACCATGAATGGTACCTGGCATTGATGGCTTTGTCACAATTAAAAAGGCACTCAGCATGATTTGGTTCTATGGAAACATTAAATGCAGTATTGGACATAGCAGGCATTTTTAAATAACTTTCATGGGTGCTCTGTGTGTAATTGGTATGTCACACACAACACACTACATGGGGTTTATTTTAAAATGCGTAATGACTTTTTTCTGGGAAACATGAAATTAATTTTAATCCCTCATTAGGTGTGTGTGTTAAATGATAATTATGAGCTAATCCACTGATAAATATTACTGATAAAGATTTGTAAAGAAACTACTGATAAAGACCAGCCTGAGGTGCATTTTAAACCTTTGCTTGCAGAAACATCACTTTAGCTCACAATCTGGAGAAAGTATTTGCATTGCACTTGAGTGTTTGTAGGGAAAAAATGTAGCCCAGAAAAACCAAGCTATTCAGTGTTAAGTGCGAAACATATTGCCGTTGGAGTGAATATGGGTTTAGAGAAATGGACTCCATCCCCCATCTATCACTGTGACACCAGCTGCAGTTCGTCCCAGTCTCTCCACATCTGAAAGCAGGGTCAATGCCTCGCATATAAAAACAGGCGGTGACTCAACCGCATTCCGTGTCTCGGCGCAAAAAATTCCCATGAGGCTCTGGGGAAGCGAGAGAATGTGCAGTCCGTAGTTATCCAAGCTCTCATTCTAAGTGACAAGAGCTTAACAGAAACTCCTAAACTTCAAGCGTGCAATCTGTTCAGCATTGTCTGTTTCAAGGCCCCCCTCCTCCCATTTGTATTATAATTTTTGTAGTAATGATGTTCATGGCTTTCACCTTTGGGGAAAAACACTCCAGCGCTGAAGATCATGTACTCCCATTTATTTGGTCCAGAGCTTCTTTCACATCTGTCAACCCTGGGTCAGTTTCATGTTTTATTTACCTTTAAGAGAATGGTTTTTGTAGTTATTATGGCTGATCTTGGATCAGCTGGGGCAGATAACACTGTATATTCACCCATCTCTTTCCACTAATATGACATATATAATGTTGATAGCAAGCATATAAGAGTTATAACAAGCATTGATGTACCCATCAAACAGTTTACCATTTCAGTAATTTCAAACAAACTTCCTTTTTTGATAAATGACGTTTGGTATTCTCCCTTTTGTACATCAAAGACGTATCCTGGAAATGCATCAAACTTTAATCAAAGACTAAGCTCCCATGAAAACAGTGCCAAAATAAAAATACTTTGTTTTTGTAGTAAACATGTTTTTTGCTGCTTTCTGTAAATGTAAATGTTTGATTTTCATTGCATTATGGATAATGCAATAAGTAAAGTCAACAAATAAGTTAACACATGACTAAAAATATTTCTGAACTGAATGTCACACAAAAGAGCTTTATATTCATTAGAAAATGGCAGAAAAAGGTAACGACTAAGATGACATGCAGTCATTAAATTTCATCCTTCCAGCAGCTGACTATGAATGCGAAAAGGAAAACATGTTCATTTTTAAATCTATTTCTTCCATCAGACAACCATATTTCATGTTTTCACATGTTATTTTTCAATATATTTTCCTCTCCAAGGGTGGAAGCAGAACTCACAGTAACCAATCTTGTTGCTTCGCTTCCAGCACATATAGTATTTAATCCAGAATGTCTTAACAGTTAGGTCTAGAAACATTTGAAAAGAGGTGGAAGCTCAAACAATACCATCACATTAGATATAGCATGCTAAATAGTCATCGCTATTCCAACATTTAGTGTGCAAGTATGACGATGCTGTAAAGACGTTTGTAACTATTTTGATTTTGGGTTCAGAAGAAAATTACTTTCTAATTGTTTCATCATCTCAGAAAGTGTAAAATGTTCCAGGAAAAAGTGCAAACAATTAACTCAATTGTCAATTACACTCTGCCAGCCATGATAAAGGATAAATCCTTTATTTTGTATTTACTTGGCATAAGTTCTTATCATTTCCCCTTGATTGGGTGCAGTTATTATTTTTTTTTATCAGTGTGAGCTGTCTTAGCAGCATCACATTTTCTTCTTTTTTCTCTTTTCTGCATCTTTCAGTCTAGAGTGTTAACAAGAAATACATTTTGATGTGAAGGAAATAGCCATTTTGAGCGTGTGTGCGTTCATGTGTGCGTGCGTGCCTGCGTGCACGTGTGTGTAGACTGAGAGAGGGAGAAAAAGTGTGAGTGTCTCCTTGATGGTAACAATATGAATGTAATGTCATATGTACTCATCTTGTAGGTTGCTCTGGATAAGAGCGTCTGCTAAGCAACAAAATGTAAATATAGATATGAGTTTTTAACATGGACAGGAATGTTCAAGAGAGTTTCTGTAATGAATGCAGTATTCTTGAATGAAGACCAGTGTTCTCTCATTCACAGTCAATAAAGCAAAAGAGTTTTTACAGAGCATTCAGCATTCTGCTTTTTACCAAACTTTCTTTACCGAACATAAAATCAGAAACTAAAAGTGAATGAGATCAGCTCAGCAAATTTATGTGTCTGTTAATATCTGATGGTGTTGAAGCAGTAGTGGGCATATGTCCCGACTAGGCTGGGTGCAGAGAGGCTCAGAATGGGGCTTGTATTGAATTCTTTTGAACCTGCCTTCTTGTGTTTGCTCTCTGTAGGTAAGCAGAGCCGTGTTTGTACTCAGACAGTGAAAATTGCACCGCAGTGGGGATGAGCCAACAGCCGTCTGGTACCTGTGAAACCCCCACCTGGACAGAGACAAAAGTGCACTCCTCCTCCATCATGAAGGTAAGGCTGGAGTCCTGTACGTTTCGGTTATGAGGGGAATGATTTTGCCTGCAGGCATACCGCCTATTTGTGCCAAACAGCTGAAGTCAGTTGTGGCAGGGCCTGGCTGGTACTCAGAAGAGATAAACTGTCGGGAAAATCAATCTGGAAGTGGAGGTGGTTATCCAGTAGGGGGCGTTCTTCCCTGTGAGCAAAAGTACTGGCTATAGGAGGTTTTTGTATTTTGGATATGACACTGAACAAGGCTAGTTGTGCTCATTATAAATCCCATGACACTCATCAAAATAGGGGTGTTAACTCTTGCATCCTGGCCCTCTCAGTTCAACTGTCTAAGCTCCCCCCTCCACAGTTAATCCGTCAAACATTGCCTTGTATTCTCTACTATCTTAATTTACACAAAAATAACTTATCTGTTGTCCTTCTTTGTTAAATAATGGTTACATGTACACACACTTCTGCCCTTTGATTCATATAGTGATTGTGGGTCATTACTCTTCAATGTGGTGCATGTGCAATTGTGAGACTGAATTTCTTTCACATCTTCAAATGTCTGAAAATAGATGGACCAAATAATATTGCTTCTCAAGCATGCATGTTGAAAGCACACTCTAAAAAAAGAACAATATGAGAGATTGCAAGGACACGGAGAAGTTACAAAGCTAAAATAGCATGCGGAAGAGTATAAAAAAGACAGCATAAAAAAAGTTATGAAAATGTGCAAGTGAAAAAGAAATGTAAAATATTTACAAGACAGAGAGAGAGCTTGGCTTAAGAAGAAATGGCTTTTTAAAAGTGACCGATGAAATAAATTCTGAATTCAGTTTTTCCTTCGCATAGTCAGTTGTACTGTCAAATCCTAACTGTGAGGATAGCAGCGTACATCTTGACTTTGGTGATATACTCCGTGTGTGCCAAATAAAAATTTTATACTGCAGCTTGCCATTATACACCGTTGACAGCCTGTGGCCTTACGCTTAATTGACAAACAACCCGGTTCAGCCCTTGGAAGTTTCCTGAAGCAGGCGAAACCTGTGGCCTTTCTGCCCCTCGTGGTTTTAACCATTCATGTGCCCCTCAGTGTTGCTCGTTCGGTGTCTGCCTCTCCCTGACAGGTGTGATGGATGAAGGCACAGGTGACGCAGGGGCTCGACATGGCCGACGCAGTCAGAATACTCCGCCGCGCTCTACACGCCCGCCCGCGACTCGGATCCCGTTCATTAATCTGCGCGCTGATTACGATCGGCCGGGGCCGTATCGGTCGGGCGGTATCGATCGGGTCTCCATGGCAGCGTGACCGTGCGCATAGATCATTCACTTACCAGGGCCTCTAAATAATCCTGCCATTTCTGCCTGCCTGGTCGTGACTGCATGAAACCACCCTGCCTGGGCTTTTAAAGGTGAAGGCAAAAAGGGGAAAAAAAGCAAGAGAAAAATTAATCTGGCCCCACTTTCGATCACTCATAAATGAACACGAGTTGCCTCAGACATTTTTCATGGAAGCTATTTTCTCAGCCGGATTGATTTGGGCAGGAACCGGGCGTTAATGAACCAGATATGTGAAAGATGGGTAGACAGGAAAGAGCTTGTTAGGAAACAATCTTTAGTGTTGCTGCATCTACTAATTAAGACCTGTGTACAAAGTGCTTTTAATAAGGGTAATTACACATAGATTATATTGATGATCCATTCTAATAATTTGAAAAGCCGCAGAAATCTCAAAGGAAGTAATTAATTTAAGATTCAAGGAGATCATTGAGTGTCCTATAGAGTACCTAGAGTGCTGGTTTCAATTTTATATTTTAATTAGACTGGCCTTTACTTTGACCAACAAATTTAGGTCAGTGTTAGTTTTTTTGTTATTCAGAGAACACTTGTTTTATTTAAGTGTGAAATAAGCAAAATGCTGGCACACTATTACAGAAAGTTGCACTGCCTGAAATGTGTTTTAGAAAGTTAATGCCAAACAACTTGAATTGAATCATCCCATGCTGTAATTAAGTTGGAAATAAGATGGCTAAATTATAGAACAACACATTCATGCATTTATTGCCAGTTTATTTTATCACAGCTAAGTTACACAAACAAAACCCACAATTCTTTGAACAATGCACTGGTACTTTTAAAGTCTAATCAGAGCTAAGACAGCTCTGAGTGTTCCCTCCAAAATTTCCATAAATAACCTGTTTCTCAATTTTCAGATTAATTTTCTCAGAATGGAAAAAAAAAACTCAGGTGGCTTTAATTTTATTTTTCTCTAGCCCAAAATGTTAAATTATTTTATTTCTTTTAAAAATATCAAGAAACGTTGTGTAGCACCACTCACAGGCTAGGTAGGCTGTGCTTTAGCTAATATAAATTATTCATGGGGCTTGCTGGAATGCAGGGTTTAGATATAAGGCACTTAATGAATTGTGAGTGGCTGTCTGTACCTGTCTTTTGTGACCTCATAATTCGCTGGGGGCCGTGTTATGTGATTGCTCTTAGCCCTGAAAGCCCTCTGAGGCCCAGTGTCCACATCCACTTCACACATTCAGCTGAAAGCCCTTCACAGTTCAATCAGAGAGCCAATTCAAACTTCAGGATTGAATGAGGTGAGCACCAGAGATGGCCAGAGTCCGCTTCAATGGGCACACCTTTCTGCCCTGACTGACCAGCTTCTCTCCAATTACTCGACCCATCTGTACTGAGGTGCAAGTCTGAGTGGGAACGCTCACTGAATCTGATCTGACATGGCCGACAAGAGCTTGGCAAATGACCACGGCTGTTACCACTTCATATTTTACCTTTACAGGAAATGCAACTCCAAATGCAGTCACATCCATGCAAATAGAGCGACAAAAGCTAGAGTTTGACATTGAAAGGATATTTGTTTTGATCAGTCTATAAAATTATGTTGCATTTGGAAAAAATATATTCTAGTTAATAATAAAAAAAAAACAACAGTCGGTGGTAAGTTGATACCGTACATCCGATACAGCCTCGTCAGCTGCAATCGATTAGAGGCCTCTGAAGGATTTCAGAGCACACGGCTTTTTGATATCATGAGGATAAAGCCAGAAGCAGCGGGGCTTTCGAGTCGAGACGAGGTTGTTGAAACAGAATGTCTGACTGGTTACAAGACAAAAAGCCTTAATCCTGCTCTCTCCATCAATCTCAAATCACGCGGGGCCTGATGCTGACCGGGCAGCACATTTCTATTCACCTTCAGAAATGATCAGGGCATCAAAACGGAAATTATATTCCCTTTAGCGGGCCCCAGTCACTGCTGCTTGCGAGCCTGTGTGCAATTTCTAAACTTCAGCACCTGCTTTGAAGCCTTAGAATTTCCCTTGTCTGGAGGTACTATTAAGACTTCAGAGTGCGGCTACGTTATTAAATTCCTTTTCTGACGTCTGTGACTGTTCGAGGAATAACAAAGGGCCAGATAAGGGAATCGTTTCAAATCCCCTCAATGTATTTGAATGTGAATGCGTGCTGATTGTAAGGGCTGTAAGATGACAATGCTAATTTGAATACCTAGTTTAAACAGGATTAATTTTCTGCTGATAGCTTTATTTTGAAATGTCAGCCAGCAGTCAAAGTATTTCTGTGACTTGTGGTTATATATATACATATGCAGTTAACCTGCCTTTGTGTTCACCAAAGCATTTTAAAGTGGGTCATGGGTCATAACCCTTTTTTCACCAGCACTCACTGTCACGGGGAGAGGATCCTCCATGTTAGGCTTCATTCAGTTGCTAATTTTTGCCTCTTTGTGAAAAAGGATTGCCATTTTCAGTTTAAATCAAATTTATTAGCATCACATGAAGAGGCACTTCACGTCTAGCGAATCTCAAAGGCATTACTGTGGTTTTAATGAATTTTAAACTCCATGCTATTCATAAGTGACCTCCCACATGCCTTTACTCATCACTGTCACCTGAGTTTGTGCTCCTGAGTGAGCTGTAGATACTGTGGTGTGTCACCCCTTTGATCTGAACGTTAGCACTCAATATCAGCTTTCGGTCTGTTTTTCAATCTAGAATTTTAATACACATAAAACAAAACCTGCTTCTAGTGGAACCTGCTGCTCAGCTCCGCTTCTTTCTTTTTTTTTTCAATATCGTTATTATTATTAGCAGTAGCAGCAGTAGTAGTAGTAATAGTAGTAGTATTAGTGGTAGCAGCAGTAGTAGTAGCAGCAGTAGGATTCGTAGTAGTATTAGTAATAATAGTAGTAGCAGTGGAAGTAGCAGTCATAGAGTATTAGTTTGTTTGCATATCAGTATCTTTTGTTAGGCTGTGAATGGTGCTGTTTTTATTTTTTTCCACTAACGGTTTGCTAATAAATTTAATGAGTAGGGCGGAGGGGCAGAGAGGATTGTGCATCAGTTTCAATCAGTTTCTTCAACACGCGTATCATAATAGAAAATGCTCATCATTGTCAGGGACGGAGGTTTCATCTTATTCACATCACTCTGCTTTAAATAGTATTCTGCCTCAACAGCTCGAAAGACCAGTTTAAACAGTAGGTTGTGAGCTCATATCAGCTGTGAAATTCAAACAAAGATGGACAGAAATAATTAACAGTACTAATGCTACCATTACTGAGATCCATTTTGTTGCAGATCACCAGTGGCGCCTGTTTCAATTGAGCTGTCATTTCATGTACAATACCCAATGA
Organism: Megalops atlanticus; assembly: GCA_019176425.1. Classification (NCBI taxonomy): domain Eukaryota; kingdom Metazoa; phylum Chordata; class Actinopteri; order Elopiformes; family Megalopidae; genus Megalops; species Megalops atlanticus. Next base: position 18,488,626 of record CM032899.1, read on the forward strand.
TTATTGGATTTTCTCCTTGACATACTATGCATGTATTCTATAGTTATTTCTAATGATTTTATTGTGAGTTTAATAATTCATGGTGGGTCAGTACTTTGAATTGCAAATGCTTGTTGAAAGAAATTGAATGGCTTCACAGTTTCCTTTCAGCCAGACGACTCAATTGTTATTTTAGATTTAGATTTAGATTTAGATTATTTTAGATAGGTATTTATTTTATTATATTTGAGATATTTATTGTATCATAACCACTTATCACACCACTTATCTTTATCATTTGTTTCATTTGAGGTTTATTTTAGCAGCGCATAGGGTTCTCTTTAAGGGTCTAGTGAATGGTAGGCTAATGGCCACCAAAAACCCCCAAAACAGCTTTAATCCTGCAGAGGGCGCTGTAGCTGGCATCACAGCCTGTCTACTGTGTTCTCTGTTGATCATAAGACATAAGCTTAGAAGCCGAATTTTTGGATGCTGATTAACAGAGGAAATTCAATTAAATTATTATTATGCGTCTGTTTTTAAGACAATGTTTTGTGTGTATAAGAACCGTGAACACAAACAAAAGGAAGACAATTTGTTATTGGTCTTTGAGAGTGAAGCTTTGTGCATGCACCATACTTCCAGCAGACCAGAGTTTGTGCACTGCCAAGGGTCATGTCTCATTTTGATTGTTTTATTAGTTTAACAAGTTGCTGGAGATCTACCTCAGGTGTTCCTAAGACGGTAGAGGTTGTTTAGAACTACAGGTCTGAATCCATTTATTGGACAGATGCTGATATTTGGACATCAGGGTTTGTGTGGGATGAGCAGTGAGGGTAGTAGTCCTGTTGTAATGGATGTAGTGCTAGTCTAGGCTACTGCGCTAGCCTCCCAGTTCTTACACCAGGGCTGGATTGAACCAAGGAGTTATTTTCAACCACAGAACTCCACAGAGAACAGAACATTGTTACTAATACCAATTTACGTCTGACGTGAGGTTGGAAGGCCACACTAATTGCACTGAATCACAGTCCTCCCTGAGGTATTAACAAAGATGCCACTCACATGTGAGCAGTTCTCATGCTGGCCCTGGTCCTGTATTCATGGATATGCTTTGTGCCAGTTTTTAATTGTGCTATTAGACCCATTATGATGCGAGATGAGTGCAGGTGACCAGTAATTTTCACCTGCTTGCCTTGAATCAATCAGCCGTTTAATCAAATCATTAAATCAGTGGCTCCGCTGTGTTTGACACTGGCAACCATAAAGGCGCATGGCTGGCACTCGTAATCAGTGATACTGTCAGTGACCCAGCACATCTTTCTCTTAGGAAAGAATTTCCACTGTGATGTTTTATTACTCAGTGTCTCTCTGACAACTAAATCTGTTCAGATCATCTGTACATGTACCGAGTAGCGAAGGAGTGCAATTTATTTTCAGTGCAGTGAAACCATTAACCGCCGAGAGTTCGCAAGATTCTGCTTTTTGTTCCAGCACAGGCCTTAATTGGAGCCATTGATTGGATGGTGACTTGAATGACCCGTTCCAATACCTTCAGGATCCCAGGAGTAGCTGGTCCAGGAGTTCCAGGTCCATGAGCTTTAAGTAGAACCTTAAATTACTAGATATGGTGCACTGAGTAAATGTTTCACTTTGATTGAAGACATATTTTTGTATGTGAAGATATAATTTTATAAACAATGGTTAACAATGAGCAACATATACAACAGTACATATATTCAAAAACAGCCCACAACTTCACAAATCAGCAACAAGTCTCAGTTTTTCAAAATATTAAAAAGAAATGGTCTAGCAATTGAATTTAGTAATGAGTTTTGTTGCATAAATCTACTGCTATGGTGCATGGAATCTCACCAAACTTGTCTTTCCCTCTTACTGCCTCCTTTACAAGCACCATACTCAGATGAGCTGGCAATCTTAGCGCAGGTGCAACAAGACCTTATGTAAACTCAGCTGTTTCCATTAACTAAATGAGGTATGATCTAATTAAATCGAAGCCAGGTGGAGCAGCAAGCTAACGATGAAGTGTGACAAAGAGGATCAGAGGATGTTTGAGGGTCTTTGGTGATGTAATGGGCAAGGCTAAGGATTGTTGTTGCTGTTAGTACTTGTGCTATGAAGTTATTGATCCCAGTACCCCCAGTGCAATGATCAGCCCCTTTTTTTGCTTTAAATCTCTTATGCATAAGTTTTGTTTGTTTTTAACTTTTGTTGTTTTTACTTTTCGTAACTGTACACATGATGAAGGTCTCCCCATGGTTCAATAAAAAAAACACAAAAAACAAAAGAGGAGGCTGATTACCTGAGAAAACTTTTCTCTCTCTAGGGCTGACTCCAATGTATAAACTGCATTCTCAGAAAAGCAAGACTGACTTCTGCTGCCGAAATATACTGTAGTTTTTAATTTAACATTCTGCTATTCTGGAATTGGTGCAATATGGTTTACAGCCTCACTGAAAAAGGTTTACATGTTATGGATGGTAGTTATGTGGTTCTCTGGAGGCACAGCAGTAAGATACTGGCATTTCACCGAAGTGATAAGAGTTCAAACCCAGGTGAAGTGCTTTGTTTCATTTTTTATTATTGTTGTCTGAATTGGCAGGCATAAGTGTTTAAACTTAAGGATGGGTGGTTGGAGCTGTCATTCTGGAGTGATTCAAAGGGTGAATGCAGGGGTTACCACCCTGAAAGTTGTGGGTTCAATCTCTACTTTGCCTGTATGTTGCAAGGATGATCGTTTGCAATAGGCTTTTTTTAGATTAACTACAGTGGACAAGTTGGTAGAGCCAGAACTCTGATGTAACTCACAAGGAAAAATTTGAACTCAGATCTCCTGGGTGAAACACCTGTATCCTGTCCCCATGCTAGCAGAGAATGACAAGGGGGGCCTCCCTCAGTGTTATGCAAAGTTTCTCTTTGGGTGGCAGAAAGGAAGTACTTTGCTGCGGTTTTAACTCTGAACTTTCAGCCAAAGGAGTTGCATCTTTTCCCTGTATACTTGTCCATGTTGGTAAAGATCCATTTGCATCCTCGCACTGAAAAAAAAAAACACAATAGTCAGACTTGAACTTTGATTGCTTCATCACAACGCAATCATCTTGCCTTTGTGCCACCTGAAGACTGTGCTCAGCCATCAGACAAAAACTCAAATAGGAAAGATAACCCTGCAAAGTGTTAAGGAGGGTCAGGCTGGAACATAGTTTTCCACTGATGGAGGATGACCTTTAATCTTGAGACACACTGTGATACCTTTGGCAGTTCATCAGTTATAGATCTGGCTATGTCTCTTTGGGCAAAGTGGAAAATTGTTGGTGTTTGCCAGCCAAACAAGAATTATGCTTACTGTGACACATCTTCGCTACATAGACTAACATGCTGACAGTCTCATACATTACTTTCCACTGTGAAAGCAATATTCTGAGGGGAGACTACAATGAACAGCCTTCAGCTTGAAGAGCAGGATTAACAAATTCAGTTACCAAAATGGCTTGCGAATCTGACAATGGGAAAAGAAGCTAATTATTTAACAATACTCAAAAATTTCTAGCATAATAATTCCCTTTCAGTTGTTGACAGCCAGCTAAATTATTTCCTCCAAGGATGTTTATCCTGTGTGAATTACAGTGAAACAAACACACCCAATCACTTCCTTTCAGCCTTGCATTACAAAACTGCCTTTGCATTTGTCATTTGCTGTATTTTTAAGAAGTCTGCTTTTCAAGTATAAAAAAAACATTGGTAAAATCTCACCACTAACAGTGAGAATCAGAAAATTCGCTCTGAAACTTTCCTAGATCACTGCGAAAGCATGCTGTGCAAAAAATACCCACATTCCTCTCCAGTGATCATTTTCATACAGATATTCTTTCATAACAATAATATACATTCATAACAGCAGTGAACTCATATCAAAAAATGAACTCAAGCAACTGATAAAAACGAAACGAACGTCGAGAGCACAGGATTTTCTTTCAGCTCATTCATTCATTCTTTTGTTCAATCATCTGTATCAGTTCCGCTCAACTGAATCTCTTCAGCCAGGTTCTATAGTGTAAGACTGAATTACTCATGACCTAATGCCTGGCCCTATAATACAAAACTGTCTGTGGTCTGTCCCGGTTTTTATGGAACTAGAATTGAACAAGAGTCGTTTCTAAAATAGATGCAAGCCTTTTTTTCTTTTTAAACTTTCATCTGTAGTTGCACATTTACGTGAGGGAGTGTACATCTGAATGCAAATTATATGCCACAACAAGGTGGCAACATTAATTTTATCAATAGCAATGTGAGTCAATGTTCAATCGGGTTTATGCCACGTTGCCAAATGCTTAGTGAGGCCATTGATAAACTAACGAGACTAGCTGCCTGGTTACCTGACCGCTGTCACTCCAGTATGGTGTGTGAGGTGAAAAAATTACCCTCACTCATCAGACTCATTAACAGCTATAAGAAACACCCTTATTTTTATTGTCATGATGCTCTCAAGAAAACTCCCAAGAAATATGTCCAGTCCTGAAATATTGGACAGGGTATCATTATCATAAGGCTTTTACTTTGATCATAGAAGCTTGTGGTTTTCCATTGATACCCTATGGACAAGATTACTTTTTTGGCCAAAGATGCCACGTTACCATGGCAGCAGTTGAGGAATAGGGCTTGATTGATTGGCTGCCAGGCTATAGATGTCATTGGGTAGGGCCAAATTAAAGTATAGGCCAAATGCTGTCAATGCAGCTGAAAGCTGTAAGCTTTTGAGTTTCCACTACATAAAATTTCTTGGGCATGGCTATTGAGCCTTCTGCAAAAATCAGTGATCCACAAACCTCAAGAGATGTAGCAAGCTGGCCAGATACTGGGAGTTCAAATCAAAGTGTCATTACGCGCAAGTGGGATTAATGCAAAGCTTTAAATAAACTTATATTAACTGCTTTTTTAGGAATTAAACAAAATGATCCAGCATCCTCTTGATGAGTTGGAATTACAGTATTTAAAAAAGTGAATTATTTTTGTCTTTTTTTGAGTGGTACATGTCCAGCAAACTGTAAAATGAAGCTTCATCAGTTATGGAATGTCCTGCACTGAGTTATTACCATACAATTTCAAATGCTTTGCATCCCATAATAACCTCTAATATGTGTATAACTAACTTGCAACCTTGATGTCGTTTACTACAAATTATTTACTACAAAGATACTGCTCATAATTTTGCCTAGCTTGTGGGTTTGTCCAGTAATCCAGTAGGGACTGCAATTCATTGCCAAGAGCATATGCAGGTGCAGGCACTAATTTGTAATTCTGTCTTCAAACTAGCCCAATTGGACTGTTACCACAAAAAAACCCATCACTGAAATTGTATATTTGTCTTCAACAAGTCATTGAAAACCCCACTCAGTCATATCTAGGTGGTAACATTGTACGTAATTAAAAGGCAGACAACTAAATACATGTCTTAATAAGGACATAACTGTTCAATGATTTACTGTATAGTTTTGATTTAACATGCACCATGTATACAGTGCACATGCAATTTGAAATAAATGTTATGGTCTCTGGAAGAGGTCCAGAGGTATTTGAAAATAAATACTCAGGGAAAGTATTTTCTTGGATGTAACAGGTATAGGCAAGTCTGGCCCTTTTCTTGGGACATCCAACAAACCACTTTCACCATTTTTTCCCCCTTGCATAGCCCATGCTAAAAGCGGAAAAAGCCACATGGGTTGAATCCTTTGCAGGGGTTCACAAGGTTTCCCATGCAGTCCAGAGGCACCGTGTGGCCCCGGTACCTCAGCTTCAGATGTAAGCTTTGCTGTGGGGATTTGAGGGCTTTGAGCCAAAGAGTTCTCTCTGTTGCTTTCCCATGGTCCCAGGACTTTTGCTCCCTAACTCACAGATCCTGCATTCCTTTTTTTGCCTTCATCCTTCAGCCCCACACACTAATGTCCTCTCTGTTAAAGATCTAGAAGACATCCACCCAGTGGTGGTTGTATGAGGAAACTAAACCCAGGTAAAAAGAGCAGAATTGGGCATAATAAACATTTGGGGAATGGCCACAGGTGCCGTTTAAAGTTTTCTGAGGCAGGACGTTATATAACTGCACTCAGAAAAGATCTGCACTTGGTGGGTTACTGTAAAGATGGGTCTGAATATTGTAAGACTTTCGCATCCTTCCTCTGCTGGCCATCCTTTTCCTACCTACTCTGAAACACCACCACAGGTGTACTGATTAATTAGAATGAAATGGCCAATCATTGGCTTTTTTTTGAATAAGGCGATTGAGATCCAAAATTGAGTGACAGAAACTCCAAAATACATATTTTTAAAATTTTTTTACGTTTAACAGAAGAGAATTGATTGCACTCCTGCTTTAGCCCGAAGTTTAGTGTGCAGATCAAAGGACTTTCAAGAATTACACTCTTAAAAGGTCCACGTTCAATGTTTTTCATTACAATATAGGGTAAAGACACAAACATTTCAGCATGGCACCATACGGCAAGTAATTCATTATGTTTTCAAAGTCGACGCACACCGCTGTGGTCACATTCCTTCTGTGATTAATTTGGAATTACGCGACAGTGCAAGTTATGAAATGAAAAGAGAAAACATATTCCGAGTGTGTTGCATGGTAGTTATTTTGAAGCTGACAGTAATTGGGGAGGCAGTTCAGGTTGTTAAATCGCTTTTCTTTCATCGTGTGGTTTACGAAGGGAGAGGAAATTTGCAGCTTATACAAATAGACTGAAATGGCTGTAGTGTACTTATATAAACCTAATACTTCAGAGAAGCACAATATTATCATTCAGTTTTCTTTTTTAATCAACTATTCTGCTGCACTGCACAATGAAACAAAAATAACTGAAAATTGAAATATTTTGCAAGGTTGTTGAGTTGCACAGAGAGAGGTATAATTCGTACACTACATGTGTCTTGTAAAGGCCAGATTTCTCTGATATCTATTACTTTCTCATTTCCTTTAATCCTTTCCTTCTGTCACCATCTTTCATCCTGTGGTTTATTTCTTTGTAGATGAATTGCTAAATACAAGGAATAATTCATGAAATGGGGCAGTTTAGTAAATGGCAAATGGACCAAATTCTCACTGGGGCACTATGGTGCGTTACAGCGTAAAAGGAGTGAGGTTGCCAGCTAATGCATAACATTTCCATAATGTTACTGTAATGTTGTTGCAATGTAATAACATCAGAGGTTTATGCATTATCTGCAATTCAGTTCATTGATGGATAGTGGCCTGCCTGATTTAATATACTCATCATAATCATCTCATAAGGAGCTCTCTGCTGTTTCATATTTCCAGGCATTTAATATTCCAATTCCCCTGACACAGGTTGGCTCCTCCAACAAATAAATATCATCTGAGCACTGCATCACTTTAAACACCTGTGATCATATGGGGTCAGCTACAAAATTAGGTATTGTGGTGTTGCTTTTGACTGATCGTTTTGTCAGTCAATCCGGGCGATTTGAAAACGTTGTCAGGGGTTGCACACGGTTGGCTTGTTGTTCAAGCTGATGTAAGAGTATACATTATAGTAAATAAATACACTGGCTGACAGCATAAAATGTGCAACATTGCAGAAAGCGCTTGAAAAGCCTTTGGATTTTGACAAATGGCTGGTGTCAGCAAGTAAACTGGAGAAAACACCTTCTCCTCTGCTTGCCTTGTTGGTGGATGTTCATAAAAATTAGATTATTGAGACAAAATAATAACTGTAATCAGGGGTTTTGCAAACACATGTCAAAGAGCTGGACAGTGATGCATTACTGTACAAAAGCATTTATTTTCCCAGTTAAAATTCCATAGATGTTCTGCTTAAAATACAGAAGATATTGTCTCATTTACAAAAAGAAAACTGTTGTGTCAACACTTAATTCAAAAGAAGATGGAAAGAAACTGATTTCTGAGATAGAGTATATTCTAGGTTAGCTCAGGGTATAAAAACCACTGACTTTACAATAATCATATGAATAAAAGCTATGGATTCAGGAACAAATTGTTTTAAGATGGTCACATGTTAAACATTATCATTCATCCTTTAACAAAAAAAAAACATAGTTACCATGGTATTTCAGCAGCACTAAAGGAAATTTTATGTGATGAATGCTGTAAAATTCCTTTTTTCAAGAGATTTCCCATTGAAAGATTTTCTAATTGTTGGGTTACCACTTTAAAAAAGTCCACCTATGCAATATCGAACCAAACAAGGGACAGTTTGAACATTTGGTCATTGACTTACACCAGGTCAACAGGCTCTTAAGAACCTGCTTATAAATAACCAGTTCTTCCACATATATTAATCATTGCACATCTAGTATAAACCACAAATACATTTTTTTCTCAAACACCTATATCCAAACACAGCCCAGCAAGAACGTGAGATTAAATCTTTGTTGCCCGTGATAACGTCAGGCTTACTCGGTCACAGAAAGTCACTACGGCATTTTAAAAATGTGTCCTGGGTACGGCTCCGTGAGGACACCAAAATCGATCACCCTCTGAAGTTGTGTTCCGCCCCTCTTGTTGAGTTTAGGGCGCATACATTACTAGTGTGACCCTGGAGAGGGACACCAAGGGCAAGCGTTAAGCAGTTTTCACACACATCACACACGACACCGAGCACAGTCTCTGCTACTGGCCCCGCCCAGAGCCCAGCAGCCGCTTGGTCCTCCTCTCCACACTTCGGTATGGCTTATAGAAGGGCAAAAGGAATTCTTTAAAATGTACTCCCCCCCAAAATACAGCCTCCCTTTGTCATTGCAGATTCCCAAATGAAACACTGATTGTCAAGACAGTCATTTGTGCTTGTAACAGTTGCATAACATTGCCCTGTGTCCTGTCCTGGGTTATCCATCTCCTTTTGGGTGAATAACACTTGGGGTTTGACCGGATTGGAGAATGGCTGTAGGTCATAGGTCATAGGTCAGCATGCTGGACAAGTGGTGAAGGAGTGAACAATCCATGCACATTAAAAAACAAAATATGCTCAAAATAAACAAGACCATGCAATACTTCAAATCACATCCTTTCACCTCTTTTCCAGCCAAAACAGGCACCACTGTTTATTTATCAGATTCCTTCTTGTCCTTTTATTTTTATTCCACGGGCAGGTTTCTTTTGCAGGAAAAAAAAATATATAATATATATTTGCATTTGCAATTCAAACGAAGTTATTCTCCATCTTCGCAACTGTTCTGTTCTGTCTTCCCCTTTTTCTTACGGAGGGTAAATGTTTCGATGAGATGCCATATTATAAATATTCACTGTGGTTGCAGATTAGCTGTTGGGGGATTTGCGCAGCCACTGGAAGAACTGCTGCTCGAAGAGGCTGTGCCACCTGACGTTGGCTTCCACGATCTCCACGGCACGGGCGAATGCCGCAGCTGCAACACCGCCGTTGTTCTGGACGAACTCCCTCAGCTGGGGAAGGGAAACAATCAACAAGACAATGAGGAAAATGGTAATGAACCAACAGGGACTGGGGGGGATTTCAACAGGCTGATTTGCATATATACTATGTGACGATTCGGTCCCGCGCTTCCTGACAGAACCTCCATTATGACATGTCTCTGGAGCGGTGGCACGGATACACGCAATCACCTGGTCCCATTTTCACCTGGCTACTGCCAACGCTTGAGTGGAGACAAGGTGAGTCAAGGTGAATGGGGGCTTTAGTGTTCATTACTCAAAAGAAATGGTCTTTGGGGTGATTTGCGGTCTGATTCAACACCGAAACGCATCTTATTTACAAGACACCACCACGCTGATATTGAAAAGCCAAGACAGCCTGACAAAAACATCCATGGCATTTAACACAATTTAAAAGGGCATCTAGGGCGTTTATCTATGTGTGTGTGTTACACATATATACTGATGCTTGAAATTTGAGGTTTTCTGGGGAAAAAACATACACATAACACATAAACATATACACCTTGGGAAACTTTTATTTTTGACATGCTTGACCTCAACTAACAAAATGGCCATGATAACACAAATCTACTTTCTTTTGGTTCCCCTTTAAAATCATGAGAATATTTTACATTTATTTCCATGATTTTACATTTTTGCTCTTTCATGATTTCTCAGTTTTGATCACATGAATCAGTTTGTAACTCCCTTTGTCCAGACCCAGTTTACAGGACTAACAAGATGCAGGAAAAAGCTCAAAAGAACAGAAAACATAAATCTAACAGTCTCCAGATCATTTCCATTATTCCTTTGATAATATGACCTCTTTGCTCTTTTATCCAGCTCATCAATTATAATTGCCAATGTTTAGCACATGAAACTGAACACATTCTCAAGGGTCTGAATTACAAAGGATGTGGGCCACTATTTTGGGCTTAGACATTTTTCCATACTCAGCTAAAAGCTAAATGAACACAGAGCACCGCTCTTACATGCAAGTAATTGCTTATATTATAGATTAGTCAGTTACTTGTTATATCATACAAATACAAATGATAATGATGTACAGTCTTAAGTGATTCAATTTTTAAATTGTATTTTTAAATATCAGTTCTGAGCAAAACAAAAAAGGAAAAAAAAATCTTGAGGCCACCTAAAATGAGGACATTTTTGGTTTTTAGCATTTTGAACTTCAAAAAGGCCTGTGAACTACTGTAGCCAATTAGTGACAAAAATAGTATGGTTCAGAATAATTAATAAGGAAATATGAATATAAATATGTCCTTGGGGTAGTGAGTTATGCATGAATACAACACTATAGAAAAACAAATATGTCAGGAATAGATTGGGAAACATGTTTGCTAAATCTTAGCTATCCTTTAGTGGAGGGATTGTCAGTAGCACCGGCCCACTGTCCATTATATTAATAGTTCTATAATACCATTGGTTGGTGTTCAAAATTAATTTATGTGAAGTAGTTCCCAAGTGTTTCTTCTAGATACTTCATTATTGATAGGTATTTGACTCTGAAATATTGCTAAAAAATTTAAATTGTTATAACAGGGTTGATTTTTGACCTTGGTGATGCAGAACAATATTTTAAAGATACTCACCTCGTTCAGTTCGGATTCTGTGTTCAGAAACTCGGTCACACCATTGATTAATTTGGAATTCATGAATAAGGCCTCTCCATATCTGTAAAAAAAAAAGGTGAGAAGTCACTGTTGTTTAGGGCAATAAACAACCACTAACTCTGTACGAAGTCTAACAAAGTCTGACTCTTAAGAAGGTTGATTGTACACTAATTGTTTGATAATAAGGTCAAATAATGCTTCTTATTTAAGTCCAAAGGTTCTATTTTTATCAGGAGTGCAGACTGACCCATATAATTTTCAAAGGTCAAATGTAAATACAATTCACTTTTTTATTGTGATGGAATATGCACCAGAGATGCACGGCATTTTACTCAGTGTTTGACCAATCAGCATGGTGACATCTGCACTGTTGGATTCAGGTTCACGTTATGTGTAACACGTGAGTTTATTAGGAGTATGCATGTCTGTTGATGGGTTTATACAGCAATTGTAGTCAATAAAGCAATCGTGAATGTAGGTGTTCGCAATGATCAAACCTCCAAAACCGATGGGGCTTATAATCAAGATTAATAGGAATGTGTACTGTCTGGCATCACTGTATACTGGAGGGTGTATGCACATTTATTTGACATATGAAACCAGCTTTATTCTTATCAATCTTCAATCAATTCTTGGAATGCTCAGAGTATAAGTGTGCTTCTGGGATGACCTTAAGAGCAAGCATCTCCTATTAGAATGTAGGTTTTATGGACCCAGGCCTGGTCAGGAAAGACTGTGTGAGGAACTTTGTTTGCACCGAGCATAATTTAAAAAATGGCAAGAACAATGTCTCCTGGTTTATTCTTAGCCTCACTGATGGCCTCTTAGACTCTGATAGCTCTGTTAGGGGACCCTCCTTGCTCTGGGAGGTGGTGGGTGGGTGTGACCCCCCCCATGGGACCAACCATGGGACCAACCATGGGACCATCACTTTATTTCACCACCGGCTGGAAGGTGACGCTCCTGCCTTTGAAAGACGCACCCTCTCTACAACTTCATCATCACAGCTTTGCAAACAGCTGGTCCTCTGCTGAACCCGCGACCCCCTCACCTAATCCCCCAGACACCACTGGACTCAAGCAAACCACAAACAAGGCACCCCGCATCTTGGAAAACTCCCTCACACGTGTATTGGAGAGTTCTGCCTCATGCTGGACCCCAGTTTTGAGTGTTTCCAGAGTGTCCTGATGCGCCTCATGCCGCCCAACCACCGGCTGCGCTCCACCAAACTGTCTCACGTGTTCCAAGACACCCTTGCCATTTTTTCACCAATTCATTCCATGTTTGTCTTGCATTTATTTATTCTAGTTTATTTTGTCAATATTTGTCTGTTGTTGCTAATAAAATTATTTTACTAATTGCTTCATCATCTCATCTGTATTGTGTATTGACAAACAGGCTGCTAACAGACTGGAAAGACATCACGTCATTAAATTTGATATTCATAGCGCAATTGAACTATAACTGCTGCCTCTCTGCGGATGGGCCTGTTCTGTCCCAGATACTGTCCCACAATGGTGCACAAAATCCAAACAATTCATGGAGTACGCGTGAATGTATCCACTGCTTAGATCATACAGACATTTCTTCATTTCCTGTCATGGAGAATATAGAGGAGACGTTTTAAAGGCTTACCTGGAATTTAAAATGTCCCATTTTTCCCTGAAGTACCTCCAGGCCAGGTGTCTCCCATGAGGATTCCGGCCCACATGTATGATAACATCAATCACATCCTGATCGGGTACCAGGTCCGAACTGAGGGAGAGATTCAGGAGTCTGGAAAAAGAGAGCACAATAGCATGCCTGATGGACCCTCCTCACGGTTACAGATAGAGTTAAAGTGCGTACACTGACTGGTAGTTACTTTTATGGCTTATCAGCACTGACCAAAAATATAGCATGAAATTTAAAAACATGATCCATAGCTTGATATACTGTGTGTGTGTGTGTGTGTGTGTGTGTGTGTGTGTGTGTGTGTGTGTGTGTGTGTGTGTGTGTGTGTGTGTGTGTGTATATGTCTGTGTGTATGAATGTATGTGTGTGTGTATATGTACATACATACATACATATATATACACGCACACATAAAAACACACACAAATGAAACACACACACACGATTCGATGCTTGGTATCTATCTGAACATATCTTTTTAAATAATATTTGAAGATGAAAACATAACAACTGGGATACCAGAGGATACCGCAGTGGTGTACAAGTTTCCAATTTGCAATTACATGCTGAGTTAATGTTCTGCTCTAGTCTACGCCCTGACATAAGGTAATTACTTGTTCTCTTTGAATAAAAAAAGATTTTTTGTCTCTGTGATGACTCTGTTTGTGTGTGTGTTTCTATTTAATTTTTTTTGTGTGTTCTTACTCATTCACCCTCCTACAGGAGTACACATCGACTTGCTTCGCAGATAATTTATGTGTTGTAAGTTTATACAACTGACTGCAATATTGACTGCAGCAGTTCAGATCAAGGGTATCACTGAAGTACAGCTCGAAGGATGCAAACCTGCAACCTTCTGAATGCTTTGTACTTCAGATACACAAATGCTCTCAGAACCAGCTGACACTGGCGCTGGAGTCTGAGATGTAAATGCTGTCTGCTGATCTTTCCCAAGTTGTTAACAGCGCATTTAATTATCGACTTCTAGTACCAACACCAGTTTTGACAAAAATAATTCTTTGGTTGGGATTTTACACACAGCTTTTACACTCACACCCCATCTGCACTGCAAGTAACGTGTCTGAAAAATAACACCCTCTCACCCTGCGCAGTGTCATTGAAGCTAACTTATCTTCTAAACCGCAATAACAAATGCTGGAGTGTGACATTTTGGGAACATTAACCGCAAACCTCAAGCCATGTCTCCCTGCTCTTTCCCCTGCTGCAGAGTGCACCTGAGACAGAACCGCGTTTCAGTTCATGCAAGGACTGACCAGTGAATAAGCTCGGCTCTCTGAAGTAGAAATCGACCAAAACAGAAAGGCTGAGCGAAGTCAATGACCTCACATTCAAGTACAGCAAAACGTGGCCTATCAGAAGACGTTTAACCTGGTGGCTGCCGCGATTACTTTGATGGAGAGGACTGCACTTCACTTCCTCGAGGGTGCTGAGGAGATATAACTCAATAGAAAAGGAAGGGGGCGTGGCTCTTCCAGCGTGCAGGTGCAGCAGTTTGCCGTATCCCTTACATGCTAATGGCTTTGCGCTCCATGCGGACCGCGCTTCCATCTCACCTGGGACAGGGTTTCGGTTTTCAGCGCGTTTGTGCACACGCTGGGAGAAATTCAAGCATGACTTCAGTCAGTGAACTGCGGAATCTGAGTCTGTCCACATACTTGCATTTGGTGAGGAGTATCTGCAGGAGGCAATGTCACTGTGCTGGAGGATTAAGAGGCGAGAGGACAAAGAGGCGAGATGCACAGCAGCCAGTGGAAAAGGCAAGGCTTACAGCACATTGTGCTGCTGTACTGCAGGCTGGGATGTTCTGAAGAGCATAGCTTTGCCTTGTGCCCTCACTTTCTTGGCTTTTTATCATCCGGGGGGGCTTGCATAAAAATAATGTCAGTACTTCACAGCATAGACATCAAGGCTGTCAAGGAAACATTGTTAGTGCACCAGCGCTGGTGCATCAAATGCTTCACTCTGTTTTATTCTTCAAGACATTTAAGAATATTGAAAACTTGTGGAAAAAAAATTCTCTGTGAACACTGAGGTAAAATCATTTTTACACCTCAAACTACCTCTGCTGTCAACTTGCAGTAACATGTACAGTCATTAAGATGACGCATCAACCAATTAGAGAACATACGTTTTTCTGGCATTCCGCTATCGGCATTTGCTTAAACTCAAAGCTGCAAGTAAACAAACAGCATAAGAGAGACACTGACCCAAATGCTGTGTAAATCAGATACAAATTTGTCAATATATAGCAGGTGAACATTCTGTTATGAGCTGTCAAGTGGAAAACTACCAAGCTCACTGTAAATCAAGTGCCCAAATCACTGACTGTATAAATGACTGAACAGAAACACGCAGAATAGTATTATCAGTAGTATACACTCTTTTATCCCACAGTGTAAAGACACTCGCCATTCAGGAGTCTGTAACAAGAAAATGCCCCCCCAAGTTGTATCGATTTACGCAGTGAATAACGATTCAGCCCAGTGTCCCCCCCACAGCCCCCGCGTATTGGCTACGATTCCCTGCTATCCAGTGGTGTACGGAGTACAGCTGGCGT
Source organism: Megalops atlanticus (assembly GCA_019176425.1). Lineage (NCBI taxonomy): Eukaryota > Metazoa > Chordata > Actinopteri > Elopiformes > Megalopidae > Megalops > Megalops atlanticus. The sequence continues at coordinate 18,503,936 of CM032899.1, forward strand.
AATATTATGCTTCATATGTACCCTGGCACGTGATGAGAGGAGGGCTCTGCCAAATTCCGGGGGTGTGGATGCGCTCCTGGCACCCACACTGCTGTCACTCGCACCCCTGTCTGTCCCACTCTCTCTCTCCGCATAGCGATTCAGCCATCCCCATCACTATAGCTACCACCTCCTGTAGGTGTCTGTCTGCAAATGGCACAGAACAGTCACATGATCTTGAAGGCACTACACTGCACCCGCTGATATTTATGAATCCTTGCTCGCTTCTTACAGTGCTTATGCAAATTAATTGACTGATTAATTATTCAAATGTCTTGTTCATGCATTTGTTTTTTGTTGTTTTTTTTTTGCATTGTTTTGTGTATTGCCCTTCATCTAGCATCAGCCAAGGAAAAGCAGGAAAGCAATCAATTGTTGTGTTTCATGTAGACTGCAATGCTGATTTAGCCTGTGAGAGTAATCTGTGGTTGATTGTTGATGCCCCATGATTGACTGATTACAGCTGACTATACAAGATTGCGAATCACACTGAACGTGGTCTGACAGTTTAATGTAATATATGTATATTTCAGCTGTTTTTGCTTTTGGTTAATTTCACCTGAACAGTACAGACGGTTTGCCAAACCATGCATTTCTCTGTCACCAAGACTTACCACTCCAAATACAAAACCCTAAAACACATTCTCTTATTTGCTTGTTGAATATTTGGACCGAGAAATGTGAAACATTTCAGTTCACTGAAAATCGAGGGGAAAGTTCGAGGAGAGGCCAGGATGTGTTTCCGTTCACTCCCTGCCTAGGCAGTTGTAACCCATAAAAAATGGATCCGTCACACTAGAATTCCCCTCTAGTGGAAATCGTGTGTGATAGCCGCCCCCTAAAAGGAGTCACCTGGGGCCTGTTTGCAGGGTCTGTGCCCACTGCTCTGAATTCCGTGCCTAAAGAGTGTGACCGATTAAACAATGCATGTGGGGATGACGGGCCGACCGTGCAGCCAGCTCCCCATAATGGGACCCGCACACAGTCTATAAATACGAACCGAGGCCAAGATCTCCGCTGTGGAGGAGCTAAGCACATAATCCATCGCCCCCATCGTCCTGATACTCAACTCCGGGGGGATTTACAGGACTATTTGGCCCAGGATGTAGGAAGCCCACACTGTGTGCTTTAACAAAGCGACTGCCTCTCTCTCTCTCTGTCGCTCTGTATGCCACTGTGTTGTGTAATGCGCTTAGGTCCCGTAAAACAGTGACACCGAGTTGACCAGGGTGATTCAGGAACGGGTTTCTGCCAAGATGTAAAGGGCAAAGCAGGCCTTTTGGTGGACTCCTCTTTCCTTACTTCTGTAGGATATTTTAAAAAATGTATCAGGAATGCTTTGTTTTTAAAGATACAAGGCAAAGTTGACATAAGAATGATCATAATAAATACTAATAACAAGCTCGTACTTATAATGCTATATCCCAAAAGAGTATACAGGACAAAGATAATGCTCAGTGTCCCCACCAGAAACTTGAGCTGCAGTTCACACCCCATGGTGATACACCTCATAGACACTGCCTGTCTAAACAGCCCTTAAAACACCATGATATCGCCACTGGTGATATTCATAAATTCCAGGGAACTGATTCCTCTCACTTATCAATACTCATAACTTTTTATAGACATGACAGTCATAAATAACAGGCGTGAGGCGAAGGGTAAACGTCTCATTTGCGTCTCGCAGATGTAAGATGAATCCCACACTCACCGGTTCAGCAGGAAAGTGTTGTCACTGCAGGTCAGGGCCTCCAGAAGCACTTTCTTCTCCGAGATGGCGGAGGTGGAGTGGAATTTCATCCAGATGAACTCCCACACGTCCTCGTCCATCAGAGACACGCCGGTGCAGTAAACGATGTCCCTCACGTTCGGCGGGATCCTGCCGGGATATCAACGCAGTTCACTTTCCAAAAATCAATGTAAGAAAAAAAGTGTGGGAAGTATTAATAGCTATGGCTTAAAGAAAAAAAAAAGTCTTGCGTGTGTGGATGGGTGTAATGAGAAAACTCTGAACAGAATACTAGCCTGAATCCAGGAAAGACATTGTCATTACAAATCAAACAAAAAAAGACATTTCATCAATGAACTAGCAAAGCTGATATCCCTATTGTTGATTCAAGGAGTTATTTTTTTCCTCCAGGGCGACAAATGGAGAGATATGCTATCTGGTGCATCACCACTCTGCCCTTGCAATGCCTGTAAACTAATTATATTCAAGCATCTTTTGGGGCAGGAATTTAGTTTGCAAGATCTCTTGAGGCAGGTCAAACAGACCTTATTTCCCACCAGCCATGAATCTGCAGTGAAAGTAATCATGAATATTACAGTGTCGAGTTGTTGTAATCATGGATGCAGTAACTTGGTTGGACTAACATAAATCATAAGAGGTACGCTGCGCCAGGTTTGCACGGAGGACTACATGATTGGTTTTAGCCGAATGACTGCCTGAGATGCACGGTGTGCACTTTATGTACAACAAGGCAACCTACTGTATGTTCATGCACTAAATTACACATGGTGAAAACACCAATACAACTATGCAATGAAAAAAAACTGTTAACTGTCAAATTTCTTAGCATTTTCATCATTATCAGAGCATGTGTAAGTCCTTAGCAGACATGGTACAGATTCACTGATCTGTATGTCAGCGGGATGGACAGGTAGTGCACATGGATGAGTCAGCTGGTGCACACTTATGATAGACAGTTAGTCCATTAACAGATTACGATGTGTCATGCAATTTAAATCAACTATGTCATGTATACTCTCAGTATTTATTCGATATTACAACAAACAATAAGACAGACAGACAGATTGAAAGATGGATAGATGAAAGTATACCTGCCTCCCTGTTACAGAGTATGCTTTAATTAGAATGAGCTTAGAAGTAATATTTGGCTTCATGGGTTGTTTTATTCCTTATTATCCCTCCATGGACCCCTGAGGAAAATAACAATGATTTAATAATGTATGTCTGCCATTTGTATGACTGATGGTTTCAACAGGAAGTGTTTATTGAGCAGGCGACCCCTTTAAATGGAAAGATGTTGGAAAGCGTCAACGCTGTCATGATTACTCATCTCCTGCAGTCAGGGGACCTTCTTTCTGCGGTAGCTGTTGCTCGATATTGAGACCCAATTAAAAATTAAAGGGGGAGAAATTGCAGCAGAGAAGAACAGATAGGTGCACCGGAATAGTGCCTCTCTCTCTCTCTCTCTCTCTCTCTCTCTCTCTCTCTCTCTAAAAACAGTCTAACTGAGAATAAATAGCTCGGCGCAATGAGAGAAGGTTTTCCGTGAGCATCTCGCTCATACTCTCACGAGCTAGGCAAATAATGCACAGTTACTTAATCATGCCTCCAGAGAGCTGATTGGTTTGAAGAGCTGTGCGGCTTGCCCTTGTGTTGCAGTGCAGAAACGCTGATGTTTGATTTGGGCTAAGCACGAGGATCCCTGGGGAAACTCAGACCCCGATTCGGCAAAATCCAGGGCGAACTTCACTTCTCTCTGCTGCATAAAGCTTTTTTCCACTAAAGACATAGTTTTTTCCATCAAGCCCCAAACAAACACATACTGTACAGCTTCAGAAAAACAGCAGCTGGTATTTTGCATCTGTCAGACAAGAGTACATGTTCTTGGTTACCTGTGAGACTCATTATCTTTACAGAAAAGCCAGCAATTACAACCGCTTCATCAAATAACTCTCTGAAAATGATTGGAATTGCTTCCAAGGAATATTAAGTGTCGGTGGAGTAATTTCACCTACACGGTGCAGTAATGGGACAATCAAACTTCAGCGCGTCGGAACGCAAAGGCATGGGGGTGGAGCGTGTGCCGTTTGTGAGGTTGCAATTATCCAGGATGCCAAATGTGGAGTGCTAATTACACCTTTTAAGGTCATGTTTAATTGACTCAGGTAGCCTAACGGCAATGCAGTCCTGAATAGTAGAATAATTCATTTGCTCAAAATTAAAAAGGAGAAGAAGAAGAAGAAAAAAAAACGATCTGGATATCTGCATTCCAGTGTCACCACCCTAAATCAGTGCAATTAGGAGCTGTAATAACTTTTTACTTTGCTTGAATAAATCAGTAATTCAGCGCTAAAAAAACATTCTTTACCCTTTTTAATTTTTTTCTGCATTTAGGCAGGCTTCTTTGTATATACCAGACCCGTCATTCAGTAGGTTAAATCATCTCATCACCAGTTCCCGGTCACCGCTCTGACTACTGCAAAGATGTAATGTTTATGTAACAAAAAGCACAAGTATATAAAAATATACATATTTTACGCATGTACATGTGTAAGTTATCCATATAGTGTATATAAACAGAGTATAAAATAAAACTATTGTTTGATACTTAGTCTGTACTAAATTTTGTCTTTATTTTTGTCAGATGGTAAGGCTGTGATGTCCAATAGACCAAATGTTTTCATGACCTTTTCCCGCTCTCACTGATCATACTGTAACAATTCAGTCAGTCCCAAACAGTTCAAACAGAAATGATGAGAATGTAAAAATAACACACTATTATAATGAACATGGCTTACATTCAAAACACTGCAGTGGGGCCTGTGGTAAAATCAGATGTTAATCAATGGTTTGATCCAAAAAATAAATAAATAAATAAATAAACTGGCACAATTTTCAGAAGTTTTAGAACAGTGAGAGTGGTAGAGTCCAGAAACGTCCATAACTTTTTAAACATTACACTGTGTTGTGTAATGTCTGTGCCTAAACTGTTGCCCTGACTGTAAGGCTCGATCTTCCCATTTAGATTTGGGGGGGTCTCAGGTTTACCTCGCTTTAGCTCTCTGTGTGACCCTAATTTACACAGGGGTGACGGGGGGAGGGCAGTGAAACGTGTCAGGAGAGGAGCACAGAGCCCTGCACCTTTGAAAGGGTGAGTGATTACACAGGGATATAACACACCAACATCAAAAGAGCCAATCAACAATTCTGTCTGATGTGCAAATGGACTCATTGAGAGTTTTGGACCACACTCCATATTTTGTGAAATTACACCCTGCATTTGTGAAATTTATTTTTTTTTCTGTAGTTGACAAATTTCAGCTTGCATGGTGTCTTGGCCTTTCTTATTTAGAAAACATGGGCCTGTATGTTGAGTAGTGACCTGACATATATTAGCCACAAGCATTATCATCACCAAATGATGATGTCGTGGAGTTTCCTCCATTGAAGGAGATATTAAAAACTTTACAGGCCAAAGCAGAAGGGGACCAAGGAATCCTGTTGCAGTTTATGGGGTTTTTGTCTCGTTTTTATTTATACTTTTTGCTTTTTTGGTCCTCCCCCTTCCCCAAACTGTTCCACACATACTCCACTGTGCTGTAGTCTTGAATTCCACATTAGCTTCTTTGCTTCACTGTAGAGCAAATCCATGACTCTGTTCTAGTCTTCCTCAGACTCTCATGTCATTACAGTCATAAGGTCATGAAGTATTGTGTGGTGAGAGCAAAAGGTGATTTATGTAACTCTTAAATGAACATAAAACATTTCTACCTGCAGTAGTAGTAGTAGGAGACACTAAATATAATGTGGGATGTCAGAACAGCGTGAACTGTTTTGAATTTTTCTATATGATTCCGCCAACTAACATATATTGTGTGTAATATCATGAGTTTGGAGAGGTGTAGTGGCAAGGCATTCTTGTTACAATGTCACAGGAACAATGATGGCAATGTGTTGTGAGGTGAGAACTGCCAAGATCAACAGAAAAAATGGCTGAAATTAATTCTGAAAATTCAGGCTTATCTTGTCTTGGACACTTCAATACCTGCCAGTCTGTTGATCGATGGTGGCAAAGGTTTTGTTTGTGTTCAATTGAAAGTACATCAAAACCATATCAATAGTTCAAAACAACCGCTGCTACAAAAAAAAAGCCTTCAGTACTTATCCACCAAACCTTGAATGTTTTTCCCCCGTGTGTAGAAGAAAAAGAGTTTTGCAGAGAATCCACAGAAATATGAATTTTTTGTCATCTGTGACCTTCAGTTAATCTGTCAACTCTATCCGTGTCTTACAAAATTCACAGGCAAAGAGTCGTCAGCTGGTAAACATTCGGAACGAGAGCGAACGGCAGTGGGGCTTGCATTGTGTGGCTGCAGAGATGAGGGAGTAAGGAAGCCCTGGGCTTCCTGCTGGGCTGCTCTCTAAAGAGTGCCTAATTTCCCTGCTGATGGGCAGCAACAGCTCCTCTTTACCTGTTCCTTTACCTGTTCTTATTGCTCGATATCCAGTCCGAGATGAGCGACACGGCCTGCCGGTGACAGTGTTTGTTCCCGAAGCTGCAGGCCAACATGATCACTTCCCTCTGCATCTCCCTGTGGCAGGTGAGGGGACAGAGAACCATCGCCATGAGCACTTCCTGTGTGTCTTCCTGTGTGTCACAACAATACTGACCCCCCGACCCCAGTTCCACACTACCCTCGATCTGAATGTATCAGTATAATAATCAGGGAACAAATCAAACAAATTTGATGTAGTCTAATGACAGTCACAGAGGACTCTGCTAAGGAAAACAAAGCAGTGTAACTGAAGTAATTAAATACAAATTATAGCTCAATTAGTCCAACACAATAGAGGTATAACCAACAATGAAAAACAAATGAAAGACAAGAGCAAGAACACAGAGAACCAGAGACACAATAGGAGATCAGCTGTAAGGAAATAAACAAAACAAAAAATATATAAACAGTCATAACCAGTACTATAACAGCGATTCTGAAGTGACAGCAACGGAATCAAGAAGAAAGAAATGGGCTGGATCCAGGTAGGCAGGACATACTCGGTCTGGTAGGCCACTTGCATGACGGAGCCGTTAGCAGAACTCACAGGCCACCCAAGCCTGTGGTACATGGACGCCACTTGTCTCAGCACGTAGTCCTGCCAAAAAAGAAGACAAAGACCAGTTAAGAGGTCAGGGGAGCCACTGAGATAGTAGCACCAGTCAAGGCACCGGTGCTGGAAATAAGCTTCGGCTGTAAACAGATGTACGCTGCATCGGATGCTGAATTTGTGTTTGAGTCTATGTATTTTGCACTTGTCCTTTACAAATAAACTAATACGAAAATAAACATGGCAGCTGAACCAGGCTGGCTGACCCTCCACTGCAGGTGTAGCCAAAGCGTCGTTCACACAAATCTGCTGGACTGAATATCCGTTAAAAACCCTGTGCACTCATTCCAGGGCAGCTTGTGCTACAGTGCATGAGGCACTCGGAGAATATAAAGGCAACTGCAATTAAGATGAGGTTTTGATTACCAGCCTGAACTGAGATAAAGCTAAATATCTAATGGCTCGTTTCCACAAACCCGTGCACTTGAGGAGCACTCGAACATTGCCGTGGTGTTAAGGCCAATTCCTATTACAGCCAGCTGTAGGTGAGGTGGATCTGAAAGCACACAGCTGCAGGTACAGTTGGCTACCTTGTACTCCATGCAAAGTCCACTGGAGCTGTTGAGCCATAGTTGAAAATGGCCGTCAGCCGCTGGGCCATAACTCTTTTGCAACATGGTAATCACAATGAAACTGTCCTTTATACTAATCCAAACAGTATTTTCTTCATTAAATTTAAAAATAATTCACGAAAGATATTTTAATTATCTCCACTGAAACCCTTCACACAAGAAAAATACGGACGCAGTAATAAAATTGCACGCATTTTAAGCTGTACATAATTTCACCATAAAACAGTATGCCACATTACCATTCACTGGAATAAGACGACATAATGATCATGAAATTGGCCACTGTTATGTGCGATTGTATTGCCTCTCAGATTTGTTCGGCAGTGACGCAGGTAATGACTGGGAAAATGAACCATAACATCTCAGCTTCATGGGGGCTTACTGAAATAACAGTGTGACTGAAATAAAACGGCTTAAATTTGAGTGCTTTGAAATCAGGCAGGAGGCTTCGCCTGAAACAGTCACACCTTACCAGGTGACACAGCTCATGCTTCGGTTGTTTATAATGCCTTGCTGTCCCGTCGTTTAATACTAATGCTAAGGATTAATACCCAACAGCTGACTGTTTAACATTTCTCAGATGTGTACATAAATTTTGGCGTGGGCACCTGGCTGTCTATCAGAGTGCTTTGGTAAATAATCTCCTGCAGCTGCTTAGTCCTCCATTAGCCCACTGAGCATCTGCTTTGTCAGACACTGTTAAAAAAATGGCTGACGATTGTGAGACAGAAGGCTCCTCACATTTTTTCCTGTTTTCCTTTACCTGTCTGCGCGTGTACAATGTTCTGTTACAGCACATGCATGCGCGAGGCACTGAATCACATGACGAATCTGAGCTGCTCTGTCAGTGGAATGTCGCATCCCATTGGCTGAATGTGAGCCTATCAGAGACACGGCCCACAGCTGAATCGGAACAGAGGCACCGATTCCTGATAGATGAGCCCTATCTGTGGCAGATCAGAAGGACGCACACTGATTAAAAGTGCCCCTTTCCATAGAGCGAGAGAGCGGGTGCAGTTTGTCTCATTTTCAATTATACCGGAGAGCTTGTGGAAAAAGAGCCTACAGATTAAGTGTGAATTTTCAGATGGATAATAAAGATACTAGCACCTCAAGATGCAAGCCCTGTTACCTTTTATCTACAGAAAACAAATTGTTCATGAGGTTCTCCTGATATGTCAGCACACTTTTTTGTTGTTTCTTTTTTTTACAACCTAAAAAGCTTTGAACAATACTAGAAATTATTTTGTACGCACAGGCTTGCATTACATGGGCTTCTTATCATTAAGGCTGAATGTTCCTATTTGTTTTAGCAGAAAATATTCACCAAAGCTGTTTTACAGACCCAGTCAGAGATTCATATCAGAATCTGGCTGTAACACATTATCTCCTTCCAACATATTCATGTCAGGTTTCTGCTTAGGTCAAATTATCAGCAGAATTCTGCTTCATTCTAGCACCAGTGCTTCAGCGAATGGGTTGGATTGAGATTGTGTTAGTGATGCAGTGAGGTCAGTTATGTGGATGAGCGGCTGTACTGATGACCCTGTGCTGGATTCACCTACACTAAAGACGCTGTACTCCTCGGTGCGGTCCAGCAGCTTGTCCAGCTGATAGAGGGAGCGGCTGGCTGCGTGCCAGGGCAGGAACTCCCTTTCCTGGGGCAGGTAGCAGATCATCTCCAGGGGGATGTTCTGGGGCAGGTACCCTGCTCTGGGGGCACAGGGAAGGGTATTCAACAGGGTGATGTGAGCATGGAAAATAATCTGTGGCAGCCAGATACAGCACGTGTAATAAAATACCATAACTCCACAATGTGTCTTTTAAATACACCTGGAATGGGTGGCTGAAAAACTCCCGAAAACTCAGGAAAACTGTTTAGTTGGACATACAAAGGGCATATTAACATATTATAAGGCCCACCTGCCAAATACTTGTGGGCCAAACACTTTCCCTGGGTTTAAGTGTCAAATGCTTATTGTCATTTTCTTACAGAGAGATTCAACTTGGTGTTCTTCTCCAATTAGGTATATAAATAAAGAGCATTTCTTGGTGGCTTTTCTGAATTATCTTAACTAAAATTACAGGAAGGCATTTGGAAGCATTAGAATTCCTCTCTGCGAATCATCTCCAGATGTGACCTCCAGTATTGTTTCTGTAATTTTTATGTATGACATCCCGTCACCTTTTATTTCCCTCTACAAAACCTGCATTCTGCTTCAGCTGAGCTCGAGAGCCAAAACATGCCATGTTTTAAAACTGCCAGACAGGAGCGCTCTTTTTGCATAAATCCATAAAACATCAAAACATTTGAAAGGAAGGTACCAGCAGTAAAGGCATACACAATATGCTGAGAAAGATCAAAAATACTCAAAGCCATTCAGTGCAGTGCATTAAAATACAGTAGTTATATTTTACCATGTGTATGAGGGATTCAAAAATGTGAAATGAGATGAAGGAAAAATGGGAGATTTCTCTACCACTAACTTAAAATTAGGTAGAGTATTAAATTAGGCACAGAATCTCTTATCATTACTGCTACTCTTTAACACCTGCCTTATCTTAAAGCTCACCTCTTCCAGTTTAAATGAAATTCAATTATATACACATCCAATTACAGTACACTGAAAAACCTATGACCCCAGTATTGATATTACTGTAATTGTGAAACGAACAGATATGACTAAAATTATTACAATGCTAGCTGAGATTATGATTTAAACATAAAAAGAAAGGCATCAAATGGTACTATGGATTTATGTAAATGTTCATACAAGTATCACTACTGTTAAATATGGTCATGTTGCTTTATATTAATATTACTACAAGGACATGAAGTGATCTACAATGAGGCCTGTTAGATTAGAATGATTTATTGCTTTTTACCTAATGCATGAGTTTCTCATTAACCTTTATCTGGACTGACACTGATGGAAGCAAACACTGTCAGTGGAGCAGAGATTCGCATTAATGTCAGAGCCCTTCGGCACCTTGTCCTGTGCTGTACGAAGAGGGGACAGGTTGTGAGGGCTGATTGTCACCTCATGATTAGGCCTTACTCTGAAGCCTGAGCTCCACTCAACGCATGGCCCACGTACAGCTGTAGGAACACTGGATTATCACAGCCGCACTGCCTTATCTTTGTAGTCGTATTTATTCCCTTCCTGTTTCTCCGCCTTTTGAAGAAAGGGTTGTTCATTAAAAATGAAAAGAATACAAAATGACCACATTAGTGTCGCACCCTTTGAAGTTCACATCGACTCTGAATGAGCTCCCCTTTGTTTCCTCTGGGAGGATCGGCCACCCTGACCGAGGAGTGAAGTCATTCATGATGATAAACGCGCTAACAGACGACACCCTTTAACAGGTGGAGGAAGAGGACACACTCCCCAAACAGAGTACCGTCAGCCTCAGTTTATAACAGGTCTCTGAGCAGACTCATTATGTGCCTTGCAGGTTTTGCTCAATGAGTTTTTAAAGTACAAAAGCAAAGGTGTCGATAAAGTGCCCTGAGAAGGACACATGGGTGGGCAGACGTGCTGTTCCCTTATTAAGAGCAACTCGCTGTTTTATCTCTGGGTGTTACTTTAGACTTACCCTCAGTGCGGTGAATGACTTTCACCTTCCAGCTTCTTTAACAACACCCATTTTCCTACATCTTAATGGCTTGTTAATTGTTTTCCAATTAATGAGAGATTTACAGTGCATTTAAAAGCAATTCCTCTGTTAGATACTGAGGTGATCCATTAAGTGGGATTACTTCTGTGGCAACTCTTCTTTTCTAGTGACCACTGCTCTGAGAAATGTGCGGTTTGCCTTTTAGTTTACAAATCTGCCATTTAAATTTAGATCTATACAAACTGGAGTGAAATTTAAACTCAAAACAAATTATGAATTTGGTGTCATTTCACTATCAGAATTACTAGTCTTCATCAATTTACAGGGAATGTACCATTAAACATAGGTTTACAGCCTTTGACAAGAAGTCGTTAAAGTTTAGATTATGATCTCACACTCAGTCATTCAAAGTAAATTACTTCTCTGACCTTCACAAGAATGAGTAACTGATGCGAAGGGATACAAGGAATTATGCATGGATCATGCTAACACTTTACTACAAATATGTGACCGCATAAGATCATTATACCTGTATGATGCCTACATGACACATTATAGAGCTTGACATATACAGTTCTGATCATTTATAAATTCCTATGAGAACCAATAGATACTGCTTATGTCAACTGCCATTTGTCATAATGCATTACCACTGCATCCTTCATGAAAAGTTAAACGCACTGTTCCAGTCTGGTTTGAGAAGCAAATTACTCCTTGCTAGCAGCTGAAATGAAAAGTCCCTCGGGGGAAAATAATGTTTATCACACCACTGCAGAAATACCTTTTCATCAGGGTAAAACCTCAGAATTCAACATATTAATTCCAATGCAATGTAATGCAGTCAGTGAAGGAAAGAGATGAATTATACTCAAGACTTGTTGGGTTTTGCAGTTTTGTAGGCTGAGTGCTCTAGATTTTAGTTTGCACTCCACTCATGAATTTGAAAGACTACACTTATTTGCAGGACTTAAACTTATCAAATGATCAGGGTTTGTTGCCTTTATTTATTCATTACTACATAGAAGGGTTTCAGGCTGTAGAAGCAGATATTGATGTGCTCCGTCTCTGAAGTTTCAAAGGTAGCTATCTTGAAGGCCCTTTCGCTCCACGTAACAGTGAGATATCTCATGACGTTATCAAGTGTGTTGATAACCTACGTTGCACTATCATCAATAAAATATAACCTGCCTCATTAGAGTCAGATGTAGTCAGCTATATCTTAGATGCAGTCATTCTCAATCACAGCCGAAAAACAGGGAATCTCTTTAACAGCAGTTCTGCCAGCATAGCATATAGCTTTCATCTAGCTTAGTAACCCTTAAGCACAAAAGCCTTAGCCCTAAAAACCACAACCTTCAACAGTGCAGCCTACAAGTATAATGTAACAGTATTATTTGCTCTGAAGATGAACACTGCATTCAAAGTACAAACTTTCCAAGTTCTCCTGTGGAAAATGTTGATGTGTCGTAACTGCTTGACAATCTTGGGGCTTTGTATTTATTCCCACAGAACATGAGCAGGTCTAACTCAGCCTGAAAAGCCTCTTGATGCTATTTGTCCTCGTATGGAAATGATATTATAATATATGAAATATGTTGTTCAGCCCAAGAATATATAACCAAAACAATTAACATATATCAATGCAAATCAGAAATATATTGCAGTATACCAAAATGGCAATAATTTTAATTGGTTACACTTATGTTCTATTGTGAAGGCAGTCACTCTGGATAAGAGCATCTGCTAAATGCATGTAATGTAATGTATGTATTTGAAATATACTGAATGAGCTAAATAATATATTGTCAACATATAATTTTTTTGCATGGGTCTGGACCAGAACTCCTCTGTTGAGGATCAGTGAGGCAGCTTTGCACAAACTTAATTAGGATGGAGCATCTGCTGGTTTCTGCACACGCTCAGTACAGAGAGAGGGAGGAGTGGGCAGGATGATCGGTTGGATGGACGCTGCAATATGTTCAAAGACGCCGCAGGCACTGCTGTCATTGCTGTGCTGTTGTAAGAGTTCCAGATCATCCTGTTCATTAGACAAGTGCCTTGTGAACAGTGCATACAATCCAGTCACGCAATGCTTCTGGAGGAGTAGTTTCGTCCCACTGGGGGCCTGCTATCACACTGGAGGAATTTTCTCTAAAGGCTGAAAGGCAGCTGACCATTTGGGACTGTGGATCTCTGGGACTATGACTGGCCATTGCTGCACAAAGGCAGTTCAAAGAGGAGCAGGATATCTGCTCTGTCAGCCAGCTGAAGCATAGGACTGGTCAGGTTATGAACCTGTGGAACATACCGCCAGTGCTTCACTGAGATGTAGGGTTGGTTAGAGCTTCTTCATTGGAGGAAGAAGGGTCACACATGTCGAATAAATCTGAGAATGAGCTGATTTATGTGCTCAGGGGACTGAACTAAATTTACCCACTCCACTGTAATTCATCTTCAATCCCAGTGAACTGAGTCTGGTTTAAGGATCCCCTGACAATATGGCAAGGTATCACACAGGGTTTTCTACTCTGAGTAAATCCAAAGTGTGCGCGTGTGTGTGCCTGTCTGTGTGTGTTTTTGTGTGCATGTGTGTTTTATACGTTTCATTGAGGATAGATCAGGCCAAAACCCAGGATTCATGCCCATGTCCATTCATAAATGCCACGCCAGTTCAACTAAATGCTTTGCTTGCCTTTACTCTGGCAAATCTGTCTTTCTCTATACAACACAACTTTGACAAAATAACTGCTTTTAAAACTTCACAGTCCATTCTTCTCCTTTATGGTGAAGGCTGAGTGACACTCTAAAGAGTAACGAGCTTGGAGGACATTACCAGAACACTTCAACAGAAAACGGTACCACAGAAAGTCATCAGGGTGAAAGTCTGAAATACAATACTATCTCCTTGGTTTTTGCACAGTAAAAATGTATCTGTGTCACGGACTAAAAATGACAAATTGCAACATGATTTCAACAAAACCACACAACAAAAATATGAAAGGAAACCTGCTGAAGATATTTCTTTTTCTTTTTTTTTCTCAAACGCATGAGGCCAGAGGAAAACAATAAAGAGCACCCTTAGATCATGCTGCTGCAAACCCACCTGGCAAGGTTGAAGACGTCATCAATAAGTCCTGCCCGGTTGCCCACGGATATAATCTGCGAGTAACAGATAGGGGAGCAGGCTGAGCAAACACAGCGCGGCGCACGAAGAGCAAGAAAACACACAGAGCTGCGAGACAGGAAGCTGGAAGGAAGCACTCTACCTCTGGGTTTTTCATCAGCTGTTCGATCAGCAGCCTCCAGTTCTGCAGGTCGTAGTTCACCCTGAAGTAGCCTGTCTGATTGATATTCCCAAGCAACCACGTGTTCCCGTCCATCAGCCCAATTTTATGCGTCTCTACAAAAAAATAAAAAAACAAATTAAACAAAATATATAAATAAAAAAAAATTGCTTGTGGTGGCTATTTAGAATATTATTTGTGTCCAACGGCATCGGAGATGAATCGTTTCCACAGGTACAAAGGGAAAAATGGAGAGTATTTGTGATGTGGAGGTGTGTTTGAAGTGTGCATGATGGCAGGATAAAGCGGGCTAGTATAAAAGGACCAGGGTCTGCTTTTTGAAATTTAAGCTACGGTGTCTCATCTCAAATTTCTAAAACACCCTTCTTCAAACATCAAAGAAATTATGTCACTCTTTCTTATCAGGAAATGCGCTGTACTTTTAGGAATCTGGCGCACCAGTGGGAGCGCAGAGAGCTAAGCCAATCAGGATAAGAATAAGTACATCTCATGAAGCAGGGTGCTTGTTAATATTTCAGGAAAACCATGTGGGCATGAATAGCATTAGTGGTAAGATCGATTACAGTCCTTCCAAATCACATGTACGCAAACACCTCTAGGCCTCAGGCCACTTACTTCATATCCTACAGGTGGGGGTGATGCTGAAATATTTAAACTCATGATTTTTAATGTGTGTACTTAATTCAACTGCTTAGTTGCCAATGAGGCCAGTTTCAACTGAAACAAGAAACCTAGATACAGCTGTATGTTTAATTTAAACGCCTTGGCATTTAGTTTGCATTGCCTTTATGAGTCTACTGCATTAGACACTGCTCATCCCAGAAGAATTACATTTAAAAAAAAAAAAAAAAACCTATGGAAGGGATGACGAATTATAACAATCAAGAAACAGTGTCAGGAAATGTGATGGAAATAGTAAGCTGGTGAAGGACTGGAGGTGGACAATTTTTTAGGTAGGTGAGGGATTCACTGCGTTTTAACAGTGAGTCATAAATGGAAACTCCTCTCTGAGCTGAACACCAGCTCTCACTGGAATCCAGCTAGCTACATGCGACTGTATACCTGCATGTGATCGCTCATGTTCTCATTGAGAAGATTAGATTCCAATTAAAGTGATTGAAAGCATGTGGCTGTGAGTCTGACCGTAATTCACGGGTGCTTAATATAACCACAGCCGTCCCAACAACGCCAGCCCCGACAATTTGCCTGCGCCGCGTTAGATTTATAATTGTGAGAGGAGCGTAAATTCTCCAAACTCGTTAGGAGAAAAATCAAAGGGCGACAAGAGAAATGGATTTCACTTATCATGGTGCACGAGCAGCTAAAACGGTGGGTCATTACCAATTCACTGGCCATAGCATGCTGACTCTCCAAACAGGAGTGAATAACATTGCTATTGGAAGAGCCCCATTATTCTCTGTTCAGGGACAGAGAGTGTATGCTTGTTTATACTAGGATTCACTGGAAGGCATATACAAACTATATATGTATGTATATGTGTGCAAACTTTGTGTGTGTGTGTGTAAGCATGCATGATTGCATGTATATCTATGTATGTATGTACATGTATGTTTGTGTATTTGAGTGTGTGCCTGCATGTATGTATACATGTATGAATGCGTTAATATACACATGTAATCCTAAGTTTGCAAAATTCCCTGAGGGGGAAAATATGCCTCTGAAAGTGTTACATTACCATTTTCCATTTATTCATTTAGCAAACACTCTTACCCACAGCAACTGAGATCTGTGCATAATACAGCGTTTTTATGCAGCTATGCCATTTTAATGCAGCAATCTGGTGAATTATTCATGTATTGATTATTGCGTGCATGCATGTGTGTGAATTTGTTTAATGTTACCTGTCCTATTGGAAACCCAAATGATCGTTTCTGACGATATGTATGTTGAATTTCCCAAAGAAAGCGTCAACGGGATTTGCCACCGAAAACTGCAGAGAAAGAGAGGAGACACAGGAAAAGAAACAATCAGTTTTAAACCAGGACAAACCAAGGCATTTAAAACAGCAGCAGTTACATAGTGGTAATACAGTAACTATGCTATTACACAGCTATGACATACTGGCTGTGAGATATAAATGCCATATTAACTAAAGATTGCAGTGATGAAATTAGGCGCTCATCTAAAATCTCAGCACAGAGACACATTTTTGTCTTGAGTGTACATGGGTGTTTATGCGGGAAGGACATGGATGAGTATGCCAATGATGCTGAATTCCTCAGCGCTTCCTCTGAGAGAGCCAAAGCCGCTGACTGCTGTCAGTGCTGTCCGCCAGCCTGAATGAATGAGCACCGAACCCCAGGGTGGTCCATCTCTTTCTCAGCAAAGACAGCCAGCTCAGACACATCAAAGACAACTGAGCGACAACAGCACTAGGGGAGTCTGAGAGACAGCCATCTGTGTGATGAGAATCATTATGCTTCGCAGTCTAGGTAGTGGACAGCCCCCAGTCCTGGGGTGTGACAGTAATTTGTTTTTTTTTTTTTGTTCCATTCATTCTCCTAATTGCTTAATTGCATCAATTACCCAAATTTAATCAATGCAAATGTGCACATCTTCCATGTGTTCTGTATTGTGTGATTTGGAAGGGAAAAATAAAAAAACAGCAGGAATGGCGCAATACAGAAACACAATGCATTTTCACCAAAATTTTGTGTCAGCTCAACGTGAAATGACCTGACATGGTTCAGATCAATAATGGTCTGAAATAATAAGGTCAGGCCTCCCTTTGGTTGCAAATACAGATTCTGCCGCTGATGAAAACATTTATACCTGGCAGATTCCTGTTTATATGCCCTGGGGGGACAGTGCGTTGATTATAGTCTGTATCAGGGCACATCAGTGCTTTCAGATAAAGCAACCCTATCTCAATCCACTGAACTAATAAGGTTTTTGCAATGTTACAGGGATTGCAATAGAGGGGGTAAAACACGTGTCACATGTGAACAGATAAATAGCGGGTGGTATGATGACAACTTAGACACACGTTCAGCCGAACAGCAGCTGCAGTGTCACTCAGAAAGTATTAATGTATATCTGGCAAAGCTTAGCTCACTTGTAAAGTTACATTAAAACCCATTCTGCATGCCTAGGGACCTCTGTACTATCTGCATTCAATGGCAACACCTACCAAAAATACTCTTATGAAACACATGTAATGAAATAGTAAAACTAACACGATAAGACTGCGCTGGCTTATTCATTTGGTATATCTGGGGCAGAGCTATTTTCAGCATTAGGGGAATGCATGTTTTATGCTTTGTGCCTGCTGATCAGTTAAACTTCCCAAACTATATTCCAGCGTGGGAGTGTGGGGGGCTGACATGGAACTGATTTTTACGATAATATTTATCATATACGTCTCATGGCATCAAGCAGGAAGGGAGCACTGAGGGAAGCAGTGCACTTATATAAATATTTCAATCACCATGACTGCTTCAGTACATGCAACCAACATACAATCACAGTCTGTGACAAACAATAAGGAGGCTCCAACCCCCCAAAAAAAAGCTCTTTGTAAATCAGGTATCTTTCCCTTCTTCCTGTTCCCCATTACAAACTCAGATCAAGCGGTGCTCTGTAATGGACATCGATCTTCCTGTCAGGGATAAGACAGATGAACACATGTCCATAAAACTCCCCCCCCCCACACAGCAAAATCTTTATTCCCAACCTAGTTTTCCCCCAATCGATGCTCAGTCTTTAAGAATGGATGGCGTGGCCCATCTCTTTCCCTGGTCTCTAAATAGCTGCACTGATGCTCTGGCTGAGAGCACACCTCTTAGGAGTGGCTGCTACAGCACAGGGGAACATTGGGGGTACAGTCAGGTGGGATTCTGTTAGGAGGGCTCAGTGGTCTGTTGGCAGGATCACTGATGAGGTTTTGATGAACTGTGTTTTGAATAATGAGTGGTGAGGTTGTGTTGAAAGAGTGATCGGGGTGTGTTGGTTGCAATGAGCATTGGTTCTCTATCGGATGATGGTTCCCCTTCAAGGGTCAAGGGTCAAGGGTGTACTTTATTATCCCCAAGGGGGGCAAATTGTTACGCAGACAGCAGTATCGTTCACACAGCAATCATTCAAGCAATAAAAACAATAAAAAACAACAAAAACAATAACACACTTGCTTCAAGTGTGTGCTCAGTGTGATGAGCAGGGCGGTGAAAGATGAGAAGCATGATTCTGCCTTCTTTTTAAACAAGCCTGCTACACCGTGGGCCTCTGTGTTCAGTGAGTACTGACTTCAGTCTGTTTACTCAAACAATAACAGAACATTTTATATGTAAGGCGCAGAGTACCAGAACAATTGAAAGTAATGAAATAAAAATATCTGATATTACACAATCATTCAAATTCAATGGAAGAGGCCGTCATATTTACAGTTATATAAACTTGCTCCTGGGGAGAGAAAATAATGTAATTGTGTGCACTGCATTGGTTTCAACTAACATGAAAAAACATACACTCTGGAAAATATGAATATTAAACGTATAATTCTGGATTTAAAATATGAGTTACCGACTATGGAAAATGACACATGTAACAAACTGGAAGGAATGGTTGTTAGTTTTGTTTTTTTTTACATTTAATACTGGATTTTTGAGAAACCATTACAGTAGAACGTTACAATTTGTTTTCTGAAATGTACTCAAAGAGGTAGAAACTTAGATTACAATCTTTTAATAAATAAGGATAGCCTAGCCAAACAGTTATTTACCATACAATACTCTCAGATGCATTATGTACATAGCTATCTGCTCTGCTTCATTTTAAAGAGCTCTGTTATAATAGGTTGTGAAGGGTGCCACGGCAAATAAGGATGGAATGATTGAGAGACTGTTGTGTTTCCTGCTCAGGGACACAACAGCAGTGTGCCCTCAGTAATCAAATCCTATGACTCCTTTAACCCTTGTCAGCCCACAAGCATAGCTCCATAGCAGTGGAAAGTACATGTGGGTGGGACTGTGTAATGAGCTGGAGTAATCACATGCCTAATAATAGCAGTGGACCACTGCCAGAGAAAATTTAAATAAATTTGTGCTTTGCATGACTAATTCCAATGATTTATGTTCTCAATGATTGGCACCGGGGCTTAATTGTCTAAGGCCTAATCTAATCTCCTGGAGGGTCCAGACACAGACTGTTAAAACACAAGAAAAGCAGGTGTCTAGAGAACACAGACAGCTGTAAGAGACAAACCTTTCTTTCACCTTGAGAGCAGGATTAAGACAATACCTCCCATGTTTTGTGTTGTGCAAAAAAGAACACATTTGAAAGCATTCCAGTCACAGTTCATTACACGACACTGATGAGATATTTATTAATTTCCTGTCTCTAGCTGGGGCTGTGATTTATGCAGAAGTTCATTGACTGAGGGAATGATGCGTTTTAAAAACAACAAAGAAAGGAAAAATTGCTTTGACGATAACAGTAAAACAGGCTGCTCTATCAGCAGACAAGGACAAGGGTTGCAGCAAAACAGTTCCTTTGACCTCTGAGGAACAGATGTGCACAGATTGATTTTCAGATGAATCCCTGGTGAATCTATAGAGGAGAGCATTTATAAGATGAGACACTGAAGGTATTGAAGTGCAGCTGACAGATGCTCTCTTTGGATAACAGAGAGCACTTGGCGCTGGCCTGCAGTGCAGGTCTCCTGGCTTTTGGAGAAGGGAATCTGTCTAAACCTGGTCATGGTCTTCTATGTGAGATCCTGCATTGACTCTGAACAGATATCAGATATTCCCGAGAGTTTCCACACAGTCCAAGAAGACAGACACGCATCCCTGATAGATATCAATGAGGAATAATCTGCAAGTACAAGTACTCCAAACGGATAGCCACTGATCCAAAAAGCTGAGCGTAACTGCTTATAAATGTCCTACCCAGACCCCACAGGAAACTTTACCAGTGGCCTATAGTCTTTCACATCTTGTAGACAAGTATGTTGTTTTTATCCCTTTGTAATACACGCTCCTGCTCAGATCTACCTGCTAAAAGAGAATCTCTCACACGTCCCCAAAATCTCACATCATACCTGGCTTTCCATTGATCAATAATAGATGCTGTGCAGAAGTGCTGTACAATGAAGAAAGTATTTATTCAACTCTGGTATTTTTTCGTGCTGTGAGAGGGAGGCCTAAATAAAAAAAAAATAGTATGCAGGTCAGGGGGAAATGAAAAGCCTGAGTCTACATTTCACAACACGACAGGAGAGCATAAATCATAACTCTCTGTGAACCTCTCTCCGACACGCTCCCTTTTAAAGGTTGAGACTCCACCGCAGCAGCAGAATGGATGTATTAGAGGGGTGTGAGGAAGTGGACACTATGAAAGGCAACAGCCAGCGCTACAGCGGCATGTATAATACATTAAAGTGACCTTTCTGTCACCGTTTCTGACAGCCGCCGGTGCCTTTGTTCTCTCCGGCGGCTCGCACCTCCGTCCCCCGATCCGCCCGCCCCGTTCCGCGCCTCAGACCTCCCCTTGGGGGAGCCCGACACGTTCTGCCACGTGTAGCAACTGCAAATCCCGCCAGGTCTAGCGAGAGTGTCCGGGCTGCCGCTGAGACCCTGCCCGCCGGCTGCTTGACAGCCCAGGCCTTGTATCGATCTCTGAAACAACCTTCTGCTTTGGTACAGTACAGCGGGGGCGTGGACGGAGAGCACAACACGCGAAGCTTACACTCGCCAGCTGTGCTCTGATGAGGAGGTAAAACACACGGAAACAGACATCAAGTCTGTAATGAGAGTGGAGAGCAGGGGCTCTGACATTGGTCGTCTTTAAAGTCTTTTCACTTCACTTCACAAAGTCTTTGACACAGCTCAGTGGGATGTGCTGGCCAACCTCACATAACAGGAAGTAATCTTGACAATATTCAGACTCCCGTTGGTGGAAAAAAAAGGTGGGATGAGCTTACAGTGCAGAGGGCTCAAACAGTCCCTCTGACAATGGGCCACTTGTGGATAGTACTGTTATGAGAATAGAACAAGCCCTCATAAAGATTTAGCTCTGCGCTTGCTATGACTGTAGGTCCTCCCTCCTCTTTGACATACTGTGGCCTCCCACCCCACTGTCAAGAAATGACCTGTGAGGTCACTCATTTAACAGCACAGCAGTCCTGCTGAGTAGTGCCAGGTCATCCACTGAAGGAAACATGCTCATTCTCTCTGACAGTATCTATCTACTGTAGAGCACAATAACATAGGTTTAATCATGAGTTTAACGACTGTAGGTTCGGCATTCTGCCTACAGTCTGCAGTGCATCTAGAGATGTGTCAAGCTTGGTTTTAAACACTCTCTGCTGTCACTGTATTGTACTGTAAGCCTGATAAGAGTGAAGAAAACCGTTAACAGGTGCAAAAGAGACTGGGGTAACAATTATATATACCCCTCTCTCACTGAAATACCTAAAACAGGTGACAGGACACAAGGCCAGGCACAGCAATAAATTGATTTCTTCAAGGTTCTGCATTCATTCCTTTCAGCAACATGTGGATTCACCAGGTACTTTTTATTTGCTTAATAAGCAGATAGACAAAAATAAAAGTGATTCTGCTATGGGCTGTGAAAGGAAATAAAAGCCAGATCTCTGCATTAAGATGCAAAGTCGTTATCCCCTTTGTTTGCCGCCGTCTGTCCCCAATAAGTAGGGGGATTTTTAAATTGGTTTAGAAGCGATCTTGAATTATTCATCTTACCTTAATGGAGGATTAAACTAACATGGCCGCAAGCAACAAGATTGTTTCCAAACTGCGACTCTAGCCAACAAAAGAAAACGTCCGGGCCTAAAGGTCGACTACAGTGCGTGCCAGCCCTCATCAATGCAAGCAAGTCATCACTTCTGCTTCCATGAGATGAGACTGATGCGGATCAGCTGAATGGTTCATTTACACCTTTTATGTCTGTCCTTCAAAGATCAGGGGAAATATTTACCTCTCTTACACATGGAATAACACCTTGGTGAAATGCAGTGGTTTCACAGACTCAATGAGACCGTGAAGGGTTTTCAGGTCAAATTCCTCCTGTTTCTCTCCCTTTCTACCTCTATTTCTCCCTGTCCACTTTGTGCTTTCATCTATCGACATGATCAGTTTCCAAAGGCAATATAAAATACATTGATACAACGCAGGAAAAAAAAGTTTGACAAAAATTGTTTTAACTGGCAGAATGCAATGGAACCTTTACCAACAGACAGTGATCTCGGAGGCACAACAACTAAAAAACAGAACTGAGAATGCTGCTTTTGTAATTTCTTACATTAACCCAAGTATCAGACAGAAACACAGGTAGCATCTTGCTACCCCACTTTCTTCCCTTGTCCTTCCACTTTGCCAGGGTTGTAAATCTTTCAGGACAGGTTGTCAGAGGGCTGAATAAAGACAGATACCTGGTGTTGAACAGGTCTGGATCCCTGATCTTGGTGTCCATGTCGTAGACGAAGTGCTCCTGGCTGATGGTCACGCTGTTGTCCAGGCTGTCGTTCTTGCTGATGGTCACCACCGGGTAGCCCATCTGCAGGGTCCAGCGATCCATCACCTCTTTGATGTTGATGTCCTTCCCCTCCTTCTGCATTGCCTGGGGGGGTAATCTTCAGTTTTGTGGGGGCTGGGAGAGTGGGTTTATCTTTTATCAAAGCTCATGTTATAGCACAGACCAACAGTCTGGAGGAAATCGGGTTTTCCAGTCCTCACATTATAGCACAATCAGTGTAGTGTGGGGGTTTAACTGTTTATCAAAGCTTGTGTTATAGCGCAGACCCAACAGCATGAGGGGCGATTGGGGTTAATCGTTTATCAAAGCTCACTTTATAGAACACACTAACAGCGTTAGTTTCATGCAAAGCCTCCTCAGTGGAACACAATGGCCCCACCTGTTCACCCCCGATACAGCGGAGCCATCACAGGAAAGCTGTGTGTTTAAAATCTGCATCACTGGAGTGGAGGCTTGTCATATACTAAGCTTATGTTTGGACAGATGAAGTCTATGCAGGAGCTGTGCAGATCCACTGATCTTTGTTATCCATCTGTTATGAGCATCAGTGAATCTGTGCAGGTCTTCCACTGAATTCTTCCTCAAAAATGCTCAAAGCTTAGAGTAAATTTAGTGCCTTCCCTGCTGCACGATGCTGGCTAAACTTGATCAGTGCTACTGAGGTAACCAGTGTATTCTGGGAAATCTGAAGCAGGGATGGATCTGCGTTGCGACCGATCCCTCACACACTTCCATCAAATCCCAGCCCGGTCTGATTATACCCTTTTTCTGTCCTGGAAAGAAACAGTCAATACTTTAGCTTAGCTTTAATGCTCAACAGCTTGAATGCTGTAAATGTGTGCTGCCTTCTAAAGAGGAATAATCAATAGATATGAGTCTTCGAGCAGGGTTTGGTTGGACACACACAAAATAGCATATGGTCAAACCCGTATAAGGCTGTTTCCTGTGATGCTTTTCCTCCCTGCTGCACTATAATCAGCATCCATATTTACCATGGCGCTGTACAGTATAAAATAAAATGTGCCAATGTAAATATATGTAAATTCATAAATATTCATATTTTGACTATGTAAATTACACAATCAATGTTACAACAAAATGGATCATTGTCAAAAGATCTACAGTTACCCCAGGTGTGCAGTGTTGGGCTTACCTGTCTACTGCTGATATACAGCCAAACACTATTCCCAGGTTTCACATTTAAAGGGTAGTTGAGTTTCTACAGACTACTAAATGTGAACATCCAGCTGGTCTACAGCTTTAAAGGTGATAACAGAGTGGCGGTAACAGCATGGCTGATTTCCATTCATACACAAGGCAAACTGAGGTTTATCAGTGGGCTGGTCGGGAGGATGGTGGTTTCATCATCCCCCCCACCAAGCCTGCTCTCTCTCTGTGGCAGAGACTGTGACCCAGGAGAGGAATCGCACCACAGAATCCTGTTACTATACTTCCTCCCGCCAATCGCTGCCTGACTACTCTCATATAATGTCGGCTCCTGGTCCCACAGATCCATGTGCTTCCACGATTTTAGAGGGTTTTTACACCGGGCACAGGGGGTCATTTGAGTTCCATCAAATCAGCAGTTCCAATTGTAGGGTTTATGCATGGACACATATTTGCAAATGAAACCAATTTTATTCCAATTTTTATGAAAGAAGCGAATATCTCCCCTTAATTTCATCTAAGAATTTAAGGTTATGGACCCAGGCCAACTGGTCAGGTAACAATGTTACCTGCATAACCCTTCAGCCTGACCGGGACATAAAACGACACTGTTCCTTCTGAAAGGGGGCTTAGTTTGCATTGTTCTTAAATTCTATGTTTTCAGAGAGTTCTGCCACCCATTGGGCACCAATCTCACATGTTCTGAGAAAGTTCTGATGCGCCTGGCTTTGCCCAACCCAAGCCTGCCCTCCAGCAAACGGTCTCATATCTGGTACCAAGACAACCCTGCCTCATGTTGGACTCCACAATCTTGCCTTTCGCTAGAGAGTCCTGATGCACCTCGACATTGGCTGCCCTCCAGCGAACCTGTCTTGCATTTTCTGAGACAGCCCTGCCTCCTGTCTGCCTCACCTCGTATGTTCCCACGCCTGAGAAGCAGACCCCCCTCGTGTCTCTCTCCGCTGTGACCAGCTAAGAAGCCTTCGGTGAATATGCCCTGTGGCCTTTCCAATACAGCTGATGGACTGTCATTCTTACAGATCTAATGGACTAGCCATCTATATAAATATCTGTAATACATAATATTTTTCTGCAATACTGTCATTGTGAGCATAGCAGAGATGATCATGAAGGAGATGTGTTTAAACACATCCTTGATTCATGCATTGATCATTTTACAGCTAACTAACAGACAGTTAGGTTTGCTAATATTAGTTGAATGGTACAGACAAACCCTGCACCTGACTAACATTTTGTCAGCTATGTCAAACTACAGTTGTCATTTTATGATCTCCTCTGGTTTGACTCACAGCTGTTGAATTCCCAGTCTGAAACTCCCACTCATAGTTTAACTTCCTCTTACTTTCCTTTTTGCATGTTATTTGGTCTCCACCACAATCTTATTCATCATTTATTCATTAACTCATTTTGTGTTTGTTTTGTTTATTATTAGTACATTTCATTTCATCAATGGTTGTCTTTTTTCTTACATTGTTGCCTCATCCTTATTCTGTATTGACAAACCAGACTTATTCTTTTATTATAATTATACTAATTATAATAATTATCATTTAATTAAATTTTATATTCAGAATTTAACTATCCTTTGCAAATGAATGGTGCCTCTCAGGGGATAGCGATATTCCCTACATAAGCAATCAACACCTCTAATGTCACACCAGGTTACTGCCAGCAGGACAACCAAGCCCAGAGCACACATAGCCCAGGTTTCCCATTGGGCAAAATTAATTTCAACAGTCAAAAATAAATGAAAATAGCTTCCAGAAGGAGCGAGTAGACAGCAACAGTTTCCCCCCGCATAAATGATAGCATTAGTGATGACACAAATGTTCAAAAATGCAAACCGATGGAAAGCAGAGCCTACAGTCAAAAGGAGATACATAAATTAGTCGCGCCAGACTGAAGCCATGGGTTCCACAAATTCAAAACACTGAACAATGCACAATAAAAGCCTCATTGATAATCCCAGCTAACAACTGACTTCTCACCTCAAAATGCAACCGAGGAGAGAAATCTTTGCAAAACACAGAACTGCAACATCGTACCTTGTAAATTATGTCAAATAATTTGCATAATGAAAATCATATTGCTGAGAAGCTTGGAAGGAAGGGTGATCTGGGGCCCAGCTGTATCTAGTTTTACAGAAACACAGCAAATGCAATATGAATGTTTTGGAGGATTAGTTCTGACTTCAGTATTTAAAAACAATAACACAGAGAAAAAAATGCTGGTTTTGTTGCTAAGATGTAAACTGTAAATGAAAGCTCCTGAAATACAAAATAATAATAAATTTTCCCTGTCTGATGTACAATATCTAGGTGACACTTTGGTTATCTAAAAATGTGGGGGTTTTTTTCCCCGAAATGATAATAGCACCATGCTTACGTACGTCTAACTTAGAATGCTAAAAAGAGTATTGTTTGTGTTAGGAGTTGCAGCCGGAGCTGGCAGCATGGGAGTATTCACAGGGGGTACTGAAAAGCATTAAATGCCAAATATTCAGCTTTTTCCCCTAGTAAAAGTAATTGCTTTCCTGTGCCTGTAAATATGCTTATCTCACTGACAGATACCATCAGCGCTGGAATTATTTGGGTGAACAGAACCACAAAGGAGACAGCCAAATGGTGTTTATTTACCTTAAATGTTCTATCTATGAGAATCCCCATTTCACCCACACTGAAAGACATCCAGTAGCGTAGCAGCGAAATGCTTCCCCTCTCATCTCCGCACAACTCCCTCAGCCTTTGACTTTCTTCTTATAATGGTGAGCCAACAGCTTGCTTCTTCAGTGGTGATTACTGACTCCGGGATATCTAATGCATAATGACTGCGGAGTAACAGTCTGGACTTGGTCTCCAACTATCATTACAGGAAACGTGGGCCAGGGTAGC
Source organism: Megalops atlanticus (assembly GCA_019176425.1). NCBI lineage: Eukaryota > Metazoa > Chordata > Actinopteri > Elopiformes > Megalopidae > Megalops > Megalops atlanticus. The sequence goes on from CM032899.1 coordinate 18,530,979, forward strand.
CAGGAGTTCTGGACCTACACGAAAAAAAAAGTCCAGCAGACTGTCGCAGCAAATTGGTTTGCATGAATAGCTAACGACAGCTGCGACCATTAGTATTCATAAAATGATTGGCTGTCATGGGCGGCTGATGTTGGTGTATTTATTAGCGGGGTGGCACACATGGCTGCTGGAACTGGAAACCTTATTCGCCTTCTGTGAGAGCACTGTTGTTCTGTGTCTGTTGCATATGCAGCACCTTCGCCATGCAAAGGGTACCCTTGCTGATTGAACCACCAGCACCCATTTGATTTTACCGTGTTACCCGTGATGCCACAACAAACACAAGGATATTAACTAAGCAATATTATGCAAAACATGTATAACTGCAGTTCCAAACAAAGATTCGGGAGGACAATTTTCTGGCAATCCACACACAATTAAACAAACCTAGACTATAAAAAATCCCATTTACCACTTCCTTTCTGCATCAGCTGCTCACAGCATCCCCCTTCCCCCTTCTTTTCCCTGCTTATGATGTCCAACAACATCGGCCCACAGCCAGGTGCAATCCTTTCACTGGACTACAAGCCAAATAAAAGTACTGCTATAGCCACATCTAATGCATTCGTCAAGCTTTCATTGTATGGAAATTCATATTTACTCTGTAGCTATTCATTCTGAATGAATTCCAAATTTCACACATGCTAAAGTATTCACATAAAATACAGATCACTGGTGTGCTTATATGCATGCGTATGACAATTAAGGTTTGATCAGAGAAAACTTGTTACATATCTTCACAATATATAGATAGTTATTCATTAAACTATTGAAATACGTGACCAATCCAGTCACATTGCTTACACAAACAAGTCAGACGTGACGGTATCCCACAGGGTTATTCCACCTAATCTGTGGTTCTCCAGCCCTCTTTAAATAACTTACACTCAGCTAGGGAGAGAAGCATAATTGTTTCAATTAAGACGATGATTAGTAGAAACAGGTAATTAAGTGCCTGCCTGAAATAAAAGACACTTACACCCCTCCAGAATGAGCCCAGAAGTCTCACCAGACAGTCAGAGACTTACACAGGTGCGGAATGAAGTGCATAAATTCTGGCAGGGGATGGGGGACGGGGGACGGGGGACAGGGGGGGGGGGGGCGGGGAATGGAGAACGGAGGACGGAGTAAGGGGGACAGGTGACAGGGGATGTGGGAAACTTCCAGTACTGTTGCAGTGTGGTAAAGCATGTAAGATAATATCTGCTGTGACCAAATAGTTGCAGGACCGAATTCCATGTGAAGGCACTGTGGCTGCACCCCTTAGTAAAGCACTTTGCCAGAACACTTTCAGTAAAAATCCACCTGTATAAATCGATAACGCGTAAAATAAAGCTGTGTAAGCCACCTAGCATGTGGGAATTCTGTTCAGCACGTGTTTCATTATACAATCTGAAATATTACAGGAGCACTGAAGTGAATTATTACTGCTTAATGACTGCCTTCTGTCAATGGCAGATGCCCTGTTCATGGCAACATTGCTGACAGATATTTACTTTCGAAATGTTGCTGTCCCCATTGAGCCGCTCTGCTAGCCTGACTTTGCACAGTCTCTAGTGGCTCCTCTTCTGACCCCCGTTACATAATCCCTGTCAATCTCAGCCCACATGCAGATACAGTGCACTCCACGTACTGAGAGATGTATCATTACAATGACCAAAATCATTGACAAACCAGTGCATACTCAGTTTTTATAACCTGAAAAGTTAATGGCAATCAGCTGGTTGTAATGATTCTGTAATTCTAAGAGCACAATGTACTTTAACTGGGTTTTTTCCAGCTTCTCATCTGAGCTCTAATTAACTCGTTATCAGTTACAGCTGTGCTAAACATTATGTTTACATAGTTCTTCCTGACCTTTAAGTTAGACACTGGGACAGACTAGCCTGCAGTCTGTCCAAGGAAGAATGCAGGTTATCCATATTATGAGAGAATATCAACAGTCACTCATGCAACTGCAATATTACTATCGCGTTCCAGCACACTGGCTGCGGTGAAATTGGCCGTTGTTGGTATTTTAAACCCCTTAGGCATAAATAAATTGAAAGTAATTTGACATTACCTCCGAGAACTTGTTCCAAAGGTCATCTCTTGCCGCGTTGCCGTACATGTGTGTCAACAAGTAATCCTGTAATGAAGAAAGGCAGGTTTTTAATTCAACTTTAATTCAACGTTTTGTTTCAGCGTTTTATTGTTTCATTATGAATAAGCCTGTCAGACGTGTGAATAAATGTGAGTGGCAGGGGACCATCAGACGTTATCTCAGGACATGCAGACAATGCGGAGCTCATCCGCTAATTAGATATCTATGTGATTTATGCAAATTATCACTGCCTGTATGTATGAGATTTACAGTAATCTGGAGACAGCAGGGTGTGGTTTAAGGTGGCTTTACAGAACCTGTCCACAAAGTGGGCTTTTCTGAAACAGAAGAGTGTGCTGCACGTTAAGAGGGAAGCTGCTCTCGTATCTCCTGATTCTGGGCTCTGACTCGTTGTTGTGCGGTTTTGACGTTCCTCTCTGCTGTGGGTGAACTCAGGCCCTTTTGCTGGTACCTAATCCCCCCTCAGCACTCTATCAGCTACAGTGTGACTCCGTGTCTATCCGTAGATTTGGCAACTTGAGCAACGTGTGGAGACTGCATCTGAAAGGAAATACAGGGTTTTCTAAATACTGTACTTGGTGTTTTTTCTGTTAGTCAATTTAATGATGCATATGGAAATAGTGTCATTTTTATGGTCTCCAAGACAACAGTGAATATAAAGAGTACCTCTATACAAAAAGTAAAAAAAGTAAATGTGAGGCAATGACATTTGATAACACAAATATAGAGTTCTTTAAATATTATGTAATATTTTACAGTATCTACATCTCTAAAAGTATACCTGTACTGGTGTACCTGATACTAATGTCTTCAAACAAATGCCATGTCCAATTCGGGGCATTCGTTTTTCAGTCGTGTTCCTCTCAATAGTATCGCACAGATCCTGCTGAAGTGGTGTTTGTATACACAACGTACCATACATTCAGATTCTACATTTCAGTGATTCTTTATCTGTATAACTGGGGTTGTTTATCCAGGCCAACCAAAGAAATAAAAAAGATCTTACGATACGAATACAAGGAAAAAAGCATTCGAAACAATCACAAAATTAATTATGGTGTAAAATTAGATCCATGGGTAAAGCTATGAGAATAAAACGACCCCTGTGCAAACTCTAGAGGGGAACAAAGAGGTGTCTTCATTGGGTTTAATGACTTCCCAGATGCCATCGCTAACACATTGAGCCGTATAATCCTGTACCGCCAGCTTTTCAAATGCACAGATGAATTCCTGAATGTAGGTATATCATCTTTTGATGTGTCTCTGCTAAGAAGTGGCACAGGTACGTGCAGGGCATTCAGGTGACTGATAAGAGGAGAAATCTTTTGAATGGCATTGAAGCCTGCTGTACATGATAAGCAGGGATCCTTTTCATAGTCACCTTTAAAGTCTCTGAGATGGTGTAATCTAGGAGGCAGATGAACTTTAGGATTGGAAGAACTGGGGCGTGTAGCCGAAGCGAATTATTATCAATATCACTGTGGCGGACTTCATCACGAGCAACACAATACGAGATATGGTTCAAGGCTTTGCAAGCAATTAGCCCAATTCTCAGTGCACTCAACGACAAACAGCTTTGTGTTCTCCGGCTGTGGGGAACTCAGCACCCCACGGTGACGGAGCGTCTCAAACCGCTGTTATCCGATCAGCCACAGAGATCCGGCAAACGGAGTTTCCTTCCCCCCCACGCCGCGCTGGAAATGGAGAGGAAGGCAAACAGCAAACACAACCGCCAGGGACTGTTAAATTTCAGGCGGGTGCCTTTCGGTTGTTTCGCAGAGACCACCAGAGCTGTTGTGGCAGCAGCGTGGGGGGAGAGGGGGGCGGGGGTGTCGTTCTGTCGTTCTCCGGAACCCCCACGGGCACAGTCTGACGTGCCACCCCTGCTGCCCGAACCCCGAGGATGCTGGGACTCCACTCAATCCCGAGGTGACGCGTGTAAACACAGAGCTCCCGGGCGAAGAGTCTTGGAAGTGCACCAGGCAGACGAGAGAAAGGAGCCAAAAGCCCTGCGCTCACACTCGCTTTGATCGCTAGAGTCCTTTCCCCTGCTGGCTGGCGGCTGCCCTCTGGCTAGGCTTGCGAGGAGGTCCTGGCTCTCTCGAGGTCTGCCTGTCACTACTCGTCACCGCTGTTTTGACACAGATGACTCCTGCTGATCTTCACAAGAGAGTAAGAAATAAAAATAAAATATGCTCACTCTTGCCATTCTTGCGTTTTTGCCTTGTTCCTGTTAGAATATGCTGACCTACATAAGAGGGGTGCACCCAAGTACAGACAGTTAGTGCCACGCTTGGAGAAAACTTCGATTTCAGGAAATGCACAAGGTGTTTGTGAATGCCTTGTTCTTCAGGTACCGCTGCAACAGAAGCAAGGTCATTTTTTTGGCTTGAAAGGTATTGTTTATTGCACCTGATTTCTGCAGTTACCTTTAGCATAAATGCAGGGTAGCACTGATGGTTGAAGCATTACTGAACATGTCAACTACAACTGCACCGTACTGTGGAATTAAATCATTTGTGAGACTGCAAGAAAAAACAAAGGCACAAGCATGCCAGGCTTCATTTATTACTTCTGCAAAGGTTCTCCTGTGGTGCCCATGAATTTGTCATGCAGAAAAATGTACACCCTCCCCCACCTCCAACTGGGAAATCAAATGGAATACCTTTGTGCTCTGCGAAGTTCTTGTGTCATTCACTCGTTGTTTGTGGCCGGACACAACCCAACAACAGAGAAAAGAGATGACACTGAGACCAGATATCCTCTGCTTGCTGGTCCCTGTTATTTACTGCGCTAAATTCTATAAATAATGCCCTTTCCAACAGCCAGGAAATTTCAGGATAACTGACAGTTCTGTCTGTAGAGGTAGAGGTAAGAGTAAGTGCATGACAGCATGTTTACAGCTTTTTCTTGACCTGAAGTCCACAATGAACTTTTGCTATGTCTCAGAATAGTGATGAAAAAGGAGGGGATAATTCTGCACAGCACAAAAGGAAAACATCTGTTTTTTCACTCCATGGGGATTTCACTCAATCTGACCCATTTGCATTGTGCTTTCAGTTTGGATTAACTGTAAACTTTCAGCTGAGTGAGGAGTCTGTTTCAGGGACGACTGATTCTCCTGATCAAAGTTGTGCTCAAACACTGCATTTTAGCGGCTTATTCAGATCACAATGTAACTGGCCCGGTCACCTTCTTGTAACAAAGACAAGGGTTTACCTTTGGATATAACAATGTCAAAGACTGTGTATAAGCATGTCCAGTTTAATTTTACAGCCAGAGTTTTTTTTTATTACATCTTACCCATAGCAGGCTTCATGGCAATTGTGAATGTATTTACATTACAGTTATTATGACTAAACCTGACCTGAACCCAAGGAACAGCTCATTCAGACTGCTCAGCACGAAAATTATACGATTGCTGTTGTCTCTTTATGCATAATTGTCTTGCAGGTAAACATTCATTTACTTCAAGGACGTGTTTTTTTACAACAGAAGATGGTAATGTAAATTCATAAATTACATGTTTCTTTCTAAACAGATTCAAACAGGATGATATGAAATTTGCTATGCTGTTCGTGATAGCAACTCAAAGTGATTGTGCCAGATTGTTTGGAGGGAGTCATATTTACTTCTTACCTCCATTAACTGGCAAGAGAAAAGAGAGAGAGAGAGAGAGAGAGAGAGAGACAGAGAGAGGAGAGCTTTTTTTTCCTTGTGTGCTGTTTTCCACTGATATAACAGTTCTGATAATGTGTGAAAATGGAATTTGAGAAGTATCTGCCCAATTCATCTGTGTGAAGAAACACATTATACTGCCACAATAGCAGAGGAAAACTCAACAGGGAGCTCAGAAAAGTTAGCCTGTTTGCCAGATTCTGTGGAGTAAGCACTCCAAGCCGGCTGCATTGGACTTTAGCGATAATGTGAAAATGGAAAGCAACGGGTCTCAAAAAGCTATCCAAGGTCATTTTGCGCGAGGTAATTTATTACAAGGCATTACGAACTCCTTCTTTATTATGCACGTGTATTTAAATGCATGCATGTGTGTGTGTGTGTGTGTGTGTGTATAGCATAAGACCGATATGCTGAATTATATGCTTTTTTATCCTTTTTTTCCCTCTATGCAACCTATTTTGTAATCACCAATTGTATATATACTAGACTCGTCTCACCAGACTGCTGTAAGACAAATGCAACCATCCAATACATTTTCAAGCAGCCAGTGGCTATTTTTCACATTACAAGTCACATACTGCCCTACAGTGGAGTGGGTGCTCATCAGAGGATAGGCTCAACTCGACAGACACTATCCAAGCAACGAGATGGCACTTGACGAATTGCAGGGTACCTGAGAGCAGTGAGACAAGAAACCCCAGGTCAACTTACCCAACCCTATCCCCAGCGAAACAAAGCCAATTTGTTTTGTTGCTGTGGGAAAGAGCAGTCGTTGTCAACAAATGACAAGGCCAGTTTCAGTCCCAGGCCACAAGTCTCAGTCTGCTCTCAAAGCAAATGCCTTGCCAACTGAGCCACTCAGGACCCAATGTTCTATTACATAATGACACTGGGAACATAATTTAAAGCTCAGCATTTCAAGCCATTCTTCAACTGGAAAATTCAAACCTCTGCACATTCTGTAAAGTTTCATGTCCCTGTTTGGCTCTGCGAGATACTTTCCATTTCACTAATTAAGGCACAAAACTGCTGCACCAAAAATATTCACTTCTAAGTGAAATTAATTAGGCTCATAATGTCAATGACCCAATCTCTGCTCCTGTGGATCCAAGCCAAATGTCCTCAACACAGGCGAGTCTGTTAGCTTTAATCTTGCGGACATTCACAGGATGCAACTGCTGCTAAGCCCAACAAGACTCTTGTGTGCAAGGAATTTAAAAGTAAGAGTGATTTTAATTCCTATTAATCCAACACCCCAGCCTAATAACGGTCTACTTCAGTCTTTTCGTATGTGCCAGAAACACGTCTTTATATTGCCCTTCCCCAAAGATGCATTATGGTTTGACTTTACCTGGCTTGTCACAACTAAGTGAACTTGCCACCATACCTTTTATTATGGAGTTTCTTCCTTTGTTCAGTAGTTCTGAACTGAGACATGTTGATTACCTCATTATTTGACCATTATAATAACAATATTGTCTTTTATCACCATCTCATGCTAGAAACCAGTCTAAATAAAGAGCATCTTTGCCAGCTCAGTTTGTTGGAAATACTCCTGACCCTGTGGTACTCATTTCAGTGTGCAACTGTGCTTTGCATTAATACCTTGGCAGTTATGAACTGAATTATGAATTCCAGACACCCTTTCAAGTCTGCACATGTCTGCTACCTGTGAGCGGCTCTAATCCGTGCAAACCAGTGTGGTGGAAAATCTATTCCCCAGACGGATGCAGAGGGAGAGGGTCAGGGGTCAGGTGGAGTAGAAACGTGGCGTGTCCGCTTAGCAGCTATGCCTCTGCCAAGGCAATCGATGAGCACCACTACCAAAGGCACTGCCAGTTAGTTATGCTTTTCCCGGGGTAATGAGTGATGCGAGGATTCTCGACAGGAAGAGCAGCTTCGAGCAGTGATTACCAGAGTCGCTTAGGTAGACTGCACTGCTCCTGTTCTAGATCCAGCCTAGCAGAGTGCTTGACAACATTAAAGATGAACATAAAGACATAGCACAGGCAACCTATAGTAATATATGTCATATACCTGTAGGCCTGTCATTTAGACCTGTTGTTGTGAATAAGAGCAACAGAGTGAGTACTCATTTATAGTACATCTTTAAATTTGCATGTGGGTACGATCACAGCCAATTCCACATACCCAACAGGAAAATCAGTGATGTGTTCAACATGTGTCAGCGGCTTATACATAATAAGACAGACTGACATAATGTTCAGAAAATTGGGTCCACAGAAGATTTTTATTAATAATAATAATTATGGACAGATATATAAGTTTTTTGAGATACTGTAGAATAGTAGATATAGATAGCAGAAATATGTCATATATGTAAGTGAACTCCCCCTGTAATTTCGTAAATTGTATTATAAACTAAAAGCTAACTTGTTACTACTAGTGTATTATACTACTCTACTGTGCCCTGCAAAATCATGTAAACATGCTTGTAATTAACTAAAAATATCCATTAAGCTTCTGCAGTCTTTACATACTCTATAGTACATGGAGTGAGGTCCTGACATTAAAGGCAAAGGCATATACAACAGCATACTAGCTGAAGTGTGCAAGCCTGAAGCCGGATGTTTCTTAAATCATACAAGACAGGAGGTCATCATTAGCCACACGCAGGTCAAACATAACATGCCGCCTTTGTCACTGAAACCACTGTCACCTGAATGCTCGTGCTTGCTTAACAAATCGTGCAGGACTGCCTGAGCCGAAGTAATATACAAAGCAGAGACAGCCATGTTTAATTAAGAATTAGACTGAGGTTTCATTTAATCCCAGCTATTTCATATTGCAATAATGCACTGTACATAATTTGTAATATATTTGATAAGCTGAGCAAACATCTTCAGAGAAGAAATTACTGTAAGATAAACGATTACTCAGCTGTTTTTCCCTTACGCATTATTAAACTGTCAAATCATGTCAATGTGCATTTCACATTTTTAACAATAAATGTCTCTGCAATAATAGCAGCATATGTAAATTGTATGAATTGTTCCAGGATGAAATTAGTGTCCCAGGCAACAGAAAACCATAGTTGTGTCTTTAAATCTGGTACATCAATTTAAAAATTGATCTTGGATTTAGAATTTTAAGAGGGTTATCCTAAATGATCACAGTTTTTGTCACATTTTAAAAGAGCAATCAAATGAAGTTTCAACTGAAAATGTTTTGAAATAAAAAATATCAATTATAAATATATAAATATATTCAGTTAATACTTGGCAGTGCAATCCCACTTTTTTCTTCACCATAATATAAATGGAGAATTCAAGAAAAAGTGCTCTTCCATAAAAAATAGTTAATTGAAACAAGACTTCTGAAGTACCAGGGCAAAAAGCATTCAAGCACAGATTCACTTTTGAATGATACCCATGAAAAATTGTATTTTATAGAATTTATATTTGTGCACTTAGGAAAAAACACTGCCTCATTAACCCTTTAGGTTATGGCAGTAAAGCTATCAGCTTCTTTTTCACATGCTTGTCTATACCAAGTATTACAGTAGTCACAGGCTTATCTAATTCACTAATTCAGCTTACTATTTCACAAATTCCCTACGAAAGTGGAAACATATTTCATGTCTACACTTTTCCTTCCGAAATGTGATTGCTATGACATAGTCTAACTTAAATATGCAGTCATCATGTTCACAGAGTGGGGAAGGGGGGAATAAGGTAAACCAGTGATTAGTATGGATGTTTGGGGCTCTATTCCACGTTTGGGTGCACAGCAGCAGAGATCAAGGCACTCATGTTTATGTGACTGTGTTTATATGTCTATATATACCCATGTTTACATATGTACGTGTGCATATGTGTTATGTGTGTGTGTGTTTGTGTATTTGTGTGTGTGAGCATGTGTATGGTTATATATGTGTGTGTTTGTGTGTGTATGTGAGTTAATGAGTGTGTGTTGTTGTGTGTTTGTATACGTGTGTTTGAGCATGTTTGTGTGTGCGTGTATTTGTGTTTGAATGTATGTATAGTTATGTATGTGTGTGCATGTGTGTATGTGAGTTAATGATGGTGTGTTTTTGTGTTTGTATACGCGTGCTTGAGCGTGTTTGTGTGTGTGTGGGTGCACGTGTGTGCGTGTTTGTGCCTTGGCGCGTGTATGCATGTGTATGTATATGCACATATGTGTCAGAATGCACAGCTCAGTAGCAGGGAGGAGAGGGTGAATAATGCCGGTGGGATTTCGGGACCTGCCAGCCCACACTGGCACAGTCGGCGCAGGCGGGGGATCAATCACGCTGCGCATACGTGCTGCGCATACGTGCGGTGCGTCATTAAACCCCCGGGGGATGACGCAGAAAAACGCCCACCCGGGGCGACCAAAACACACCGGAGTGCGGTTCCTGTCGCCACAGGCAGCAGCCGCGCGGAGCCGAGCTCCTGCAGGCGCTGCTGTAAATAAAAGATTTATGGCCTCCTGCCTGCATTTCTCCGCACCCCACGGCATCTTCCAAAGCCCCTGATGCATTGTGGGACACGTGGAGCTGAAAGGCGCACGAAAAAAAAAAGGAGCTGGCCTTCCTGTTTGCACGTCTCCCGCTCGCTAAGGAGAAGACGGAGCCTATCTGAGAGTCCCCCCGCCCCTCGAGACCCACCGCAAGCACACTTGTGTGTGGCGAGAGAGAGAGACAGAGAGCGCTCTCTGCCGCTGGCTGCTGAGGGGTGTTGGCCGCCTGTGAGAACAGAGGCACCCGGGGAACGCCAGTGACATGAAACACGCTGCGCTGGGAGTGTGGAGGAGGAGGAGGAAGAGGAGGGAGGGATTCTGCCGAACACAGAGGCCCTTTACCTACATTTAAGCCCCTCTGGAAGACCGGCTGCCCCAAGACGTTGGCCAGCATCCGGATGAGTGCCGCCCCCTGAGAGAGAGAGAGAGAGAGAGAGAGAGAGAGAGAGAGAGAGAGAGAGAGAAAAGACAGAGGAGAGAGAAAAGAGAGAGAGACCTGTTACAACACAGGATCCACACCGCCAGCAGAAGCTCCCCCCACCCCCTTTATTAACAAGAAGAACTTTCCCTTTCCGGGAAAGCTGCCGGGTGGTATCAAGTTTAGGGCAGAAATGAACTGCAGAATATACCAATCACACTGAATTATACATGTGTCATGTTGTCTCAGTATGAAAGAAAACGTTGTAGGAGAAACTTAAGAAGAACGTTTCAACTTTCCTGTTGAAAGTCCTGCTGAAAGCCTATTTCATTTGTCTTTAGTTAGATCACCCAACTCTCTCTCCAGCTAGCTGGTATAGTAGAGGGTCCTTTCTACACTTATTAGTATACACTGGCATATGCACAACAACCAACTGCAGAGGCTGAGTGTAATCATAACAGGTGCGCGTCTGAAGCTTTTTGGGTATCAAAGTCATTGGCTATTTACTGATTTGCCAAATGACTAGAGACACGTCACAGCTGGGGTATGTCAGGTTCAAATCCAGGCTGTGACACCTACCTGCTGGGGTGTGGGGTGGAGAGGGGGAGGTTCCAGTTTGAACTGTAAGCTGGGAGAGGTGATTTACATGGCAGCTTGTGTCTCCGAGGATGTGGGCCTGTCTTACGCTGAGACATTTAAAGTCTAATAAAGAGGCTTGGCTTCTAATAAACATTCAGCGTTCAGTCATGTCCTCACTGCCTGTGACAGCACATGTATGATTGATGACCAGAAAAAAAAATGAAATTCAACAGTGAATGCTGCAGCAGATCAGCACAACCCTGCTGTCGAAATCACAGAATTATAATTATAATGGGAATAATGGGGCAGAGAATATAATAGAGTTCCCAAGAGCAAACTATATTGGAGAAATTTCTTCCTACAGTTTCAAGCATTTCTCACACAGTTCATACTGCATGATTAATCTTTTGCATGTGGGTTACGTAAAACAATTAATCTTCAGAGACTAGTAATTAAAGTAATTTAGCACTCCCCCTGATATGCTGTTTTTTTGTGCATTCACTTCCCTAAGGCACAGCAATTACCTTTTTATATACATTATATAATCTTTATCAAAGTGACTCCGCTTGGAATGTATTAGTGTTTTCATTTAAATGTTCTTTGATTCCATATTCATATTTGTGTCTATGGAGATTCTGTGGTGTAAGCACTCAGCAGATGTGAGTCAGTGATACTTTTTTTTCAATTAGGACAAAGTGCACAAGTGCAGAAGTGTTTGTAAGATTAATCACAATTTCATTTCATTAACAATAAAGCATTCATCACTCAGATCTGACAGCTCAAATGAAAAATAGTGGTTCTGGGAAGGTTACAAAACCTGTTTCCAAACAGTGTGACAAAGAGCAGAGAGTGAGTCTGGAGAACAGGTGATTAAACTTTCACCCAATCCATCCATTGGCTCCAAATTAGTAATTAAGTTCCGATTTGAAACAAAGACCAGGAACCCAATGGACCCCTTGGACACAGATTTATTCTAATAGATGATTTCTCCTTCAAGAATAAGACATGAACAGCCATTAGAAAGAGTCTCTGAAACACTGTGCTGCATTCTTTCAGCCACCCGATACCGTTTACTTATCTCCCGCTCTCCCCGTTTTGTAAAAGTGCCAGGGGAACGCCCAGCCTGACCTTTTTATAGGCAATCCAGTCAAACACGCGGTCGATGTCAGTGGCCTGGAACACCTCCTGGGAGATGGGGTGGGAGCTGGCCAGGCCGTCCAGTAGCATCACCTCATGCAGGACGTCCGTCAGGAACCTCTGCTTTTCCTGAACATGGCAGGGGGCAAAGGTCACAGCTCATTACATTACAGTTGCTTATCCAGAGTAAATTACATAGCTTACAGTTTTTGTATGTGTTATGCATTACATTTCTCTAACATGGTGACTTACATCATTTACAAATCACCAATTTATACTAATATTTGGAATATCTGAGACAATTTGGGTTGTAACCTTTGAGCTAATTACTGCTACTACTAATTACTACTGCACTACTGTTACACTGCTTCCCTGCACCTGTTGCCAACTCAAACCCTCTCAGGTGTTCTGTGAACAATGCACCATCTGCAGGTACATTACAGACTGTGTCCATGGACAACCTGGGCAGCAGAGCATAGTTTAGTTTTATGTTATATATTTATATTCAGGGAAAGAATCTATGCTCATAGCTCATAAGTTCATAGATACAAAATCTATGAACAAAAGGTGTTTGCCACTTGGGGCTCATCCACTGAGGACATTTACCTTGCATCCATTATACATATCGTCCAATGTTGCCTACACAAAACTCTGTAAATTTTAAAAGAAAGTTCATAACAGCCAACATGCTGCTGGCTGTGCCTCCTGACATGTGAGAGAGTCCAGTCTCCAGCACATGAAATATTGTTGTATACTGGGATTACATTTGGAATGTAGGGTATCCTTTAAAAGTGCTTATGTGCCACTGCTGTTGTCTGTGTATAATGACCTCTCATATATTGGGGGAAACATCGCCTTTGTACCATTTGGGAACTCCTGAGAAAGCATGTCTCTATAAAAGTTGTTGCTGTGGATCGTATGTGACGTAGCCTGGGAGCCACACTACAAACTACCCCAAGAACACTGCCAGAACGTCGAAAAATGAGAAAGACGTCAGCCAGAGGAGGCTGTTTGCACCACCCTTCCTCCGGGAGCCGTATGACTCATTACCAGTGCGGACGCACAGCTAAAGCCTTGCAGATGAAAAGGCAGAGCTCACCACTCAGACGGCCGAGCCAACGCAACGCACAGCCTCTCTCCTTTTATTTCCCAACATGAAACGCGCCGTTCGTCTCTCCGCGACTGTTCTTAAAAGAGGCTGCTGATTGCACAGCTGGGTTTTCAGATCCGGAGTCACTTTAGCTGCTGAAGCTGAAATGCAGTTACACAATGAGCCGCCACAAGCTCTTTTTACTTACAGTGGTGCAGAGCAGAAATTGTCACTGACACTAAACAGCCAACAGGCGAGCGGAGCACAACATGAAAACACATACCAAACGCCGAATGGAACACACAGGCCTTTGTGTTACACAATACTGTATAAAATGCATGTGGTTATGCATGTAGCTTCTCTGTGATAATTACATTGCACTAACCTCCATCTGGAATTTTTTTTTCTGAAGAGCAAATTTGAACATGACTCCTCTATTTGTGTAATAGATACATTTTGCAAAGTATCCTTTCAAATTGCAACAAAAGCACAGAATACATTTTTCATGTCTGTACATTCAAAGTATAATCATTCTGCCTCCTTCCTGCCTTCACCACAGCCAGTGTTTCAGATTGCTCCACATTTTAAAACGCGCCACGGTCCATCAATACAATGCATCAAAGCACAGTTTCATACCAACCGCTTTCTATGCCGCCTAAATACCGTGTGGGGGGAAAAAAGGCTCAACCGTCTGATCATTTCCAATTCTCAGGAAACATAAGGCCTTTAAAATGTACGTGAAAAAAAGCTGCAGACGCGCCTCAGCCAGCAATACATCCAACAAGAAAGAATATGCCAATTCAAAGCACTTTACATGCCAATACACACTGGGGACGCAGGGAAGAACAAACAGAGACAGTGCTGTATTACAACCGGACTACGGTGAGGGTCGATATCGCAGACCTGACAGAGAGACGGTCCACAATGAAAGCCAGTGCACACAGGAGGGCTGTAACAGCGTGATTTGGCTGGAATAAAGCCGTTTGTTTTGTCCACAGAATGTACAGGCACCCACCGCCGGCTTCAGACAGAGACTGATGGGTGTCGGCGCTGGACTGCAGCCATGGATACAGCCTTGCCCAGGCTCTGCATCCACGGAGACGGAGAAACAGAGACAACCTCAGGTAGCAAAGCGTAATAAGTTTTACTCACTACTAAAAATGTCAATGAACAGGTCTGCTGAAAACCCAGAGCTAGCTGCAAATCTCTCTGTTTGCACTTGTGTAATCTGCTTATAGATTACACTCCTGGCTTGGTGAACCTACTGTCCATATGTAAATATCCTCTTGTGTTTCTGTGTTATTTCATATACAGAATTACCTTTTATAAAATGCAGTTCCTTGTTAACACTTACCTATGTTACATACTTAGTTTGTTTCATTTAATTTTTTTTGTCCATTGATTTAATGTGGTACAACATTCCTGGGCTTGAGCTATATTTGATTTCCTGATAAAAAGTATAATTTGATGTATATTTGTTTGTTCTCTTAGATGTGACAACACTTCAAAGGTTGCCAACTGGTGCTGAGGAGGCAGAAAAATGGCAGGTACTCAAAAAAAAACTCAAAAAAAAAAAGCTTGTGATCTTCAACAGTTGATCTACTATCTATGAGTAACAGATACTACTGTATCACCCATGACTCCTAGTCATACACGTATAACCTCAGATTGCTGGGGCTTGAGGAATGGTGGCCCAAGTAAGGCAGCTGTTTATGTAGTGCTCCCTACGTATAATCCTGGGTCTCTCTCGCAAACACAATGGCAGTTGTGATGAATGGTTACCTTTCATAAAAGTGGGTTGCAATGATGCTGTGTCACTGAAAATAGACCTCCAGTTCAAATGCTGATTCCTATGCGCCATTTCTATTCCACACAATACAACATTCAATCAGCAGACCTCCAAATGAAATCCAGGCAGCTCAAACTGGAGATTGAAAACACTTAATGCTCTATTTTAATGTAGGTACATAAAAGGCTTTGGGGTTTTCCACTAGCTCGAAGACGGAACAGTCATTCCCAGCGGGATTGGCGCTGGCTACTTTTTTGGTTCTATAAAATTAACATGCATTTCTGTTGTCTCTGTTTAATATCAAGGTTGTAATTAGCATCATAGGTCCATCGATTTCATGACGCTGAGTAATTGTAATATATTGCAGAACACTGCAATTACAGATCATTATTTTCAAATAAAAGAAGACCAAAATTAACTGCGGTGGGTAGTACCGAGTAGTGCAGGGACATTAAGAACTGTGAATATTTTACTTACTTTAATAATTTATTTAATTCAGAAATGATAATGCTCTTGCATATTTCTTGAGGTAAAATATACTGCCGCCATAAGCGCAGAGACTCTTCAATAGTCCATGATTATACAAATAAAACAGCAAAGATTATTCTTCTTAATTCTTTCAGGGAAAATGTGCCTATATTTAGAAGGAGGATGTGGTGGATCCCATCTTAGTACATTAGCTCAAGGGACCTAAAGTATAACATCCAATGCATGAGAACTCCAGCATACAGAGTCAATCACTCAGCTGAGGCAAACTGGGTCTTCTGCAGTATGTCACACGCTCACCATCTTAAAGCACAGCTTGTTAAAACCCGTGACTAAATGTGCTTCAGATCTTCTGAGGGTGAGCTGTCAAAATGTTTTTTTTTCTTCCTTTTAATCGCAGCACACTTTAAAAAAAAAATAAAATGCCACTCTGCTGCATCGACTCTGCACACCTTCAAGGCTCCACCAAACCATGCACCCATATCTTAGTCAATCCAACATGACTGTGAGCCAGTGTAGCTTGCCTTCAGGATGTCGAATGACTCATTTGTTATGGAAACAGAATAACCCAGTTGGGGATGAGGAGGGATGCTAGTTATGAGCTAGAGGAAATTTGAAGAGGAGAAAGCATTATGCACGCATCATAATTATATCTGATTTTCATCTTTCTCTGATTGGTCGGGCTTCGAAACTCTCTTGTCCAATGAGAATTGCCAGATAGGTTGTACAGTAAAAGGCTGGGTAAACGTAATAGATGCATTAAGCCAAAGCAAATTGCCCGTTATATCCTGCTGAGTTTTAATAAAACATCTAGTGCCATTTCCATTACAAATTCCACTACACTACATACGACGATCAGCATGACTAGTCGGTATGCATAATCTCTGTACAGTTTTTTTAATATTATTTTATTTCCATTTATTATGATGCTGGAGCTCACTGATATAAATAATAGATAACTATAACCTGTCTGACAGATTTTCTTTATTGGGCACAGTTGTTTAGCACATTCTGTCACTGGCCCCCAAAGACCAATACCACAGTGTCCTAATGTTCCAGTGAGACTGATAAAAACAAAATTACTTAAACATATTCGTAGTTATTCATGGCCGTTCAAAGTCGCTTATAACTTTTAACAAGATGCAGTGCATCTTAACAGCAGGTCATGCTGGGAGACAGATTTGTGCTGGTCATTAGGTATGGTTATAAACCGTCATGAATGATCATAAATGTAGTTAGGAAGCCTTATGAATAGCTATGAATGGCCATGAATGCCATTCTGTGGTCTATGAAATATATCAGCACAATTCCCCTAGAGTAATACATTTTCAAACCCTTCCTTGCTTTCATACCTCATAACTCCAACATTTAAAAACAGAATTTCCCTAGACCAGATGCATAATTTCAGAGGAGACTGATCTAATTGAGATCAATAATTTAGAATATTACCATGTCATTCTCCACCCTCTAAAACACTTTATTTTCTCAGAGGGTACTGCTGTCAGAGTTGAAAACCATCAGAATCAAATGAAACACATAATTCTGTAGGTCAGTCGATGGATAATTAATGACAAGCCTTCCAAAAGGATCTGTCATTTCAAAGAACAAAAAAAAAAAAAAAGTTACCCATTATATTTTTCAATAAAATCTCCATTTAATCTGGTCTACACCTCATGTGTCATAATTTCATCAGAAATTTGTCTCTAATTTTATTTTTTGCAATAAACACTGACTAAGACTAACCTCCCATCCTGAGCTAGAGAGCAAGGAGCTACAAATGCAGGGTACCATTTATGTTACACAGAGAATTTACTGGTATAGTAAAACTGTAACTACTGCTTCAGCAGTGTGTTTACTATACAACCTGTTGCACAGTTTCTTATGTGCAGCACAAAGTTCCAGCTCATAGACTAATATTTTCCATAAAAACCTGGCCCTATAACACAGTCTAGCTGTAAACCAAACTCCACATCTACCCCTAACTGTAATTTACCCCTGTGCACAGGGTTTGGAGTATGCATTAAGCAGCCAAGTACATTTTTTTCTGTCAAATTATGCTCCGGGCCATAGTACTTATCCAGTCACAGCTGGGTAAAAAAAAAAAAAAAAATCTTTGTGTTTAATCTAATGATGTAGAATAAATGATATGGTCCACTTTAAAAGAAGTAAGACCCGGGAGACTGCCCAGCTAACAAAGCCGAACTGCAGAGCTTCAGTCAAAAGGAAGGCTTTATTCTTCATGCTCCACTGCAGCAAAAACGCCAGCCACATTCCCAGTGCTTACTTTATATGTAATCACTTTCATGCAGCATTATGTAAAATGATCAATTAACTTGAAAATCGACCTTTAGTAACACAAGTCTCACACATACATAACAGATAATGGTTCTTCCCTGTATAGTTCTTTGTTAGTACACTGACGGAGTGAAATTCTAATAGTAGTACTGTGGCCTTGTCCTTTTTATCTACCATTCCAGTGACATGCAGATCAGGAATAAGGGTAGTTGATGTGTTATCTACGGCAGCAAAGGCCAAAGCTGAAAAACCTCCTCATATAGTCACACTTTTATGTATCATTATTCAGTGGTATCCCTGTAAGGTTTAATGTCGTCTTAAGGTTTCTGTAAGGTTTAATGTCATCTTAAACTTGTATAAATGTACTACACATCCTGTACTTCCAGCTAATTTGCTAAAGAATATCAGCATATTCAGTACACTCAGTAGATATCAACAGGCCTATTTATAAGATAAGACAAGTGTACTAGCTTTTGGAATGGTATCTAGTATCCCACAATTGACTGCACATATAATTATTTTCGAGCACTAAAATTACTGGCTATCCTCTTCATTTTCTCTGACACTACAGACGAAAAACACTGTTTAAGTTGTTCTGAAATTAATAAGAGTAATTGACTCATTTCTTTCTGTTGTGCAAAGCGAACTGGTTTCAGATACAGAAAGAAATGACTTTGATTGGAAATATCTTTTGCAAGCTACAATTAGGTTAGAGTAATGCTGCTTTTAACAATGAAGACCATAAAAAGCACTATGTATCCAAAGGTCTGATTCCAATATACACCAGATTCTGTGTGTTGTTTTCCATTGGCTGTTTGTAAGCCTGTAATTTAGTTTAATTTTTACATTTACTAGCTGGGGTTGGGAATGCTATTCCATCACAAGGCCTCAAGATATAACAGCATCTCTAAATTAAGAGATGCTTGAAATATTGCCAGCATGTTGAAAACAGGCATGTCAATGGACAGTCTTTCCCTCATCACTGACCAAGCAGATTAATTACCTTTGAAGACTCTTCAAGAATATTGCACTTCAGAATACAGCACAACATTTTTTGGGTGGTGATCAATTTCAGGGCTTTTAAAACAAACAAATTCCCACATTTCATACCAGCATTACACAATATACAGTACAACAGACTTAGAAAGAGGTCATGACTAATCTTCTAACTGCTTACTGTATGTTACTACACAGAGACAGAGCTGATCTCTTCTCAACGTGCTGTAAATATGCCGTCTGTTCTTCTTTGCCAGTCCCCAAAAATGTTTAGTCATTGACTATACAGCAGCAGACATGAGAGAGAGACAAGGTAGAGCAGGAGACATATGTACCAGCAGGAAGAGCAGCATTACTGTCAAGTAAAGTGACGTAACAGTATCATAAATTGAGTGCTATTAAAAGAGCTTCCATCTGGACCATATGTGTTCACAACGGGGTGTTTGTTCCTGGTCATATTTCATTTAGTTTTCCCGTTGCTGACACTTAAAGATGTGATGGTCTGAGTTTACGCTAAGCAGAAGTAGATGCCACCTATAAGCCCACGCTAATCAATCAAAGACAGAAACACACTGCTTTAACCAGCCTGACGACTTGTGAAGTGCCACTGGCCTCAGCTGCTACCATTAAGAGGTTCTGGGGTGAAACGTGATGTTATATATAAAAGGGGGGAAAAAAACACTTCCCAGATGTTAAGGTGAGACTCAGTCACAAGCAGGTGCACAGATCCACACCCCATTAATCCTTCTGACAGATATACTGAGCCAGGTGAACATTTGGCCCCTCCGACACCCTCCTGGAAATTATCACCCAAGTATCGCTTGCATGGCAAACCAGGGGAGTGTAGAGAGAGCTCTTATCTGGCTACCTCTGGAGGTGGTTTAAACAGAGGCTGTCAGATGCGGCGGTTTCTTTTGTTCCGCTGCTTGCGGGAGTCCGAGATGACCTTTAGCTGCTATTCGTTTGATTGGCTGACACCATACCCAGGGCACACTGCTTGCATGCATTATCTCTTGGACCTTTGGTTTTTCCGTGAGCCATTCAGACAGAATGCCCAGTACAGATGGCAAGCACCCACTCGGCCATTCCACCCACAATGCATCTAACGATAAGCTAAGAGCATTGGTCCCCCTGCTCCAGCAGGTGAGGTTTATGCCATTATATAATGCGCTCTGTTTGAAAGACCAGTGATGTCACAAGGAGGTGCGGCAGCCTCTTAATGGCCGCCCAGGTCAGTGCACATAAAAGAGCATCAGCAGGGGGGAGGAGGAGGGTGGCATATACCTCTCTCGTTTTCAGACCGAAATAATAACACCTGACTCACATCCTGCACTCAAGAGCCTGTGAGGTCTGAATCGTGTCTCTCCTCAATGCCAGTTCATGGAGATGCAGAATGGCTAGTGTAACTCAAAAAAGGGGGACTGGGGGACTGTGCATCACGACAACACAGCATTCATTAGCTTGGAACATCGGGAATCATGTTTTCGTTTTGTTGTGCTTGTGAGCCTGGGATGATCCGTGGATAAATTAATTTCACAAGCTCAGGTAATAGCTATTTTAGAGATGTTATTGTATTTGGGAGCACTTAACCAGATGGCTGTTTTGTCTTTCATGGCAAAGAATTATGCTAATCTTTGCAGCTGTCATGCTTTGTCTTGTAAAAATTAATGTACCTCCATATAACCCAAGGACAGTCTGCAACAGAGAAGGCTACAGATAATATCCTGAATTTTGAAGAATTTGGCATGGGAAATGCATGTGTAAACATAGTCTCATGAAACTGAGAACCAAAGCATTCTCCACAAATTTTGTACTGAGCAGGTTGTATTGTTCTGAGGATAGTGGCAGATTCACGATGGTAATAGAACTCCAGTGTTCCAGCACCTGCACAGGACACCTGGCTACTGCCATTTGTCAGCTCCACTGATTTGACAGCTGATCTGCTACTAAGTATTTGAAAATTTATTGAATTTTTTATTTAATCAAGTTTCATTTAGCTGGGAAGGTCAGCTGTAACCTTTTTCTCAGTTATGGTGACTACCTGGGGAATCGGGGTGGGCAAGAACTATACAGATTGCACAGCCAATAACCTGTAAGGGGATGACTAAGTGGCCAGATGTAGACACCTAGTTTGGTCGTTAGACCAGCACACCGGGGTTAACACCCCTACTCTCTTGATAAGTGCCATAGAATCTTTAATGACCAGTGTGAGTCAGTCCCCTCTCCATTGGCTGGATGGGTCAAAGGTCGACTGGCAGTGCTTATCCAATCCATTTCAGCTCATCTCATTCTCCTGGGGCCAGGGCACAGTGCTTCTTTATCAGAACCCATCAGAGATAGAAAGGTTTGGGAACCAGCTGATACAAATGAGCAGGAGAAGCTTGCATGACCAAAACACTGGAAAGCAACAGTTAGACACTTGGGCGGAATAAAACGGAATGAGTGGCCTGACACGTCTGCACAGGATGAGAGCATGTTGTGCACTGCTCCCCCGGGCCAGAGCAGCGGTCCCGTTAACAAGACTGCCTCCAAATGGGAAGCCATCATCTGGAGTGCTCTGAAAGTTCTCTAAGTGATAAAGAGGCATCTTCCTGTGCTGATATAACACTGCACTACTGAAATGAGCGTCAAATACCATCAACCAATGGAGGTGATTTGCTGGGCCTTTATAGGTGTGGAGCAGCACCATGCATGAACGTAAGAGCACCACATTCACTTAACCGAGATTATCGAGCGGTGTTTGGATTTTGGGCTCTCATCTTGCCAGCCGTGCTGCACAAGCACAGAAACTGCTCCAGTCCCCTGTGACATCGCTCTGACAAGCACTCATTTCATCTTAATTTCCTTGTATTAAAAAAAGAAAGGGTAATTTCAGCGCAGGTTTTCATTATGCGAGCGCGACGTCACCCTGAATACCATCGCCATGGGACAGCGTGACTGAGGACACGCTTGGATATTATTCAGGTTCTTATTGCTTATTAAATTAATTGAAAGAGGGCGACATATCTCTGCATGACGAACAGCCTGTGATTTCCATGAACATTAGCAGAAGTGAGTGCTTCTGATCGGGGAAATTGGATCTGTCCAACAGAGAGAATATCTGGGATCAGCAACTGAGAGCATTTCTAATGGAACCAAATCCTGGAGGTCTCAGGCTTCCAACGCCTCCTGTTCTCCTCTCTCTTCACCACAGTCAATGCAACTGAAGCATCACCCAGGACAAGCTACACTAGGAAATGGCAGGGATAATGCATTCATCCTTATATTTATCTATAGTGTAATTCATAAAATTTTATTTTATAGGACCCAACAATAGTATTTTTAATGACTTCATTAAGCCATTACCTTATATGAAGTATAAGGACATAAGGACTTTTTAAACTTTTTTCTGCATTCCATCCTCTTATGTAGCACCAAATGTTTTGTAACATACAATATTAAATGCTAAGTGGCCTTGTAGAGGTACAATTATTTGCAGTCATATTCCACCTATGCTACGGTCGTATATGTTACAATATGGCTACCACCAACAAAAACAGAACAAGTGCTACTACCATAAAGACCCAAAAAGGGGCTCAGTCTCAATGCTGTGTAGTGAAGGAGACAAAATGCATATGAATTTAGAGCCCACTGACAAACATGTTTTCTCTTTATAAAGTGTAATAACATTTATGGTAGAACTTGATTTCCCTCATGTGCCCTGTATCACATGTTCAAAAATCATTTGCTTTTTTTTGGGAACATCTAATATTGACACGTGATACAAGCCAAAACATTGTATATTGATGTTTCACTCACCCTGGGAAAATGTCACATATTGACATTTGGGCTATGAGACCAGGTTGGTCCATCCAGCCAAATATAGTCCTGCAGCAGCCCGCAAGAAATCAATACTATTTCGACACATCCAGCTTAATTACTTTCACAGTAATTACTGTACACCGGCTTCCATCCTGGTTACTGTGTCCGAGAATGTAATCAGCACAAAATACCATAACAATGGATGATTTATTGTGTCTGTCATTATTATACCATTAAGCGCCATATCTTGTAAAATAAACATGCATAAAATAGACCGTATTTTCACACCAGAACAAATAAATCTCTTTCATACACTTGGAAGTTACCCAAGTTAAGAGAGTCTTGCTTTGAATGCTTTGTTTACGCCTTGCGCCAAATACTGGTTGACACAGGAAATATTAGAATGACACATACATAAATTGAATAAATTCAATATATATGGCAAGCACATGAGATCCATACTGACATTGAACAACTGAATTTGAATTAATTTTATATTTGCACCCCTTATAATAAGAAAATATAAATTCAACAAGGTTGAATTTAAAAAAGGCACCTGCAGTATAAAAAACAGGCCCACTGACTTGCTGGGTGTAGTACCTCATTTTCCAATACTACTTTACTTTGCTCTGAATATTTCAGACTTATTTCTCGCTTCAGTCTGATCTGCAGATCCATCGATAACTGTTGGTTAAACTTTGGGTTCTTTTTCCAGATCCACAGTGATTCAACCTGATTCAACGGGCCTATGAATCTGACTCTCCATCTTAGCATCGGTAAGTACAAAAATGAAAGAGCAGCAAAAAACTTGTCCTTTTCACAATATGACTGAGGGTGGCAATAACTCACATCACATGAGTTTAGAGGTAACTTGCAGCTACTTTTTCATGTGGAATTAGATGGCATCCTGGCTCCCCTATCCATTACTAAATCATATCTGCCTTAATTGAGTAGTTTTCCCTTTATTTGCATTTTGTATTGGTGTACTGCACTTTACAATTACTTCACGTATTAATTTATTGTAGTACATACAATACCAGGCAAAAGTTTGGACACACTTTTTTGGAACAAATTTCAAGCATTTAAGCAGAAGTCTTTAGATCTAAATATCTTTGAATACATGTTTCCCATGTATTCTGGTACTGGTACTGTATGAATAAACAGTAGTTGCAGTTATGGCAGCAGTTGACATGTAGTCGGATGTGTTCAGCATGTTCTGGTTTTACTGCAGATTTATTGGATGCGCTATGATCGCTACTTGGCAAGTCACTCTGGATATGACTGTCTGCTAAATGACTGAATGTAAATGCTAATGCCATCAATAAGAACGGCACTAAAGGAAAAAAATGCCACTAATGTTGTACATAAGGATTGGTTTGGCTATCCCATGACATAAATAAAAATTACGCATAGCATTTTAAAATCACTTCATGAAGACTAAAGTGTATGAAGACAGCTTTGCTTATTGCCCATTGTAGCATCTTTATTTTGCTCCATTGTCTAGGGATGGTAATGAATGTTTAATAACACATCTGTGGATTATTTACAACATAAGGTAATTCAATACCTCAAATAAACAGGTAAGAAAATTAAGAAAGAGATCTTACCATGTTCCATTTGG
Organism: Megalops atlanticus; assembly: GCA_019176425.1. Classification (NCBI taxonomy): domain Eukaryota; kingdom Metazoa; phylum Chordata; class Actinopteri; order Elopiformes; family Megalopidae; genus Megalops; species Megalops atlanticus. The sequence continues at coordinate 18,555,494 of CM032899.1, forward strand.
GAAAGAGGAAGTCGGTCCCCACATACTCAAAGAAATGGGCGAATCCTTCTTTAAGCCAGACATCTTCCCACCACACCGGAGTCACAAGGTCACCAAACCACTGCAAGACACAGAGAATAGAAATTTTTTTTTTAAATATTTAAATACTCTATGACCGTGTGAGAACTGGCATGGAGCCAACATGTTTCTTCAGGACTGGTTTTTAGTTCACTACTGGTTCTCTTATGCATAGCAAAAGAACACAGCAACATCAAAAGACAGCAATTTTGATATTATACTGAGATATTAATTAATTGGTGCGATTCCAGAGTAGCTAATAAGGTGCTCTAATGTGAAGATCACTGAACATACAACACATTGGCTAATATACACTGCAGCAAGTGTATATATACAAGCCAGTGTCGTCTATGCTCTATATGATCTTCTTGTTAGAATGTCTTCTTAGCTACATTAGCTAGTGTAGCCTGGTGACCCCACTTATTAAAATCTCATGACAATATTCAGGTTGCTCTCTCTGATTTTGTCATGAAAAGGCGAGATCACAGTTTTGTAATGTCACAAATCATATTCAGCTGCCTATTAACCAGTCATTAACTCCTGTGCTAGATGTAACCTGACAGCAGATGGTAACATATTTTAAATCAGGTCTGAAATAACAGAATATGATTTAAAGCAGCCACTTACACAGCTCCGATGTGACTTAAGGCAGGAGCAAAAAGTCCATATTTAGCGCTTAATTCCAGTGGAACAGTTAAACTGTCTGACACAAGAACCTCAAGACATTAGCGCAGAACACCTCCAAACCTGACACCGTGCGACCCCAATTAGGAGCTGACTGTAATTATTTAACGAAGCAACTCAGCTCGATAGGGAGGGCTCCGTCTGTGCTGAGATCTGCACGTCTGCAATATTCCACCTGCCTCCCTGCACAAGCTTGAAGGCCATAAGATTTTTTTATTAACGGCCAGCGTCCACCGTTTCAGTCCAGGGAGGGCAGTTTCTCAATGCGACACACATGAAGGACAGGCATGAATCTGACAGAAAGCCAGGGATTTAGATTTATTTGACAAGGACAAACCTTTGGGCTGTGCCCACGTCTGCTTAGAGGCATTCTACCAGAAATGGAATATTAATCATAATAAGAGTGAGATGGGCTATATTAAAGAGGCATACTATAGCTTTTATGGGCTGCAGAAGAAACCCCAACCCCTTTTACAGGATAGAGTAGAATTCATACGACTATAGCGCTATATCAAATTGCTTACAACAGATGACTGAGAAGGCCAGATAAATGGTAATTACACTGCATTCCTCTACAGTGATGTACCAACACCACACTAGAGGCAAGATAAACATTACATGGAAAAAACACATGCGTAATGACTCAGACATCAAATTGAGCATGTTAACGGAGTGCTTGAATAAAGACTGTCTCAAACAGGGCTGCCAACATACCAGGAAAAGCTTCTGCATTGCAATGAGCTTATTACATCCAAGAGCTGCCTCACTGTTGCAGCACCTCATTTTTAAGTCTGGCTATTATGCATGGAACTTTCTGGTTTTTGTAGCACTGTTGTATACATTGCAGCTCTTTTGTTCTTAGGTTAGTGTCATTTTCACAATTGTCATAATATGAACATAAATGTGTTTCATTTAACGCTTTTCTTAGAAGTCTTTTCAGTATGACGCTATTAGAATGGCATTTTAGTACACATTCGCACATGTGCCCAAATGGGCCACTGACATTATCTGAATCTGCCGTTGTTCATGGGGACATATCATTTGCATGTTATGCACCTTGCTTTGAAAGTTACTCTTGGATAAAAGCGGTTGCAAAATTAATAGATGTACATGTAAATGCGTTGGATGTGCTCTCCTGGTCCACTCAGAGTACCCCACTTCCTTGATATTCAAATGTAAATATGCCAGGCTATTTCTCTTTTACAACAAAGCTGTATTCATTCTGTTCTGTAAGCCATTAAAGGTAATGCCAAAAACCCTGGCTGGTTGATGATGCCAAAGAAAAGGGTAAAAGCCTCACAACAGAACGAGCGGATTACTTAAAGTAGCCCGACAATAAGCACTAAAGACATATTCCGCAGCTTGGTTTTGTCAGCTGTGAAAGGTGTGTCACGTATCTCAAAACTTTGTAATGCCGTATCTTGTTCATTGCGTCGATACTTTGCTGGCCTTTGAAAGGATCAATCATTTTGTCAAAGAAAATCAATACCAGAAATGACAGAGGTAATGACTACCTTTTCACTATCTACAGCACTTGCCTTCACACATTTTCAGATAATTCGCTTTTCGATTTTGAAGGACTTTAAACATCTTTTACTGCGTTTGTTTTCAACCAGGCATTCTGCTGAACAATCCATTGCCAAACATGAAATGTATTATTCTTATTTTTGCAATCAAGTGAACAATTTGAGTCAAGACCCACAAACAATGGCTAAAAACTGCGTGCCAACAACGGGGTGCAGTATGGTCCTGTATGCTGGTAAAATGGAGCCCACTTCAGTTTCTTATATCATCATGTAACACACAGACTCTCGACAATGTAGGCAGATGAATGGGCTCTTTTTAAGGATGAATTCTTTGTCGGCCAGTAAGATTTGCAGGAAAAAAGCAATGCTTTCATCCACACAGGAACGTGTCACAGTTACCTACAGAAACATTTCTTTCAAAAGCCTCATTTAAAATTTATTACAAAGGAGGCCATGTCAGCGAGTCCTGCGTCCCTCCCCTCCTGCAAATGGGATCCTGCTATCTGCTATATTCTCAAACGGGTTTTTTTTCTGCATGATACTGGACTTTCTTTCTGCTGTGTGGGTTTCCTTTTTTATAAGCACATCAAGGCTTGTACAGTATCATCATTCTAATTTCAGCCCATTGCCCAGAGGTGAATAATCAGTTCATTCTGATTAAAGCATGAAGGAAAACTAAATGCCACTTTGGATATGGATAAGGTATGTTTGGCTGGACAGAATTATTTAAAGCATTAGCAGATTAAGCCTGAGCTGAGGTCCCTCCAAGTGGCTCAGACTCTGGGACTGCAATCCAAGTTGCTTCATGGCCCCCCTCCTATTCAACCTCCCCCATCCCCACAGTATGGAACCGGAAAAGATCATACACCTTTGATCAGCCTGCAATTATCACTGCATTCGGATCCTGTTCCAGATATAGCAGCTGTTAAATATTCATGAGCCCCAAAAGTAAACACAGAGGAAAGCTGATCTATTTTTGTGCCATCCCTTTGGTTGTCGAAGCCCATGACAAGGTACTGGAAGGGACAGAATTTTTCAGGGAGCCCTACTGAGTGACGATCAGTAGAATGCACGCTAGTACTTCAAAGCTTCATCGCTGGGCTACTGGAACATGGTCACGTGACACGACTCACATTTAGAAGACAAGGATGCATCGCGCTGAACTAATGAACAGAGATCCGCCAGAAAACCGTTATAGTACTGGAACACCTTCTAATTGCTTACAAGCAGCTGATTACAAAAGGGTGAGCTTGCCCTTACTGCCCTTTGCGTTGCTGCAGGTCTATCCATTTTTTATTCCACAAATATTGTGTGTGTGTGTGTGTGTGTGCGCGCGTGTATATGTATGTATGTATGTATGTGTGTGTGTATATACAAATATATTTTTCTTCTTTCTTGGAACCATCTGGGTTATAAGGCTTCTGAGGTCAGATGGAATGTCAATAAAGAATAAGAGCTTTGAGATTCATATCAATTATAGTTCTTCTTTCAAAGGTTTCTCCTGCTCAAAAAAGTGAAGTGCTTGTACAATGCTAGAAGTGTGTGGGTGGATATGTAGGAACTTCAAGGTGTATTACCCCTTTTATTTGTGAGCTTCCGCTAAGAAATAGAATATTACACAAGGAAATTCAAATTTATGCATACCACAGTGGAGCAGTGAGCTAATATGATATTAATAACACCTTCGTATTGTGCTTTCCCCTTTTTGGATGGTTTTATTTCCCCAGTTCTACTACCGACGCATGCATGGTGCTTGTTGAAACGGCACTGCCCCTGAACTGAAAACGCCTCGGCTTGCTAGGGAGATTGATAATCAGGCAGCACTTCAGAGTGACATTTAATGCTGCAGACACACAGTGGCAAATTACAAAAGCCAAAATCTCAGGCAGCATTTCCAAGTTCAAGCGATTTGGTGCCTAAATAATTCAGCCTCGCCTCAGAGCCCAGCAAAATAGGGAGGGACTGGATTTTTAGATGTAGACTACGATTCAAAGACATTTCTTCAAACGCCTGCCTAAACAACCAGCAGCTCTTTGCCAGACACCGGCTGCATGTTTCATTGCCTGTGCATGGGGCTTAATTGGTGCAAACTAACTTTACAGGGGACTGTACAGTGAGAGCATCCTTTGAAGTTGGTGATCTCCATATAAGGACCTTGTCTGCATTATCCACCCCCACATGGTATCCCTGCCAGAGAGAATAATTACAGCACTAGCAGAGGGTAGGGAAGCTCAGCGGGAGTCACAGAAACATCACCCACATGGAGGAGACTGGAGCCCAGATCCAGTCTTATTGCCGTGTGCTTTTCTCCTCACCTTTCAAGAGCTCACCGGCACAAGTTTTACTTTCCTTCACCATATGCAGCGCACACAGCATAAAAAGTTTTGGTAACGTTCGGTAACGCAGTCCTCTTTTCTTGAATACATTTATGGCCAAGTTAAGGATTAAGCAGAGAGATTAATTATAGGCCTAAAACAGAGCCTTTTAGTGTTAGTCTCTACTGGCTTGCATGCTTTGGAAATTTTTGTTAGCCTCATGATTGTACGGAAGCCTGCCAGCGCTATGTCTTGACCTGCAGCAAAAACACTAATGCGCAAGAGACGGTTTGCTATTGAATTCTTTGTCGTTCATTTAAAGTTATTCTTAGGCTTGATAAAGTAATTAGGATCTATTTTCCACGCGTACACAGATTAACGTATAAGCAGTCATTGATGTTGAATCAATGGGGTTTGAATTTTCTGTTTTTTATATGAAAGATATTAATGGAAGTATTAATTCAACCAAGTGGTTTTCCAGCCAAAGTAATGATTCACAGCACTAAACCGTAGCAAAGTGGCTGCCATTATTCGTCTTTAATTGAATTTTAATACGTACAGACCTCAGAAGAGAAATGTGTGAAAAATCCAATTAAAACTGTGTTTTGTAGATCCATTCAAATCCAATGTGATTAAGTGACATTTGTACTGACTGACAACAGCTACAGTGCTCTTAACATTTGCTCTAGCGAAAATCCTCAGTATTGAACCTGGCATCTTTTTATAGACCTCGCCACACATTCGTGTTCAAATGATTAAATGTGTAAGCGCTCTCAATTGAGTCACCATGAAAAGTGGAGGATACCATTTTTAGATGGACTGCAGTACGAGTAAATCAGAGGCCAACTGAGGTATGTTATGCAATCCAAAGGTGACTGTGCTGGTTTGGTAATGAGCTGGTGAATCAACTTCAAACTTAAAGTGCTTTCATATCCCAGGTATGCTGTATACGACTTGTTATACTCTGAATACCTAAATGGACGGGCTACTACTGGACTGTTAGTGCGCATGTAGAGGTGGTCAACATACTTCACACACAGAAAGAATAATCAGAATGTAAAATTTTCAGACAAGCCAGAAACACTCAGCTAAATATAATCATCTGTTTTATCCATTTCCAAGTATCAAATCACACTGGACAAATTCAAGAGGAGTGCATGGTGCTTCACCTGTTCCCTAGACTTAAGATGGAAAACAAATTTAGAGATTAAGTATTCAGTGTAATGAAATTTGTTCAGGATAAGGCCATCTGTCAGTCAATTTTCTCAAGCAATATAAGCTGGCGAGTCTCAAATAAGCATGAAGGGCAGCATAATACTGAAACATTTAGTTCGGGTTCATTGGACTGTGCCAGGGAGGATGCCTGAATTTACCGTCATCTCAAGTTATGCTGAAATCTTGTTTGTTAATATCTCAGTGCTGTGAGTCAGCCTTGCATGACACATTATTTGACTTCAGAATTTCCCTAGCTTTTAGCAATTCCATTATTACAAAAAAGGATTCTTGACTAAGAATCTTAAAAGACATTTCTTAAAAGACCAAAGTCTTCTCAGAAACACTATATTAATTTATTATGGCACAGTAAAATTAATCAAGTCACCAGATCTCCCTTAGGATATCAAACTGTCCTTGGGGTATTAATGTTTTGACACACAGCATTTGATGACAATCCCATATTTAAGAGCTTTACAGTACAGGCGACGTGATTGAGTGATGGACTGATTGACTGAGTGGGACTGCTGATGGACTGCTTGTCTGTCTCACTGGATTGAGAAACCAGTGCATATGACACCCACACCTTTTTAATTGTGATTAATCGCGTTACAAGAAAACGCTGGGCGTTTGCAGTGAGACTTGAGAACCGAGGATCAATAATATGAAGAACGAAACATACATCATTCTCTCCTTCCCGCCAAAACCTGATTCATCTTTCAAGCTCCTTTCCCATGTGGCGTGGCAGTCTGCACAGAAAAAGCATAAAAGCAGGCCCACAGAGGGAACAGCTTCTCACCTGTGCTGCCAAGCTGATCAGCTAATGTCATGCTTGGGGGAGCTGGTGGGAAAAAAAAATCTACCACAATTAAGAGCAAGAGCATTACAATGATGAGAACAGGCCCCTCAGCAAAGCCTGGCTCATCTTTTCGCCAAAAAATATAATAATAATAAAAATTAACTTTATTTATGTGGCACTTCTTGTGCAATAAAAAAGATTTAGTGGTATCTTGTAGCTATACACTAACCCACTGCACAGTATAGGCATCCTAGATGTGTCCCCCGAGTGACATCAAAGTAACAAGGGATTCTGGGATGTTCTGAAGCAGCTGTGCCTCTAAGGGTAGCAATCACCTGCTTTTCTTTCAAGACATTTTAAATTCAGCAATGTTAGTGTTCTCTATGTGGTACTGTTATTTCAATAACAGTGTAACCCAATTAAATCACCTCCGCCATGTAAATGTATATTTTTAGCATGCTTATTCATGCAAATTAAAACAAAATAATTTAACAACAAATTTAACTAACTAGCTTACGGTATTAATGTTTTATTGCCATATTGTAATACTGCTAGTGTAGCATTATATGTACATGTAGGCTACAGAAGTAGCCACAGAGAGCTTTACAGTTAGTGACAGCACATTGCTCCAAAGGTTTTTACTTTCTTTTGATGGTTGGTGTTTGCTGAGATAGCCGATCAAAAATGAGATGTCTTAAAATACCCACAGAACAAGAATGAACATTAGTTGAAGATGGGCTTTATAGTCTAGGGTGTGAAAAGTTTTAGAGACTACTCTGTGTCGAGCAGATGTGCATTGCTTTGAGTAGAGCAGATTGCCACAGTCATGTAAAGCTATCTTTTATATCTATCTATCCATATATATATATATATATATATATATATATATATATATATATATATATATATATATGTAGAGACAGAGACCCCGTTTAATATTGCCAATGGTGCATGGAAAGTGGTTTTGAAACAAAAACTTAAACAAAAAACATGACATTAAGAAGTGACTTTAAACAGGTTTATTTATATTTGATTACTAAAAATGTTAAATTTATTGAGACTTGCTTTCTGAAGATTTTGCAGAGCTAGAACGATTTCTTCCCTCTAATAAAAACAAAAGCTGTCAGACTAATGGAGAACGCAATGGGGTCAAGGCAGAGCAAGCCGTTCACCTTCCAACCCTCAAGCTTTCTATTAATACACTGCTGCAATAAAATGTAATACTGCTTTATAAAAGATGCCTGTCATTCAAAATATGAATTCCAACAGATTTGTTGTCAAGGCAATACAAAAGCCCAATAAATTTTCCTTTTACATAAAGGACATGAAACCCAATCGCTTAGCAACACTAAGATATGCCTCAAAACAGGCAGAACAAGGTAAAGAAGGAGAAATAAAAAGCCTCCCCAATCTGCAAAGACATGAATTTCCAAATGTTCCCTCTGCGAAACAAACAGCCTTGGCAGGTTTGTTTGATGTGTTACTGATGGTCTTTAAAGAGGCCAGGTACCAGAAGTAGGCTGTTGTATACACGAGGGGGAATCGGCATGAATAGCAAACCTGGAAGGTGATGTACAGCCCTGTAAAACACACAGTGTCTCCTAAAGCTGCGATCCTCTGTTACACCAATCCGTAGCTCCGCCACACCAGCCAACATCACAATCCTGCTCTCTGCTTTTCACAATCTCAGGCAGCGTCAGATGCCCAATTACTGCTGCAGCATAGCCAGGTCTTTCACTGTCTGTTCTTCAAATTTCTCTCTTTTTCTTTCCCACCCTCGTCTCAATACAGGAGATCAAACCCACTCATTTCTACGGGAGCTGAGAGAGGAATGTAAATCTGTCAGCTTAAGCTGTCAGTGCCGCGTGTTTTACAGTTGGGCTTTTATGAATGCAACAAGCTGGCAGTGCCCGGGATGCCCGCATCCATTCTGATTGTGTTGCCCCTACCTATAAGCACCTTAAAGCAAAAAAGCTAATTCTGAGCGCAGCATGGTTTACAGGCTCCGATAAGGCAACACACAAAAAAGGGAGCGAAAATGATATTTGAACGGCAGAGGAAGGGAGGGTTTTAAGGGGGACGCCATCTTGCCTTTTCCTTCAGGTTATCAATCTATAGGTGGCTGAGGGGCGGAGATTCAAGGACTTCAGGGAAACTCGCAGGAAAGTTTTTGTTCAAGAGCAGTAAGCAATAATGCATCACTGAGGAATACATCTTCCAGTACAGTACACTTAAAGGAATAAGAATCTAATCTGGCTCAAAAGTCCCCTTAAAACAGTTACAAGAATATTAGTCTCAAGGTCATTCAGTTCACTATATGAGGAGAACTGTCAGAAGGAAGACAATTATTTCTGCAGCACGGCTCCATCCGAATGACAGCTTTAGTTCTGCACATACGAAATGAACACTCTCCATTCGCAATCGGCCCCTTATAAAAGTGGCCCTATTTCAAATATCCAGGACCCTCTTCCTGACGGTATCGTTGGCCAAACTAGTTAAAAATGTATGTAGTGTCATACTGCCATTAAGAGAGAAGCCTTTTTGGGCGGAATACAGCCTTGCTGAATGTAGCTGCCACTGCCGACACTGAAGCGCCGTTTGGATGTATCATCCCCCAATGCGCCCGAAGAGACGGAAGGAGGGAACTGCATTAATCATCAAAGAAAAAAGCCGCAGCTGCAACTGCCTCGGCGATAGGTGTGAGTCCTCTTGGAGCTCCTACGAACACTACGGAAATCAAACAAGTGTGGCGGTTCCAGATGATGCCAATGGGTGTACCGTTAAACAGCAGCCATGCTTTAGATTTGCAGAACCAGCAAAACAGTGCTCTGAAATATTGAGTTATCTGCTGCAAAGGTTATCTTCGGGCTGTAGGCTGAGGGTTACAATGATATCATTCAACACTGCATCTAATCTGCATCTAATCTCCTATTAATGCACAGATGTCTGGAAGAAGGCTGTGAGTATTAGGAAACAGACAGAGCCATGTATGATGAGTACAATCAGGCCAATAAACTCATCTCCCAGCGCCTTGTTTAGTGTTTGCAAGGCATGCAGAAATGGTGTTTAATTGGCCTTACTAAATCCTCACCAGGTCAGTGAACCTCTGAAAGCTTTGGTAAGTCTGACTGAGCACACGCACAGGGTTTTCTTTTCTCACAGAGCCACCCCTGGTGCGCTGTGAAGGGGTTGCACTGCCCTCTTCGCCATCCAAAATCAGAAAGGAGAGAGTGTTGTGAAGGGACATCCTTACCTGGTGGCAGATCTCGTGCACCACCACCATGGTGAGCTCCATCAGGTAGGAGATGGAGGAGACCTCGGGGTCCAGCAGGATCTTCTGCTCCACGAAGACACTGAGACCCCAGTTCTCCATGGCAGCATAAGGGTGCTTGGGCACAGCCAGGAGATCTGTACAGACACGGAGGGGAAAAATGGCGCAGAGAATTAGCAAGCATTCAAAGGGCTGTGGAGGCAGGTTAAAGACGAACCTGCACTCTCCTGGTTCTGGAAAGAAAGTTATCCTCTCTGATCTACAAGTAATGACATTTACATTTATTCATTTGGCAAATGAATGAACAGTAGAAATAGTGAACAAGGGACATTGATTCTGATAGTGAATCAGTTAAGTGATCAAGAAAAGACATTTCAAACACGAACGTCAACATTTTGCAATAAGAATGTAAAACAGCCAACAGGATGTTCTCCTCATGTTTCTATCACACAGTTTTCCGCATGCTGGGTACAAACTTTTCATATTGGCACTGGGAAAGTATACACCCTTCAGAGATCCATCTGGTTATTCTGAACCTGCGACATGGAGTCCCCACTTCCTTCTGAGTCACTGCCAGAGTGAGGGAGGGCCTTAAAATAAAGTTACGCCTACATAGCACCATAACCATAGGAGTGCAACCTGAAAAGAACAGTCTAGAGACAGTACAAATCTTCAGAGTAAGAACCTTCTGATCATCAGCCTTAGAAAATCACAGTAATACATAACAAATCCAACCCAAATCAACCCTCTTATTAATTCAATGTGAAGGGTAATGTCCTACATTGTCTCTCCACCCCGTTTTTCTGGAAATGTTATTTATTGGCTACATTGCTGTAAGTCACTTCATTACGCCACTGTAAAATGTTTTGTTGGATTTAGAAAGTAGTAAATAATTGTGAAATAATCCAGATGTGTTTTTACTCAAACATAACGATTGGGGTGACTTCTTCCCACATGGAGGAGGTTACCTTACAGTTCCTTACAGAGCTCCTTATGCTGTTCCTTTGGAAATTAGCATTTAGTTTACTGCCATCCTTTCACAGTTAGGTAAACTTGAGATTGGATTTCATTTTTTTAATGTTTTACATAAGTTCTCCAGAAGCCTCCGTAAGTAATTAAGCATTAATGCTAGTTGGCCATTCCCACCGAACTCTGCAAATTCAAATTCTTCTGCGAGAAAAAGGAAATGTCTTATCTTGCTGTGAAAGCACACGTGGCTGCGCTTTTAAACAAGGCGAGTATCAGGAGCTGCAATGTTGTAATGCGATTATGGGGTTTTGTAACACGCAAGATACACCGTATATCATTTGCATATTCCTCTGAGGTAAATTGCCGCTAATGTGTCGGAATGGGCGATCGCTTCATGTGTCACGGGAAAAAAAAATGCAACATTGTGCCGCGTCTCCCCTCCCGAAAAAAACCCCAGCGAGGCTGTGACAGAGGAGGGAAGAACATCTCGGCATTTGTCACCCAGCTTTAGAAAGCAGCAGGCAGCGCCGGAGATAAGCGGGAGCCTTGATTAAAATACAGGAAAACCTCCATGGTTAAACAGATTTAAACACTGTCGCGTCAGATCCCCGTCCGCTCAGTCAAGTTTTAAGGGGCTATTGTAATTGTGATTTCCAGGTGACGAGCTTGGCAGCTGGGGTAATGAACATTATTGTGAGCCTGTCCTTTTCATCTTGTTGCTGATACTGTGGTAAAGGGCAAGCTGGATGAAGGGTTTTGCAGGCTGAGGAGTATAAAGGTTATTGTTAACATTCTGTCTCTGTCTCTCCACACTGCTCTCTATCTCACACTCTCTCTCATACACACATGCACATACAGGCAAGCACAAGCTCCAACACACACACACACACAAGCAAGTACAAGCTCCCACACACACACACACACACACACACACACACACACGCATACACAAGCGAATACAAGCTTCAACACACACACAGTCATGCATATTCACGCGTATACAAATAAACACAAGCTCCGACACATAAACGCACACACATACATATACATACAGACTCACACACACACACACACACACACACACACACACACACACACACACACACACACACACAGATAAATACAAGTTCCAGCACACACCCAAAGTGCACATAAATCCAAAAAATGCACACACTCACACACACAAACTCATACATGTGCGCACACACGCACATGTTCACATATCCAAACACACACACACAAACCTACACACCTGTGCACACAAACGCAAGCACGCATAAATCTTTGAGCTTTGGCTTGTTTGAGGAGGCTTTTAAGGACCTTGTGATCTTGCTTCTCGAGGTAGGATCTTGTGGGCAAAGAGGTTATCAGGAAGAACCAGGTAAATAAGAGAGAAAAAAAAGCTGAGGACACAAGCCTAGAGTGAGATATAAACGGCATGAACTGAATCCCAATAACAAACAGGCAGCTGGTACTGCAAACAGGAGAGCCTTTGTAGTTACATCCCACCATTTATTAAACACACTGCACTGTGGAGAGAGCCCCGGGTATGCTCTTCGAGTGAGGATTTCATCGGTATTAATTCAGTCTACCTCCGCCTGCATTTTCTGGGCCGAGGGAAGGAGAGACAGAGAGCCAGACAGTTTTTCCACAAAGAGAAGCCTCTCTTTCTGCACTCGGCTCTTTGAGCAACGGGAGGAGGCCAGGTACTGACTGCTTCAGGAGCAACAGAAGCCTATCAGAGAGGAGACTGTGCAGCCGTTCCGCTGAGTGACACACTTCACATGGATAACTCTGATACAGAGTAAGGGGATTGAAGGAGTTTCTGTTTAACTCTGCAGCAGGCTACAGTCAGATAAAGGCTTTAACCACCAATACACAAACCGCATGTGTATCAGGAGAGTACAAAATTCTGCCATTTTAAGAATTGGGTTTTGACCAAAACTGAGTCAGTTGAGATAAGCGTGAGTCCTATTCTGTAATTAGCTCCTGTGTATTTGCTAGACATTTTCCCATAAAGGTTTATATCCAACCAATACTGGCAGTGTGTGCAAATGTCACATCTTCAGGAGAACAACAGGGTTATCCAGTCCGCTCCAAACTTTCACATCGTGTTCCCTCACTGAGCCGCTGCTCTCCATGGGAACAGTGATGGGCCATCCTCATGTGAAGCCAAATTAATTGTATGGAATCTACCAACAGGGGTGCTGTCCAATCAATGAGCAGTTGACATTATTTGCAAAGCTGTCGTTGCTTGGCAGAGTGAAATCGGGGAATGTGTGCTCTGACATTGGTCTCTGAGGTATGAATGTGCCCAAACAATATCTGTTTACTTGAAAGTCAAAAATAGCACACTGGGCCTGTACTTTCACATGGTGAATTGATTTCTCATTTGGTGCAATCATACTCCCCAGTAACAGAGCTGGATTATCACCATGGCAATGACCTGACACATTATACTATTAATTAATTGTGCCACATTATTTTCGATTTTGCGGAATTACTAATGTTGAAATTCATGATTTTTTTAATGTAGAAGAAAAATACATCAGAGAGGTACAAATGACTAGGAAATTAATTTCATACATCAGTAACAAAGAAATGTTTCTGTGTAGTGCATAATTCAAAACAGCACTTTTGCACTGTACATATTTATTTATGAAAGTGACACTTTCAGTTAGAATAACATTCAATAAACATCTATAACTTCTCACCAACAGATTTAGAGAGTTTCCACTGTTAACCACCAGGGGGAGTTTGGACCTCCTGCAGCTAGGTATTTAATTCTTGATTTTGAACATCCAAACATCCCGCTGTACTAATCTATTCAGTTTGAAGATCCATAAAAAGTGAGACATGAGTTCTCTGGTTAGCTCTGAACACCATGCTGTGGAGGACTGTCTCATCCTGTGGTCTGGAATAGAGTGCACTGAATGAGAGATCTATTGTGCATTCACACAGAGTAAAGCATGCTTCCTTTATGCCCAGTATCTGTGAAATTAAACTGAAACTCCTGTTCCTCTGTTGGAAATGCCATATCCATTCACAGGGGCTTGATAAGCAGATCGCAGGTCTCTGATGTTACTATGGGGAGTCAGGAATTTCACCACGTGCAGATGTACATCTCAATAGGATCTCCACTGTGCAGTGCTGCTGGCCTGTCAAAACTGGGTGTCTAGTTTTCATTATAACTGACTCTATGTTTCATGCAGACTGTATTTGGCCTCTGTCTTTAATGGGGCTAAACTTTGTGTATTGATTTGTTTTTACATGAATTTTATTTTTCAACCTAATTGAAAAAGACTGAAACTTTTTCATTTTTTGATGAAACTTTAGGCTCATGTTCTGTGTAAGTATTATTATGTCACCAGCAATGGAGCTGGTAACCTTGGCGAACACACCCTCTCACTCAAATGTCCCTCCCTAGAATACATATCTGTAAATCTAAGCTTTATAAAAGGCTCCCCCTCACTCCTCCTACATGTGACAAAAGTCAGATGGAGGAGGCTGCCCTCCTCCACAGGTATGCATTCTGTCCCAGGATTCAGAGCTACCAGTCTGTGGTTTTTGAAGAACTAGTTAAATTTGATGAAGACACAGTGGTGCCAGAACCAGTGCTCAGACTTTTGAGTACATCAGAGGTTCTACAGAAGAGGAGTAAGGTGCATAAGACAATTTACTATACAGAGTACTGACTGCTAAAAATAATGCTACTTAATTTTTGAAAGAAAAAAAGGGGACATCCCTGTCGGCAATCATGGTCCTCTGAATTGGGTAATATACCAGAATCATAAAGGATCAGATTTCAGATGGTTATTAAATGAAGAGTTTAATACACTATGGGAACCTTTCTTTTGCTGTTTAGAGGTAAAGAGAAAAAGACAGTGCCTTTTAATGAACTGCTATATATAGTAACTGTTTTAATTTACTACATTGTTTTGTACTGACCTAACTAACTTCAGATCACATGGATTCATATCATGTGATATATGTAAGCAGTAGGGTGAGGGGAGGGATGACTAGGTCTGAAAAGAAAATGTGACTGCCAGAGGCAGCGCTTATGTAATTCCACCTGTGGTGATGATGTGATTAAGTACACATGAAATTACGCATTTGTGTAGCACCTGGTGATCAATAATTGAAGTTCCAAATGAAGATTCAGGAGGAGAATTATCAGACAGTCCCTTTGAAATGAACCGCATCGAGATAAACCAGTGCTGTTTACGACATTAAAAATGGGGAGGTGCTATGCTCAACAACCTTGGCCCAGGTGTTATCCCTTGGTCAGACACCTAGTCAAATAAAAGTACCACTATAACCACATCAAACACAACCTTCAGGCTTTGATCTTATGGAAATTCATATCTACTAAAACATAATTATTAAAAAAGATGTCCTTCCCTGTCTACAGGACAATGCATATTTCACCTCAGTAAGAGGGAGGTTTCTTCTGTTTGTGCAGGACACAGACCCCTCCATGAGGCTGGCAGATGGATGGGCTGACTGCTTCTCTGCCCTCCCTCAGCACTCAGGCCCACGTTCCTCCACGCTGGGGAGGTTTCAGAAACATCATTCCGGACAGTACCGTCAGCAGAAGGCACCGATGAGCACCGCGCTGAGCCCGCAGCTCGGCTCAGTGCTGATGAAGGTATGTTGGAGAGCGCGTTCGGTTCTGACGCTGGAGACCGTACTCAGCTGGCACTGCTGTTTCACCTTCCCTTATTTAGGATTCCGCAACAGTCCCTGCTCATGGCAGGCTCTCCAAATTGAGGCCCAGGTCACAGCAAAGTTGTCAGATACTGCCCGGTGCCCTCGGTGTAGTAACCTCAGACTCGCCACTCAGAGCACAGAGCCCAGAGGCTTCATCAGGTCTCCCTCTGTGCCATTCCCCACGGGACTCCATTGTCCTGATTTCCCCTGTGCCAGACTCCATGCCCCTGCTGTCTTACCCCACCAGACTGCTCTGTTGCCAAGTCAGCGTTCTGGAACAGTGCCGGGAAAAGGTAAGCATACTGCAATAAGTCCTCAAGACTTCAAGATACACTACACCGATATGATCTGCTCTTTATACTAAATCTGTAAGTTTATGCATTCATTCATTCATTCATTCACTCATTCTGTAAAGTAGGATAAATGTTGTACTCTAGGGGCTCTGTCTCTTTGGGTCCAAAACAGCAATAGATAGATAGATAGACAGATAATACTTTATTGATCCAAAAAGGAAATTGCCTTGCTAACTTGCTCAACATGAAATAAACATAAAACATAGGACAATAAGGACAATAAAGAGATGTATGGCAATAAATAGAACAAAAAATACTGCAACTGAACCATTAAAGTAACAATTTGCAGAATTTTAGTAATGTCAGTAGTGGGCTTCTAGCATGTATTGCACTTATGTATTGCACATGAGGGGTTTCATACTTGATTGCAATGAGCTGTTGCACTGGGGGGATCAAATGGTGATGTCCCCACGGCAGAAGGGGGAAGAGTTGAACAGTTTTATCGCTGCCGGTAGGAACGATAACCTGTGACGCCCCATGGAGTACTTTGGAGAGATGAGTCTGCTGCTGAAAGGGACGAGTGTGTTGGTGAATCTGTATCCTCTGGGTTCAAGCATAGAATAGTGAGGAAAGCCCCATAAGCAGAGACGTGGTTAATGTGTGACTTTGCAGTCAAAAAATAGCCCACCCTTACCACTGTGATGGATCCACTATGGCAGTGATGGAAAACTGCCAAATAGGCCAACCGTTTTCCAAAGGAGTGCATGGAGAACGACACATGGGGAATATGATAAAAAAAACATCATGCCGTGGTATACATAGCTATGAATCACTCTCCTCATTTAAATTCTCATTTTCATAATCGGTTGCAGGCGTCAGGGTGGGGAATATTTTATTTTACAAATACTCTGGTATCATTTGCTTGTGTCCCATCAGTAAAAATCGGTATGATATTGTGCATGTAATCTTAATATGTATAAGTCCTTGAAGAGAGATTAAATAGCTGCCAGCGCTTAAAGAAATCTTCAACATGACTTATATCCCTGGAATTCATGAGGCGGTTTGTGAAACAGTTGAATGGCCTGCATTTGTTCTTCAAGTTGCGAAGGAAATGTACTGAACCACCTTCTTCTTCACCTGAACCGAGCCTCCTGTCGCCAGAGGCTACCTCCTCTTGGTCCTTTAAATGAAATGATACCGCACATAAAACCGAGGCCGTGCCTCTTTTACAAGGTTAAAGAACCACTGATAATGTATCGCACATCTGATACTGTGAATATTCCCAGGAAATGGCATTAGGAAGATGGGAAAATTGTGGCAACAGTACACCGTAATCTACACCACTTCATGATCTGAAGATGCTGGAGGTCAAAAACACACCCAGAGCACCAAGGCAGTCTCCGATAGTAATCACGGCAGATAAATATGAAATATTGCACACTCAAAAAGAGCTTCTGCACAACCACAAAGATGATCCAGAGCCCTAGTGGTAACAGCTATATATAACCATAACTGTTCATTCAAATTAAAGATTTAAAATAGAACTGAACAGGACAATATTTGGCCAATTACACCGTACTGTACGTCACATAAGATTTCCTTGAGCTCAGCTGGTTATACATGCAACAATTACACAAATAAACAGTTGAACAAATAGCATCACTTACATAACCTGCCAATTGCACCTCATGTCTACCAGCAACATACCCTCCCCACACACAAATCCAGCTGGCTATCGTCTTCATACATTTCAACCCATTCATACAGTATCATTCCTTGTTTCAGATAGTAAATAGAGATGAGAATTCATTTTTATAGCCTTTTTGAGGCTATGAAAGAGGCATTTTATATCAACAACCTGATTTTTTGAAATGATGAGTGTTGTGGCTATGTGCAATCATAAATAATTTTTCCTCTTCTCTGATTGGCTGTACAAGATATGTGTTTCCAGTTTTCCTGGCTTGGCTGATTACTTGCCACCCAAGAAATATTGTTCCAGACAATGACCTCAGCAGAAGGGAAAAACAAACACACCGCTGAGTACACAGGTCAGCTCACTGCTGGTAAAGGTACAATGGACAGCGTGTTTGGTTCAGACACTTGGGACCACAACCAAATTCAGTTCTGACGCTGCAGTCCGTGCTTGAGGTTGCATGGCAAGTCATCAGCTATGCCAAGAAAAGGGAAATCAAACATCTTGTAAAGCCAATCAGAGAAAAAGAAGTCCCTCCAATGTATTTGTGATTGCACATACTGGCTACACTCATCATTTCAAAAATCAAGCTCTGGATTACACAGGGATGAGTTTGGCAAAAGGTTACCACAAGGGTACAGTGATAAAAGTAAAAATGCTGGGATCAACCTGGAATCACAACATCACAGTGACCTTTAAGGTAACTTAATTTTAATTATGTATCCAATAATGATGTTACGAATGTTCAATCCTTTTGCAATATCTGTAGCATTAGTTTGGCACTTTTCAGTTTTACAACAACTCCATTATAATGTTGAAGTAAAGCAACTGCCACCTATTTGACAGAGGGGTGGTTGTCATCACAACAGCAGTGCAGAATGGAGTCTGTTTAAACTGCCACCTTGAGGAAGAGGACTGCGGATGTCAGTGGTGGAGTGCCGTCACGTGACCTCCCCTGATGTAATCGCTGTGACAGTGTCCGTGTGAATTTAATTCCAGTTTGGTTGGAGGGAGAAGGCAGAGCTTTGTGAGTGAGAGCCATCACTGCTGACCTGCTTGATAATGTAAAATGGAAATATACTGGAGCTTTGGTTCCACGGCGCGGTTGACAACAGCCATTCGTCTTGAGTGGTCATTCTTTCATATCCGTCACTGCAGGTCTCCTAGCAGCTATGCTTCTGGACTGAAGTAACATATGCAATATCATATTAGTATAGTACTGTGTGTGAGTGTGTATGTGTGTGTGTTTGTGTGCATGTGTGTCTGTGTCTGTATATGGGTAGTTGTGTTTTAATCTGACTGTATATGCCCAAAAAAGCACATCAGCAGATAGACATTTCAGAAGGTCAAACTGGTGTTTGTGAAAGACTCTCTCTCTCTTTCTCTCTCTCTTTCTCTCTCAATCAAACAGAGAAACACTCTCACGCTCTCAAAGAGAGAAATAGCATTGTCAACAATCTTAAGAGTGCAGAACCATACTGGGCTCCCTGAACTGAAATATTGTACAGAAACTGAGAGAATCTGGCACTCCCTCCTAGACTTTTACCAACAGGCAACCTCAAGAGGCTTCTTTGAGGAGTATGTTGAAAGAGAAAGTTTTCAGCCAAGAAAATCTAATTGGTCTCTTCAGTTATCCCAATGTGGCTGCCTGCCATTTTGCTCACAAAACTGCTGGTCTCTTTTCTTCTCATATCAATTTCTGCCAAAAAGGTTTTTTTTTAATTGCCAAGCCTAAATTGCAAAAAGACTAATTTCCACCACCGTACCGTTATGAGAAATGGGCAATAAAGACTGTAAGCCTTTCGTTTGGGTCGGAAAAACAACAAAATCACGCACTGTGGAGTTGTTTTGAACCATACTTCACTTCGCTGGCATTCTTCAAGTCATTAAAACATCCCTCGTGGCACAACAGACGAGATTTGTCTTGTGATGTTGCCATGGCAACCCAACGTACGCTGGACAAGCTCTGCTCATGGTTCCACCTGAACTTGTCAACAGCTTAGTGACCATTGACTCTCAGACATCACAGCCTCAGGTGTTTTTGCCAGATAACCGATCACCTGGGGGTGAGCCTCGCCTCTTCAAGCAAGGTGTTGTACAATGACCCCAGGTGTTTGACAGAAGTACTGCTGCTATGGACATCAAAGCCCAGCCTCTCTGGAGCCCTGTGATCCATGAAGATGAGAAAGAGGAGATACTGACTTTCAAGGGCTGTGTGGCTTGGTGTTTCATGCAGCAGCTTGTCTGAGCTTCTGGTCGATGGAAGAAAGTGAGTGGGGAAAACCAGGCTACTTTGCCTCTCCCCATCTACAGTTCTGGTTACTATGACCCTGTGATCAGACTGCCCACCCAAATACAACAACAGCAAGCCAAACCACAATGGCAATCATCAATATAGGGTCAGAACTGAGACTACCTCCCTGTAATGGGCCAGTCCTCTCTCCCGGGGGGGCAGTAGTTTGTTTCAGTTCCACTGCATCTGCTCTTATGAACTGACAGGATTTCAGCCTTGGTGGCATAATTATTTTGGTTTCCAGGAAGAGGAACTTGTATCACAGCTTCAAAAGACAGGGGAAGGCTGTCATGTTTTTTTTTTTTCTTTTTTCCCCCCACAGCATTCGAATCACAGACTGTGCTGTGAAGGCTTTCCAGGACACGTTATCAATATAGCACTGGATCACAACTTACCTCCACGCTCAGTGTGAAACGTGCGACCCAAACAACACAGCATCTCTGCTGGCAACAGAAGCCGATTGTCTGCGCCTGCATTACTCGCGATATGAAGTCACCTCCGGGGCCATTATTTTTCAAGTGCGATCAACAATATGAGAGGAAAAAAGTTCTAATGTCAACTAATCACTAAAGTTTACAACATTTCTAATAAAAGAGCATCTACACTCTTTTATGCCATCTGCCATCAGGATTTTTTATGTTCATGGACACAACATGCAACATAAAGCAAGCGATTCAAATCAGGCCACATCCCTGATTAAATAAATCATCATTCTTAAATACTGTCATATTGGACTCACATTGGCACATGGCTGAAGCACAGTAAACAAGCGTTTGCCCTACAAACTTACAGCTGAATACTGAAGGCAAACTCAAGTTTGCAGTGAAAAAGGGGGCTAAACAAATCTTTAAAATAAGTTTTCAGAGGTCAGGCTATTTTTATTTAGTGTATAAAACACTGGAGCTCCAACGCTCTCCCTGCAGTGCCACACTGATTGAAGCTGGAGGCAATATCACGCTTGCCTGCCCTGCTGAAGTCACGTATCAGGACTCGTCCATCTGCAGAGACTCACGCTGTTAACCTTCGGCCTCCCGCGTTCCACGCTCACGTTCTACGCAAGGGTTCTAATTGGTTTTCATCCCATCAGTCGCACACGCCTCCGGCCACGGGCTGGAGAGGGCGGAAATTGGGTGAAATTAAGCCGCTATGATTGGACCGTGGTGCAGAAAAGCAAGCATCGCCCTGGGGAATGAACCATGAATATCACGTTTATGGTGTGTAGCAGGCCGATGCAAAACAGGACTACCCTATCCACACCAGGCAGCACATACCCTGTACCACATACCTGTCTGATCAATGCCCGGCCCTATGCAAAGTATACACCCTGTAGGGGGCGCTCCTGAGCACATGAGCACTCCTCCTTCCTGCCACAACTGACAGGCTTCAAACACAAGTGTATCAGTGGTCCAGCGTCCCTCATCTGAGTCTGAGAACGAGAGGAAGTCAAAGGGAGCGTGAACAACATCCTCACAGCTGTTCACAGGCCCACACTGCTTCACAGGGCATCTTAAAGCAACTCGGCGCCTCACGATGGCATATTTACACTATTTCTTGGCAACTGCAGGAAAGTGATAACAGCGCTGTCAGGGGAAAAGGGGACCATCACAGAGAGTATGCCTCATACGGCAATCAGTAAAGTGGTACAAAGTAAGAGATGAACGTCAAAAGCTCTCCCCTGTGGATTTAGACAATGTGATGAGACGTGTTTACTGCTAAAAGGCACATCTGCATAGAGATAAACACCTGTAACACCTCTATAATGGCACCTTTGCTGTTTGCTGCAACACTGAGGGTTTACAGAACCCTGTAAATGAATATTAGAAAAGAAGGAACATAACACCGGAACATTTATGGCATAACCACTCACACACACAATACCAGGCAAGCACAGAGTAAGTGACAGCTTATGGCACATAACTATGTATGTGACAGTATCAGCCCAATACAATATAATACATCTACATCATACACTGTATATGTCCTGGTAATGTCAGGTCAATATGCATCACTGCATATATTTCTACTCTATTTCTACTCTATTTCTACTGTGTATTTTCTTGCTACATGTTTCTGCATCAGTGTTTATTCATTTTCCATAAATGTGATGCATGATTATGGATGGTTTTACAAATGTTGTACTCTGCTTATAGCAGTGCTCTGTTGGTCAAACATTACCGTAGTGGGGGCTGTCCGGTTAGTGGATCAAACATTACCGTAGTGGGGGCTGTCCGGTTAGTGGATCAGGGGCACATGGTAACAAGCACCATGGCAGTTACAAAAACAAGTGTCAGGATTTGTTGAAATTATCTAGAATTTAAAGAGAACTGAGTGTTACTTTCTATTCAGAAACTTAACACAGTAAACACGCAGGGAGCCATTCACCTTCTTAAAGGACAGAATTACCTCAAAGTCAATACTGCTCCCTCTTTAAAGCAAACACCCTGGGTGAATTGCACATCAATCAGCTCTGTGCTTTCATAGACTATACAGTAAACCTGTTTCTTCTTCAAAGAGAAAAACATACATTGTTCAACTTCAAATATGCTGCAGTCTAAATATTTAAATAAAGAGTTACAATTCCACTTTTAATCATATTTACTGCAACCATGAATCTACCAAAGAGGATCCTGGAATATAACATCCATGTCCAAACTTTACATTTACCACATCCACCATCTCTGATATACACACTATACCTCTGCTATGGAATAGATCATGGCACATTATGTAACATTTAACATTATTAATGCCTTTAATGTTATGAACTGTTAATAGATCGCCATTAACTGAGTGAAAATGTACAACTGTTCAGTAAACTGTGATAACACGATGAGGAACCCAATGTTTCTCGACAGCTAATATTTGAGGATCGCTGTATTACAGTCCAGGTAATCAGTGCAGCAGCTGAAAAGAATATTCTCAGAACTGTCGTGTGACTGCACACGATAATACTCCTGGAGACATGGTGGGGCTGTCAACTGATGTTTCATTAATCCAAATATAGCACACTTATCATTCATCAGAGGGTAGCTTCTTTTTAATTCCACATGTCTGGAATGGCACAGAAAATACACAAGGACTTAAAAAGTAAATTCAAAGCACAAACAGTACAATGGATTCTTCTTGTTCCAGTACAATGCCACAGGTTTTGCTGTTGTCCGAAAAAGGGCAGAGTTCGGAATGAAGCGTAATTCAGTTCTCTTTTCCTGTCCAGAGATGGACTGCATCTTTCCGCATGTATTGTGCCTCAGTGTCCTCGTTCTTTACACTCTTTCTGATGTATATCATCCTGCAATGTTTGTTCCTGAACTTTAACTGTTACTATTTGACTCATCGGACTTGAGAAGGACTCAGCCATTCCTTTTCTTAAAAGGGCCAGACACTGTGTCAGTCGACTTCTTAATGCACTTTTTCACTTTGTTCAGTAATGCTGTGTTTGTGTGCATGTGTCAGGGTGTACAGACTGCATCTGTCTGTGTGTGCATGTGTACATGCTAGCACGTGTGCACACCCCAAACAGATCCAGCACACAATTATATATGCTTTTTCACTGTGTTCAGTAAGGCCACGTTTGTGTGCGTGTGTCAGGGTATACAGTATCTCTGTGTGTGTATGCAAGCACATGCACACACGCCAGACAGATCTACCACTTCATATATATATAGAAAATCAGCGAACGACATCATTGTTCTCCCTGTGTTCTCTCTGCACTGCAACCATTTCCCCTCTGCAGACGCGCGGCTGGACACATGAATGCGTGGCAGCTCTGTGACAAACTGAAGGCTGGTTTCAGGCTAAGAAGTTAAGCGCTCTGCCTAACGAGGCCGGCGCTGTAATTAATACCACGCCGCCTGGGAGGACGGGCTCATTTGCATTTCCGCAGGAAGGGAGCGCAGTTTCGCGGTTCCCTTCCCAGGACCGGGTGAGCGGCCCACTTTTCATGCGCGACTCGCTGTCAGGTTATTAATGGCGGGGGGGAAGTGGTATTCCTGTCTCAGAGACTCTGCTTCCCCACAGCTCCGGTTAAACTCCACCACACATCCAGCTGTTGGCTGCGGCGCGGGCCGGATAAGTAGGTTAGCCGTTCACAAAGCCATTGTCTCCTCTGCCATTTTCATCATGCCAGAATCTCCAGATTATCAAAGACTATTATTTGGCAGCGGTCGCCGCTTTTGAGGATGCGGGATGGGCTTGCAGACAGAGAGCTTTTTCTGGCAGGAAGCTGTCGATTTGAAGCCCAAAGCTGATTCCCGCCCATTTTCCAGTGTGCTAATTTTGCGATGGCTGGGCAAAGCCAGCACATTTTAATTACAGTTTAAAAAACAGGGTCGGTTTGTAGTTGGTAACATAGAAGTGATAAATTATTATTATTATATTCTTTATGCAGACTAAGACAAATTAGACAGAGAGAGATTGATATTCCCAACAGCTCATAATACTTTTCTGCTGATCTAGCAATACGTTTTACAATGAAAAAAATTAAACAAAACAGATTGAACCTAATCAATATCTTCCTTTTTGCCCGTTTGCATTTTTTGTTCTCGTTCAATACAGTAATCTGAGCTTTGTCTACAATGTGAAGGTTGTTTACAGTTTACAAAATCAATGCTATTGATGAAGTCACTGACAGAATCTCAGAGGTGCACTACACAGTATTACAAAGTGGCTGAATGTAAACAAAATGACACATCTCTGCAGTGGCTTGAAGCTGATTTTAACTAGGCCCCCTGATAACCATACCATTTGATTCCATGCACAACACCTGACTGCCAACATTTGAATTAAAGTTTTATGAGGCACTGTATTTTCAGAAATGCAACAATTCTCTTACAACCAATTTTCCTCCAGTAGAAATCACACTTAACAGCAGAATCTCCACTAATACATCTCTGCTTTGATCTGACACTGTACTCATATAAACAGGATATCTGTGTTGAATCACTTGGTTTAATTTAAGAGCAGAAATCTCATGTTGTCTCTGTAAGTGACGTAACGGAACATGTTGGTTGTTACATCACATGCTCAGAGTTTATTATGCTAGGCATATTTAAAGGTCCTGGGCAGTGCCCCCAGATGGCAGTTACAGTACCTGTCACATCCCACAGGTAAGGGGGCTGGGTTGTGTTTACACCTTGGCATTGCTGGGAGACAGCCTTGCTCACCTGTGTATGTGAATACCTGAGATTGCCCAGGAGTGTCCAACACACTTCAGCCCTCAGGCCATATGATTGGACAAAGTGACGCCTAAGCCGAGGCACATCTAGGGAGAAGGATTTAATTCTCCTTATTGATTGGCTCGACCTTAAGACAGCCCCGGAGCTAAGAGCAGGCAGGGAGCCAGCATGGCAAATCAGCTGGATTCCACACGGTCACGTTTTCTGTGGCAGCTGATCTGTTTTCTCCATCCCATTTTTTAAAAATCTGCTAATCAAGAAGCTAATCAAAGCTATACGGTGAACTAACATATTGAAGTTGGTGAAGTTAAGGGGGAAAGAATATTTGCATTATATCTATGTATGTATTATATATTGTTATTTTACATCATATCTCCGTTGTTTTCCCCCACATGGGATGGCCTTCCTCACACCTGTCATATTGAGTGCTGAAAGTGGCAGGAGTGTGGTATGGGGGTAAGGAGTGGTATGGGCTCGTAAGCGAGAGGTTGGCTGTTTGATTCCCTGCTGGGGTACTGCTGTTGTACCTTTGGGCAAGGTACTTAACCAACAGCTGTCTCAGAAAATATCCAGCTGTATAAATGGACAAAAACTGTAAGTTGCTCTGGGTAAGAGCATCTGATAAATGACAATGAGAGTCTGGTCCTTTTTGGGGTTTCATACATTTCATAAACTTTAGTTTTTTGGGTTAAGAAAGTGACACCATAGCTTGTACTGATTCCACGGGGTAGAAAGGAAGAGGCCATTTCATTACTGATGGCAGTAGTGTCAAAGTCCAGGGGAAGGTAGACACCTTGGTGCATGCCTGTCAACAGTATCTGTAGTTGTGGTACATTTATTGGGATTAAAGTCATGACCAGTAAGAGCTAGTGCATCCACACGTCACCACCCCTGGGTATGATGAGAAACTGTGTGACCTCCATCTCACATCCCAAACTGTCACAAAGACAGCAGGACATGAGGGGGAAGAGACAATCTCCCATACATGTCAGCTTGGTGCCCTATAGCTGGCAAAGGGCAACACATCACACCTGAGCAAGCTGACAGTTCAGCAGGAGCTGGCCATTCACGAATTCTCACAATGCTGTGTTCAGAGATGAGTCACATCTCAATCTGTTCCAGCCTGACGGCTGGCGAAGAATATAATAGACATGGGGAGAGGTATCATCCATTTTTCTTTATATAGCTGTATAATAATTTCAGCGGTTTCACAATAACAGTTCACCAGTAGAAATCTAGCCCAGGGTCCTGTAAGATCTCTAAAAGTTCCTTTTGATGAACAACACCCTTGTAAAGATACTGCTCAGGGTACAGAGTGCAATATTGCTCCGTTTTTTTGTTCAATATCCTCTCTGAGGATATGACAGTGTCAATAGGAAGGCAGTGTGGGGAACTGAGTCTCTGTCATTTAATTATGCTACAAAACAACGTGTCAACAAGGACACGGGGGGACACATACTGTAGACAGATGCAGCCTTGGCAGCTTGTCACATTGTACTGTGAGTGACAATGAGTCTAATTAAAAGTGTGAAAGCACAATTACACTCAGCAAGCGGCTGTATCTTACCAGTTAGTAAAAAAAAAAAAAAATAGATTCAAAACTCTCTCCCCTGATATTCATATGAAATTCATGGTTGTCAGCTTCCGTTCGGCCACATCCCAACGCATCCAAATTGAGTGGACGCCAGCCACTGTGAGGAGGATGACAACGGGACGGCTGCATTTCTGCCACCTGAACAGTTGTTAGAGAGCGGCAGCGTGGAGCGTTCAGACATCCGAATTCAGCTCCACGGGGCTCCTAACGCCGTGGCCACATGCCGACAGAGGGAGAGAGAGTGAGTGCTCCTCCACCCACACTGCAGGCCACCAGCACCCACAGGAGAAAACGCACACATTACCAAAAAAATCAAACCCCCCCCACTGCTACCACATATCCGTCACAATTTATCCTGTTTTTTTCCTTTTGTTTCCACGAAACAAAGAAAAGTTTAACTCCTGAATCTGGCAGCCCTGTTGTTATGGGATTGCTCTGTAAATGAGTAATTGTGGAAAACAATCAAATTCACTTCCGTAGACTTTCCCCGTTTATGCATTTTCAACCCTGTTTTTCAGCCTCACAAACTATCTGATAGAAGTAGTTTGCAAAGTCAGAACACCTGCACAGGAGCCTGGAATAGGTCTGCAAAGACGAAGGTGAAAAAAACGAATGTCTTTATATGTGTAAGTGTCCCCCTGTCAAACCAATAGCCTGTTAGACCTATAAACTAAGACATTCTTAGGAAAGGACTAGCACACAAAACTGGATTCATTCTACCACAGCTACAGTAGCATTTATCAGTGACGCAGCATGCTCTTTGGTATGGGACCAAATCCATTGACCCACACCACTTCCAATTAAAATCCCAGAGCGTTAACTATCACAGTGTATTACATCAGAGGTCGGTCCTCTTGACTTCCAGCTGAACCAGTCGGGTCATGGTTCACAGTCTGAAAGGCCTCCCGCAGTGCGTGATCAAAAACACGTTATTGGCGACAGGTCAACCCGCTATATCAACAACCGTTTCCTAGAAACCTGCAGGCAGATGTAATGTTACCCAACAGCAACACGAACACAGCACACAGTTGCATTCTCCTCTCGAGCCATTCATCTAATTACCTTTTCAGCAGTCAATTACTGATCCAGCCCACAGTAATTTCTGCATGTATGTGCGCAACAAAAGTCTTATCTAAAGCAATGGGCCAATTACAAAGCTGTTCTGCCTCATTGTAAAGATCGGTATTGCTTTGCTTTTCGTTCAATGATAATAATATCTGTATGAATTGAGCAGAACAGAGGACACAAAGGGAGGGACCTGTATGAGAGTGACACTAATGATCAGTATTCCTCTGCTTTGCTTATTTTTCAGCACTGTTTTTCTGGCACTCATTTACTGCATTACTGCCTGTCCCGCCCCTCGTTTTGTCGCTGTTGCTACCGGGATATATATTGAATATATCTTTCCACAAATGCCTTGTAAGTCACTATGACTCACAGCGTCTGCCAAACTAATAAATAAATAATGCTGTTGCCATAACCAGCAAACATGCTGAGTCACAGAAGAAATTTTTTAACAGATCCTTTGAGCATGACAAGCGCACAGACTGCATCTTAAACGTAATAACTGTAATGTTTACTGACAGAAAGAGGGTTTCCTAGCACAACCACTGTTATTTGAGCACAGCGGGAGCAGGAATGCACTCTTATTTTGCACAAATAACCACAGCAGGAAATAAAAGAAAAACGGACATCATCAGAGATTTCCAGCCCTTGCCCCTTTGATATACAGTACCAGCCAAAAGTTTGGACACACCTGATTCGGGTAACAGAAAACATGCATTCAAAGACATTTTGATCTGAAGACTTGTGCTGAAATGCTTGAAATTTGTTTCTTTGACAAATGTAAATAGTTGATGCCTTTGAATTTCTTTCAAAAAAATGTATTTGGCTACTTTGAAGAATCAAAAATATAAGATACTTTTGATTTGTTTAACACATTTTTGGTCACAGCATAATTCCATTTGTGTATTTCATAGTTTTGATACCTTTACTATTATTCTAAAAAGTGGAAAATTGTAAATATAAAGACCAAAACTGTCCAAACTTTTGACTGTGTAACTTTGACCCTAGTGGTAAAACAACATTACTGTATCCACACAGTGCAGCGGAGAGTACAATACCCTCTGAGGAAGAGTGAAAATCCATGAGTCACAACAGCAACTCTAAAACTTACTGTATATGTTCCTGTGTGTTAAAGTCATAAAACACCAGGGAGGAACTCAAATGCAGTATTACTAAAGAGATGCCATAAAACACTCCAAATCTCTTGAGACAAAAACAAAATGACCTCTCTGGGACAGAAGATCCCTCCTGTTAAAGAGGATTCTCTTGGAAAGGGTCTGGTGCAGAGAGAGAGAGAGAGAGAGGAATTAAACTTGGAGCCCTCAGTTGCATTGGCTGGATGGTTCTGCTTTAGAGCGTGGCAGAGTGTTCCTGTACCGGGGCAGCAGAGGGTTGAGTTTCTGTGACCCCTCCTAGGTCAGTCCATTGACACAGTGAGTGAACCAAGTCTGCATTAGAGCGAAATTCTGTCAGATTGCCTCCCTTGGATTTAAACCTTTGACCCCCCAAACTGATTCTGGTTGTTATTTCTCAAAGTTCCGGAACATTCAGCTGGCAGCGCTCCAAGCACAGAATGTCTGGGAACGCTACTTCAAAGCCCAGTAGTTGACATGGGGAAGACACTAAAACCTACAGGTAAAATTACTGACAGTGGCATTCTGTACAATGAGCAGTAAAACAAAGAGCCAGAGAAAGGAGAAAATGTTTCCAAACAAGCTAGGAAATGTGCAGAGATCAATTTAGAATGTGGTATACAAATTCTCAGCAACCCAGTATAACCTTGTAAAAACAATGGTTATCCTTGGAATCGGTGAGTCTGTGCATTTGCATAGCAAACCACAGCCACGCTTTGCATGTTGCCCTATAAACTGCTTTTGGTCATCATTCAAGTGCAAACAGAAACTTGTATCCCGCTGGTGAGATTCAGCTCTCCTATTCAGCTCAGCAACCACAGATGGAGATAGTTAATCCATTCTTACTCAGAGGACGAATACCAACACAGGCACGCGCCCGTTGCTTCGCCTCAGCCTCTCTCCTGCTGCTGTTTTGTACGTGCAGACTAATCAGTCTACAAGCAAAGCAGGAGTTCATCTCCTTCAGCCATTGTCTCAACTGAAAAAAGATTACATGGCAGTCCTCTGTGGACCTGCTCAGCACTGTGGAATATTAAGAAGGAAGCAACTTGAGGTAAAAGAGAATGGCACAAAGTCGTTCTGTTTGTGACATATCCCTGTATTGCAGACATCGATTACTGTCAGAGACCATAAGTCAATGGTGCAATAAAAGATTGCTGGCCCACGGCAAGGGCTAGCCATGCTCGCTTATGCATATGCAATGGTTAATCAGCTATGAAATATGAGCCGAAAATTAAAGCAGGCACCACAGAGCCTGCAAGTGAAGGTACAAGCGGAAGAGGGCAAAAGTGTTGGGGTTGAACAAGGTTTAATTGTAATTAAAAGTGTCTTTCTAGAACACTCACAAAAGGTGTTTGCAATAAGATGACAGAATGACAGGTACAAGTCTGGCAAGCCAAGAAACTTTTAATGGAGTCACCTCTTTTCTCAGTGCTGTGACACTACTGTTGCTCAAACCAAGTCTTTGAATGTACAACACGCGTTGTACATTCAAAGACTTGGTAAAAACTTTGAGTAGCATTTGTAATGGCGTCCACACTGTATTTTTCAGTGCAAAAGTAACTTCAGAGACAAGAGAGATAAGGAGGGAGAAACACTCTCTACACATCTATGTGGGGTAGCAGTTGGGCCAATCAATAGCTTGTGAGTTCAAGGCCTGTATGAGACCACTCTTCTGAACCCTTGAGCACAGTCTCTGTTTCTCCATTAAAGTCCAGCTGCATCAATAACTTGCAGAATGTTTCCCATTATGATGTATTGCACCACACACCTGACACAGCCGGTGCATCTTACAGTTCTGCCAGGTAATTATCCGGCTGGACAACAGTGATTGAGCAACACGGCAAATGAAACCCTCCACTGCTGCTCACGAGGTGAATCCTTTTTTTCCATACCCCATGTTGTCTGCGTGAACGCGGCATGGGAGGTAAATCACTCCGTGCCTCAGAGCACACGGAGCCGGAGCGAGGGTGAGAGGAAGAGAGGGAGAGAGATTAAAACAGACTGCCCATCGCCGGCGTAATGGAAAGGCACAGGGTCTCTCTGAGCCCCCCTGCTTCACAGCCGGGTGCCTCTGACGGGCTGAACACAGCAGGGCTTTTTTTAGCAGCGTGTTATGGATTTTCTTTGGTTGCGGCGAGTGCTGTCCCCAGCGCCGTCCGCTGCTGTGCTACCCTGGGCTCTCTCCGCGTTTAAAAGTATAAAGATGCCCTTCAGATCCCTCCCGGGCTCTGTGGCCAAGCTCCTGTCCAGAGTTCGCCCCAAATTCAACCTGCAGCTTTTCACAACACCCCCACCCCGCCTCACCCCCCTTGTGTCTCCAAATAGGCCTGAGTCTCGCCCCACCCCCCTTGCTTTCATTGGTCTCCCAAGATAGGATTACATCATAGCTCTGCTGGAGAGGAGGGGACGAAGCCCCACCCAGCACTGGGACTGCCACATTGATTGCGCTCCAGGTGCTTTCAGCCCACAACAACCAATCATATCGTCTTACCCAGCCCTGATCCTGATCCCAACTACTTCATGAAAACAAGCTGGAAGTGATCCAGCGTCTACTCAGCCTACCCTGCTCCTGATTCATACTATTCTGTAAAAAAAAAAAGCTGGAACTGATCTAGGGTCCTTGCTTCTGGGCTGACCATTGATTCTGTTCAGCCACCCAGTCAGTGCTCAGTACGGGACAGGAAACCAATGACAGATAAAGACCTTTACACGCCTCCTCTGTGTAGAGGCATCTATGCACTACCATACATTATTTCTAAGCATATTAGGGCATGTATTGGGCAGGAGGAGATGCTGCAGTCATTTCGGATCGATGTGACCCTATACAAAAGAAAGCTAGCTGCTGCAGCCTGCTCTTTCTCTGTCCACAGTAACACACACTCATAGTCAGCCCCATATGGCTTAATTCTCTAACAGCATCTGGGATGTGCTCACAGGTAGCAAATATATGACTCACGTGTTAGTCATACTCATATGTTCAAAGAGAGAAACCTCTCCACTCCGCTGCATTTTTATGATCAAGTTTGTACTGCAACCTGATGAAACGGCCGAGGAAACCTTTTTCTTTTCTTGCATTTGTTGCTTGTGCTTCTTGCACCGTGCGCTCCCCATCTGAGAGGCTTTGGCCGTGAATCGACAAAGGTCTGAACAAAAAATATGCATGTCCATCAGTATATAAATCCATAAATCCACATAAGAGGAGAATTCTTCTACAAATGAATGTGTGGAATGTTATTCATGAAAAACAACCCTTTCTTCCCCCAAGTTCAGAAAGGTATTCTGAACGTAAGTTCATTCACACCCATACAGAAATGAAATGTATTGAAAAAGAGAATTCCTCAGACCAAGAATATGTTGCAGATACATTTAAAATATATCAGTGCAAATGGGTAACCTGGCCATTTTTTGACTTGGAATGATTGCTATTTCCCTGCAATCCAATAAAAATTATATGATTGGTATGCAATGTATAAGCTGAGGACAGTAACAGTGCAAGGAGAGAAACCTCACAGCAAAAATGCAACACAATTGTTCGAAATACAGTAGGTTTTCTCACAGCTCCAGGAAAATGTCTTCCTTCTTGTCACTCTTAAGGAAGTAGCAAAGCAGAATGACCTTACAGGCCAATCGGCACAAACTAAATGTCTGTTTACCTCTTCGGAGGTAAAAATGAACCATGTTTCCTATTCATATTTCTGTGTATTTAACATAGCTCTCTCTTTCTCCTTGGGAAAGAAGCTGCTGGCTGATCTGTCTCCATTTTTCATTTTTAGATGGAAACTAAAAACCCACAAAAGCAGGTGTCTGAGTCATAATATTGTCAACATTGCAATTTGTTTTAGCAGGCAGCGTAACACCAGCTGTATCCTGTTGCGTCTTCCTTTAAAGCTCCGGCCTGGTCCACAGGCCATAAATCCACAACTTAAATTTATGCGAGATTCGGTTCAGATTTCATTCCCATCACTGTCACTGTCAACAGCTCTGAGAATAAACACAGAGGTGCAACTCTGGTTGCTCACATCACTAAACCTGCACTGCAGCCATTAGCCACTGCTGTGCTTCAGATTTACAATTTGCAGCTGTTTTGGAAGCACAAACGAAGATGACAAACGTTTCAGTCAAATCATTCACCTGCTGATTGGAGACTCCTTTGTTTGTCCTCATAAACTGCAGGGTAATGACATCCGCATATAGTCTGAAACCGGTTTGAGGTGGTTTGGGAATCAATGTGGAGCAGAGCTCTCGGTACCTCGAGAACCAAATTCACCACAAACCAGTAGAGAAGCACAGAAAATAACCCAAACGAAAAATAAAAGCATAGTTTTGCTTTAGCAGCAAGGGAAGAAAAAAGGGGTTTCGGCGAGGGCTGCCAGGCGAGGGGTTTACCAGGGAACAGTGCTGACAGAGAGAGATAGGGTTTACTTTCACAACATAAACATCGCCTTCCCCTCGGCTCCACCGTGCAACAGAAGGAAAAATGGGACTCGGGCGCTGCGTGCGGAATCTGTCACAACGCCGGTGACACGGAGAAGGGGACCGCTCATCTTGATGTCAGCGGTGAGGGATGACAGCGTATTTCCCAGAAGTCTGTGGGGCAGACAGGCGGCAGCGCTCGCCGGCTTCTCCCGTGAATGATGGGATGGGCGCAGCGTAGAGTCTGCATAGCCATCCTTCTCTGCTCTCCCCCTCTCTTTCAGCGTCTGCCTTCCTCTTTGTCATCATCAATCCAATTATAGGATTACATCACGGATTATTGACGGGTTCTCCCGAGTCCATTTTGTTTGGATTAAATCCCTATTACAAATTCCCCGTAATTGCAATTTACTGACGGCTGGCTTCTCAATGTTCACTTTTAATACCATAGCCGTGCCTAAATCCCCAGGGCTGAGCGTGTTACTGTCTCTTGAGTGTAGCTTC
This sequence comes from Megalops atlanticus, assembly GCA_019176425.1. Taxonomy (NCBI): domain Eukaryota; kingdom Metazoa; phylum Chordata; class Actinopteri; order Elopiformes; family Megalopidae; genus Megalops; species Megalops atlanticus. The sequence goes on from CM032899.1 coordinate 18,589,202, forward strand.
CCATGCAATTAAAGTCAAACCCGTCAGAAAAATCCACCATGCTGCGGCCGGCTTCCTGTTTTTTGGTTTGCTTGGCGCTGATCCGAGCTCACATCCGCTGACACAGTACGGTCGGACAGATGCAAAAAAACCATCCAGCAGGTGAGGCCTCAGATGTCACCGGCCTTGTTATAAAGAGAACAGAGACCAAACCTGTTGAATGAACGGGACGTGTTTGAAATACGAGTGCCCCTTTTTCCCCCCTTCCTACGCCCCTCACTCGTAACTTAATGTCCAATTTGGAGTACCCCCTGCCATCTTTCCTGTGATGTATGGGGCTCCAGCTGAGGCCTGACAAAGCCAGCCGACAGCATTAGGCCCAAAGAATAATGGGAGCGATTTAAACCACAAGCAGGAGTCGAGTTGCTCAGTATTAAGGGCTGGGGAGTTACAGACAACCTGAGATTAAGTAAATGAAATGCCTCTCAGTGTTAAACGTGAAAATTTACCCCCAGAGAACTATTTGTGGGGTGCGTGCTCGACTACTGTAAATGACACTGTGAGCACGCTGTAGCAAATCCCAGAGATAACAGATCAGCGTGGAGGCCTGGCAGACTGAGAGCTGCTTGCGTATCGAGGTGCATCTTAATAATTCACGCCCGGCACAGCATGTGGCATTCCCAGCTAACGTACCGCATCCAGCCCCAGTGATAAGCAGCGTCATCCCGCGGGTTTGATATCATGACACCCACAACAGCTCTGGATGGGTTTGTCACAAACTTGAAATAAGAGCAAGGAGTGCTTTAACCGCGCCGTTACTACAGTTGGGCTCTGTCCTCCGCTCGCCTAAGAATAGCATCCGGTGTTGTACGCCCGTTACTACGCCACATCATTCACCAATTTGCCATTCAACCCAAAACAAACCCCCGTTTTCATTCAGAGCTACTCCGCGAGAGCTCTGACCTAGTTTCAGCAGTTTGTTGTGACGCAGGAGCTGGTGGAAAACGTGGAATCAGATGTTTTATAGTGCTCAGCCACGCTTCAAACATGAAGCTTCTGTGAACTGCACACGTCCAGCGCCGTAAGCCTTTCACCTGCTACAATTAGCAAGAGCCATCACGCCGCAAGTATCAATCCCATGGAAGTGATCCAGCCTAAAAGTGCAATTCTTCTAAGATTCAAGCTAACCGCAATACAACTTAATCAAATGTTGCAATTTTACCATTACAGAAACTTACAAAAATGTTGCATAGTCAACAAGGGACTTTTTTCCATATAGAAAATGAATCACAAACACACCAGCCAGACCCTCCAGCACAGACTGAAATTCTTCCTCTTCAGACTGAATCTTCGCTCCCTCCCCTGCTTTGGTGTAAGGCACTTGAAGGGTATAGCACTGCCTTGCATGTTGACACTTTAGCTAAATTGTTTTGATTATGGTAGCACTTCCTTGAAAAATCTGATCGTACCATGTGGCTTTGGTACCATCACAGTATTCCTGGACCATTCAATGCAGGACTCCTCAATAACTCCCATCTCCAACATTTTCTCCACTACTGTCTTGACTACTGCCTATAACTCTATAAGGGCGGAGCTTTACTCTTTTCCCAGGTTCCGTGTGAATTTGGTGCTGGCTCAGGTGGGTGTGTCCTAGTTGGGAGAAAAATGCATCACGGTTTCAGGAAACCAGTTCTCACAGATCCTGCTGTTGTGTTATATCTGACGTGCACCAGACCTGTGGGGGAGACAGCCAACAAGGCATTGCATGCCACCCACTTTAAACAGACTGACAAAACATACCTGCACAGGTTTCCCTGTCCCCCTGCTCTCACTGACCTTCTTGCGGACTTCATATGGACCTTGCCGCTTAGCAAGAAATGTACATTTAGAAGCAGAGTTCAGTGCTAAACACCCTGGGGTGGGCAGTAGACCCTCCTCTGGGCCTCTTGAGCTTGAGCCATGTCCTCCTACACCATGGACTAAATGGTCTTCATCCTCTCGAGCATCTCCTCCACATGTTCAATGAGGCTTCTTTTCACAGACTTTGGTAAGCTTCTCTTCTCTTCACAGGCCCTTCAGGGCCTGGGGAACCTGCATTATCTGATCTGCCCACTCTCTGTCTCCATTGTGTCCCTCCATTATTGAATGACAGCCCCCGTCTTTTCAGAACTGTTCTCACACTCCTAAATTGTTGCACACTTTCAGTTGGAAGGAGGCACTATGCCTGCATTCTCTGCCATATGGAACCCAATGATAGGTTTGTCACCACGGAAGGGTGAAGCGTGCAATAATTTGGACCCAACGTAACAGCAGACGTGGTTCTCTCTGTGAATTCAGCAGGGCGTTTACTTTGAAATGCAACTTAAAATGGATGTGCAAACACTCTAACAAAAAATAACAAACAATAGCACCTTGTTGAGCGTAACTGATAAATATGCCCTTCCGATGGAAAGGCAAAAGAATAGTCAGGTCCAGGCAAGGGTCATTACACAGTTCGTACGCTCACACAGGCAAAGAGTCAAAGCAAGTATTCAGGATCTTTCACAGGAAGGCAATCCGAGTTCACAACAGTATTTTTTCAACCAGGTAGTTCTCCTCAACTCTCTACAACACATAGACTTACAGGCTTCTTTTGTGTGGCCTTAACAAGCAGCTAATCCATGCCAGGTGTGCTCAACAAGGGGAGGTGCAGAAACTGAGATTCTGTGCTAATAACCACTCCCCTTGCTGTGTTGCACGTGTTATGTATTGACACTTTCGTTCAAATGTGCTACTCTGCTTTTCTGTATGTAACTACATTTCATGTTGCGTTATTATACACACTTGTGTTCCTTGTGTTTTTTTAAGTGGCTCTGGAGCATCTGCCAGATGAATTTAGCATAAATGTAAATAAAGCATGTGGCTTAAATTCCTTACACTGCAAGAAGGTCAAAGCACAGTGCGGAGAGACTGAAGCCGGCCCACAGGCTCTGATGTAGACACAGGTGGCATGAAGTTGAGACTGCCGTTTTACGACAAGAGCAAAAAAACCAGCAGGAAAAACTGCACCGACAAGAGATTTCAGGAATGTAGTTATGGGTGATATTACATTCATAGCATGACTAACAATGGGCTATATCTGGGGTGGACTATGTGCGTCTACACTAATATTCTCTGATGCACTGCGATGACAGGCAGAGTGCTGAATTATTAAAGCAGACTCTAATTCCAAGGGAGCAACAGAGAGCCAATAAGTCAAATAGCTTCTTCTTTTTCCGTCCTCTTCCTCCTAATAACTACCCTGATGAGCAGTGACACAATGCCAAGAGTCCTCCCTGGCTCTTGCATGCGCTCTGATCTTATTAGGAGGCACAGAATGAGGTTTGCAAGGCCAGGGGAAGCTTAAAAAAAAAAAATGAGATCACTTCAGACTGTCTGGACTGTTCTCAATGAATGTACTGTACTGCTTCCGCAATCCAGCACTCATGTTGAGTCCCCGTCATGAGCTGTGGAACTAGGAAAACCCTTTGTCTATTTCTGCACACCTGCACTCTACACAGTGCAGGTTTCTGTTTGATATCCCACATGAATGGGTCTTTAAGGGGCTAGTGGACCTTTGAATGGTCGTTAAATGTTTCTGTGGCAGTCCTGTGGACTTTATTTTGTGGATGTTATAATACTTTGTGCACACTGGTACCCTTCAAATACAGCTGGATTCTTAGCTGCACACAGCTTGTGGCCCTTTTTCGGCTGTATCCTTGTGCATAATTCTCCTGTAACACTGACTGTGCATCTTGATATCAGGCTCTTCAAAATCACTCTGGAGAGTGCTGGCAAAACAATAAATGATAAATGACGAAAGGATGTTCCTGGTTTTTGACGGAACCTGTTGATAGTGACCGTTTCCACCTGCAGTGATCCGCTTCCATGACCAGAGGAAGTTCACTCCAGGAGGTGTGGCTTTTTCACAGGGGCAAAAGAGCGAAACCTGTGAAACGGTGCTCCTCCTTCAACATTTTCACAGACGGATCGCAATGCCACCCACAAGGGCACACGGCCACCTCTGCCGCACTGCAGATAGGATTTAATTAGTTTGAGACAAAGTTAGCCCGGCCTTCCCTCAGATTGGAGTGCCTACAGTAGGCGCCGATAAAAGAAACTTAATTATCAGAGACGAACCTCCCGCTCTGCCCTTCCCATCAATGTGTGAAGATGCACCATAACCGCCCAATAGCCACTCTGTGATAGCAGAGAAACCCAGGGCATTAATTAACATGGAGGATGTCAAGAGAATGACCTCAAGGAAAGAGCAAAGGGAGTACTATCCGTTTCATTATTGCAGCTTCTGTCCATCAAACATATTTGCTTAATTTGCTTCAGAGAGACGTCAGATCCGCCATACTGTAGTTTCAGAGCCAGTAATGGGTAGGGGGATCACAGCCTCAGAACTGGCCTTTCTTTTATGGATCAGTAAGGGAGCCGCTGTGTCAGTACTGTCTTATTTCTTCAGGAAATTTGGGCAGCTGAATGCATAGATTTGGAAAAAAAGACAGGATCATAAAAGCACATGCAAGTCTGCACCAAACAGGACTTTTTTGTTTCTACTGCAGGAGCCATTCCAATGGAATATTCATTAATATGGCCGCATGAAATACCCAGAGGACAGAACAAATGTCTGGTAAAACAGGCTATTATGATGTCTAAGTTTACTTTTTTGAAATGAAAACTCTCAGGAGACAAGGACACTGTTCATCTCTGTCGGACAGCTGAACGGCGAAGCATGCAAAAAAGAAATTACTATTATCGAGCAGCTCTTATTCCACTGTTCGGACACTGTATCAATGCGGTGTTCAGACCTGGCAGTCCAACCTTGAAAACGCCCCAGTATAACCTCACTGACAGGATCATAATAAATTCCGTGAGGGATTATCACAGTCCATCCAAGGCAAACTTTAAAAGAGGAGAGGAGCTAATGATTCAGCAACACACTCAGTACTACTTAGAGTCTATGACAAAGGCAAGGGGTGGGGGGGGAAGGGAGCTAGATGGGAAATTGACAATTAGGGAGGGTTACGACCTGATTTATAACACGCAGTATACCGTGAGAGCGTCTGAGGCATTTACGCCTCAATAAGGGAGAACGCGGACAACAGGAACAGCGTTGCATCCGTGATAAACGACCCGATGTTGCGGCCGCTGACACCGAGATTACCAATTACAGAGGTGACCTTCAGGTGGCAGCTGTCAGCACCCGGGAAATGAGAGCTGCTTCACCAGGTCTTCCGTTTTGTTCTATAGATTGACAGGGCTGTCGGGGCCCTGAGCTCGACTGGTTAAAGAGCCCATTAGCTCAAGCATACCTCTGAATTCAAAATAGTGAAGCACATTACACACAACTGTCTAGGCACCCTGCATCCAGCATAGAATATTTCCATATATATTTTATATAATATGTGTGTGTGTGTGTGTGTGTGTGTGTGTGTGTGTGTGTGTATTCAATCTATAATAGCCAGTGAACATGGACATATTTCTACCCTGTCAGCATAGTCGCAGTTAAGCATTAAATCAAAGCCTGTTTGCTGGGGAAATGGAGTGGGGTGTGGTTCAATTGTGCATAATGGGGATAGAAGAGTTTGGTGATGCTTTTTTTGTTAAATAATGAAAAGGAAAAGATTTGCATAAATGATAGCCTCCCAGCAGCCCCTGTGTGCATTAGTCAGCCTGAACTGGAACAAAAAATCCCTGACTGCTTGACTGCCAAGAAACAACCCAGACTGCATTTTGAGAAACTTCATGAAGCCACTTATTTCTGCCTCCACCTCAACAAGCCAGTGTCTATTTCTGGCATTGTCATGGTAACCCAATAATAAAGGTGGTAAAAATGGACATGAGTTTTGTACTTAACATATTTCTAACTTTTGACCTCAAGATGGTTAAAATCACCTGGAGCTGTTCAATTTAATATTTTTTTCACCCAAGTATGGTGTATTAAGCTTGTCTCATTGCAACAATCCTCCAATACACAAGCATGCCAACTGCGATTAATTTTCACACTACAAGTACCACAGTGCACCAGAAAGAACAGAGGATAAGAGCAGCCCTGATGTCATCTGAGAAACACACAGGTGCCCAAATGAGGATGCAGAAAGCAGTATGACAAGGGACCTTAGTCGACATGCCCATCCATACCCCAGAGAAACAAAACCAATTTCTTCCGCAATCTTGTTGGCAGATGACATGGCCAGGGTCAAACATGGGGTTTGGTATACACTCCAAATAAGCACCTCAAATGTCCGAGTCACATGAAAGCCCATTTGTTTGGTAGACTTAAACCCAGCTAAGTTATTTAGCTGGACACACTGGACAGTCATATACAGTTTGGGCATTCACTTTGTGTGTATGTCCAACTAAACTCTTTTCCTGCAAATTCTGATCTTTTCCAGAAAACGTAAAACTAATTTCAGGCTTCAGTGCTACATGCTGCTTGTTAAGATGGTGAAAGTAAGGTGAATTACTGATAAATCTTCAGTGAGCCAATGAATAAGCATATGCAGAGTGGTTGCTTAAAATATGAACTTGTTGAATGAAAACTGATGGGAATGCATTTTGAAATCTGCTAATTAAATTCATGCTGCATGCACACCACACGTTTAGCATGGAAAAGGCAGATGTTTGTCTTTACCATTCTCATACAAATTAGACAGCTAATTACATTACTGCAGCTTAATGAATATTTGTCTGGAATGAATGGAAAACAGTCTCAGACCCGTTCGCTATAAGAATAAGATGAATATTTCGAAATACAGATGTGTATCCAATGGAGTCATTGTGTCATGTTCTGTAGTAGCTTCACATTAGTAGGTCTTAACCTGTAACCAGTGTTTCCCTTACCATCGCCTTTAGTGGGTGCGCTGCTCACTCGACATGAGTGACCGCCTACTGTTCTTACCCCAGCCTGTCAACAGCTCTAAAAATTGCATAAAATTGCACTGATCACAGCCCACCCCTTCAGTTGTCCAACAGCCCCGCTTACCACGTTCTGTACTCCTGCTATACATTCTTACAGATATTAAAACCTTATTTAAACCTTAAATTGTTCATATACTAGTGCTATAAGCAATTTACATGTGTTCATCCTTTCAGCACCACGGACAGCGATCAAGGGATTAAGCAATGTTCTCATGGTTTCAGAAGCAAATTTACATTTTATCTATTCATCAAGAAGCCTGTTTGCCTACTTTCAGTCAACAACGGACTTTCATTTGCAGCTGTCCACTTTCCCACTTTTCGTTTTCCTTACAGATCTCATGTGCTTTCAAAATGCAGAGTAAATGCCAGAGCTGCATTTTCAATGGTTGGCCTCTGTCCCACGTGCTCATTAGGTGAGCGCAAGCGATGAACGCAAGCATGTCTTTTCCCTCTTTTGGAAATTTATGGCCAGTTACTCTGATTTTGAAGGTACAATCTGCCTGATACCTGATCTCTCTCACCGGGACCCCACCTACCCGCTAATAGAAAATTTCTTGGGGAAACGCTGTGTAACAGACCCTACAGTGAATGCAGTGTCAGCAACAATGCAAATGTGACAACAATGTATCACTGTAAGCATGGAATAGGCAGACTACTCACAGTGATGGGGAAAAATATGAACAGACCCCATCTGAATTAATGGAAAATTGATCTTTCAATAACATTTTGGAATGAGAGTTCTGTTTTAGCTTTCCACAGTGTTAGTAAATGATGGCACCTACTACCCATTTTGTGAAGGATTCATTTACCCCCCGCACGGATCACAGCCAATTGCAATGTTTTTCAAAGTAGAGCAGAGTCTTTTGATGGGTTCATACAATAAACATGAGTGATTGACAGTGCATGGTCATGGTAGCTCCACCCATGAGATCCATATGGCCCATCTTTCTCATTTCTCCACAAAAGCTCTCAGAAGGCTACATTTACATTTGGTACTGTTTTAGAAGGGTCCATTTCTTCTCTTAACCTAGTTCAAGTTAGTTCTTTTTGTTGTCTGGGGGGACTATACAAGTAAGTGTTTGAAGCAAAGTCTAGTCACTAGCTAAATATCGTTTTCAAGAGAATTTTCAATAATGGTAGCTAAGCAACTAGTTACTTAATGCTTCAAACAACATGACAGCAGAGCAAGCACTGTTCAATGGAAGTGTGAACTACTGTCATGATGTTTGTTTTGCTCTCAGAACATAGCCTGAAGAGTAACCATAGCTTGAGTAGCTGCAGAAGCTAGCTCACCATCTACTGTAAAGTCAGTGTTTTCTTTCCAAGGTATGAAAGATGAGAAGTTTTGATCTTGAATTCAACGGTTACCCCAAATAAAACTGCAAATGTCCAACTTAATCTGACAGTAAAACAGTATTTTTTAGCAAACGGATTGCATGGAAACGAAATTTAAGGAGCTGATGGCTCCCAGGCTCCCTCTACTGGTGTAAAACAGCAGTGCACCAGCCCTGATGTGGCCTCACGTGCCACACAACATGCTGCACTTTGACCCCATTCAAGGAGATCAATCAGTAGCTACACCTGTACATTGTCATAGCAACACCTGGGTTAATTAAGAGACCCAAGGTTTAGAACAATATGGTGCAGGTACCACAACCCTCCAGAATCAATACTGACCAGCCTGGATCTCAGTGTTATAACTCTGACCTTGATATGATCATCCTGGCCTCGCCCTTGTGAACTCGCCATACTCTTATGACAGGTGATCTCTTCCTAAACCCCACATCCAATAATATCTACAGCTGACACACTTTAATATCCCCTCCTTCGCCCGCTTCCACATTGCAATGACAGAGCTTACGCAACAGGTCTCACTTCTCAGACTGTCCATTTATCTTTCCCATTTCTCCCTCTGCACATTCAGCCCAGATCAATACACACATCATGTCTTTCTTTACCGTACATGCTACAGCACTCCTAACTGTCGGGCTATTAAATATGTCCTAGGTCATGACATCAGGTTCCACAATCGACTGACTTCACTCACTGGCAAGCTGAACGCTGGCTTCTGAATATGATTAGAAGTAATACTTCAATGTGCGGTGACTCTATTACACATAGATTGCTTTGCTGGATTCCTTCGGCTCAGTGTCACTGCCCTGTCGTTTGGGGCGATAAGGAGGGTGAAAAGGAGGCCTGTGAGTTTGAGTGACAGCTGACAGCGTGCACCAGCTCTGGTGTGGAAGGTGCAGACTCGCACTCTCCACCCCCACGTTCATGAAAAGCAGCGGGGATCCGCACTGGGATGGGAGAAAAACCAGGGAGAAGAAGAAGTGCATCAAAAATCAAAGCAGTTGCCCAGAGGTCTCTGGAGAGAGAGCTGGGAGACCCAGCGCAGTTGGAACACCCCCTCCCAACCGCCCCCCCCATCCCCTTCTACTCCTCCTCTAACAGTTGATGTTATTTTTACTCTCCACATTTCAGAAATGACAAATGTAGACCCTGACGTGACAAAGTGACAGACTGGGGGATTGCTCCCTCTCTCTCTCTCTCTCCTCAACATCGCAATCTCAGAGTGAAAAGACAAAGATGCACTTCTGAGAGACAGGCTTCGCGGGTGGTCAGACCTAAGGTAATAATTCCATCACTCTCTGGGCCAGACCCAGCTCTAAAAGAAAAGAGCTCCCATAAAGAGAGTGTGCTAGTCTGAGTAGAGCATTAAACTGCCCAGACACCCGTCTTTAGCTGGCTGCCAAGCTGCACTCGGCACAATTTGGAGAAGATGGAAGTGGTGATTAAGTGCCACTAATTGGAGTCTGCTTAAAATGCGAAGGGCGAAACGAGGGAGCGCTCTGATGAACAAGCGGCCCTACACGTTTTGTCGTTTCTCAAAAAGCAGCCGAAGTGGACTCTCATTGTCCTGGGTTAAATGAGATGGTAAATGGATGGCATCCTCTTGTCTTGCGGAATGCATGCCGACAGTCTCAAAGTCAAAGAGGCAGGAAGCAGACTGTTTTGCCATCACAAAAGCCTTGACTTTGATTTAACTCACCGCAATGATAGCAACAATGCAAGCAGAACTAACGATCCCAAAACGCACGCCGGGGGAAATCAAAATAAATGAGGGAAAAAAACGTGGCAAATTAGGCTTTGTAAGTGTCTTCAGAGGAGCCTATCTGAGAATGTGACTTTTCTTTAAAACCCATTTCAAACAGTGATTGGCAACGCAAGGCAGTGTCTCTGAAAAGTGTAAAGGTGTTTAACGGCGTAATGGCTCATAATAAGTCAATCTGAGCACTTACGGCATCACTCAGCCGAATCCCGAAAAGTTAAAGAGCAAAGAGTGTGAGGCTGAACAAGGCGTAATGAGCACAGCGACAGCTGGGTTAACCTTGCAGATTTCAGGGCTTCGCTCCGTGCCGTCGGCACAACGTCTTCACTTTTTTTTTTGTGACCGGGGCATCGGCGCGTCTCTTAGTGGGCCTCGGGGTCCCAACTGCCGCCTCCACCCTCCACCCAGATGGCGCCTTTATGTAACCAGAACAAAATTATCTTCAGACCATCTCCTCGGCGCGACCTTCGTGCCTCCGTTCCCATCCCTCTCGGTGACTTTGCCGAACCCCGTCCAAGAAGCAGACAGGGCCACGGAGCCCCGATGTCATCACTGACTGGGTATCTTTGGGGTGGCAGTGTAGCATAGCGGTAAGAAGCAGGACTCGTAACCAAAAGGTTGCCGGTTCGATTCCCCACTGGAGCACTGCTGCTGTAAGGTATTTAACCCACAATTGCCTCTGTAAATACCCCGCCGTATAAATGGGTAACAAAGTGTAACCTACGTATGGCCCTCTGGAATAAGAGCATCTGCTAAATGCCAGCTATTATATAAATGCCAGTCATCTTTAGCATTAAATCTAAACAACCCCTTTCAAGCCATACAGTGCACCCACCAAAATGTAGGACGCACCTCAGTTTTTATGTCTCATTTTCTCAGGTATTTCTTTTTATTCCATACGTTGCTTCTGGGGAGCAGAATCTTTCCTTGAATGCCAGGTCGATTCGTGTCTCTTGACCTGATCCTTGGTAACATCACTGAATTCATTCATGTAATCCGATGAATAATTTAACTCATTTGTTCAATGCAGTGAGCTGAACTCTTGCCCTCAAGATGCAGGAGGCAATGCATCAACGGAACCTACTTAAAGACATCCAAGCAGGCCTTGCAGCAACACTTTTCTAGACTGTTACAACAGGCACTGTTAATGGTACTGAGCAATAAAAAAACCACACAGCATGTACACAGTGAACACACTGCAGGAGAAAGGAGGTTAGACTCCAAGACCAGACTCTGAAGAGAGGTCAAGTACATTTACATTTATTCATTTCGCACACGCTTTTGCCCAAAGCCGCTTACAAGTGAAGTACAGTACAACACAAGCGAAAAACCATAAGGAGTCAACAATATTAGAAGCACTGCATGACCAGGTTTCAATGGTTTGCCAGACAAGGTACAAGCTAGTTGACAGTACCACATACAGCCCCTTTATCTTTACTGTGTAGGTGAAAGAGAGAGTTCACCAAATAAAACCCACTTGTTTAGGAATAACTATGGTTCCTGGACCAGCTGAAATGAATCCCCAAACATCCCAGCCAGGTTTTTCCCCCACAATGTGTGGGGGTGGAATAGTGTTTGGTAAGCTCTCCCTGGATCAGATATGTCACATAATGTTTGGGGTCAGGACAGCCAGCTAGGTAAGCTGATCCCTGATCAGTTTTTTTCCACATTACATTTTGAGGTCAGCATTGTGTTGGGTAATTTGATCCAGCAAAACTGCTTTCAGCACAGACGCAAGGCACACTGACACTACAGCTATGCACAACATGCGTGTTTGAGCACCACCCGTAAGAATCCCCCCAAAAAAGGGGATTGATTTTAACTCACCCATACGACAACACCAGCAACAAACAGTTGGAAATCATGGCTTGTGAAGTGGGCAAATGCATTTCGTCAGCCATTGTCAGACAGGGTACAAGAGTCACCGGGGGGGCAGATCTTTCCCAGTTGGGACACGCTGTCTGTGGGCCCCCGTGTCAGAGCGTGTGACATGTGACTGAGGAACGCCTCGACGGGGGGGATCGATAGAATATTTAAATGAATTTGCCGAACTGACAGGAAGTCAATGAATCAGAACACGGGCGTGAGAAGGCTCTCAATGCGCGACTGCTCTTACCAGCTCTGCAGACGCAACACGGAGAAGCGGAAATCCCCTGAAACAGCCAGACGGCCTCAGTGATTGCCCTGAATTATTGAAACTTGGCAAGTCAATCAAGACAACAGACAAGCGCGGCAGTGCTTTACATCTTAAGACAGGACACGAGTCCTCTGTTGTGTGTGGGATCGTGGTACCTTTATGACACAACAGTAGCTGTGTAATAACCAGAATCCAGAATCAATTAGCTGTGAATGTTTGATTAGATGCAGAAAGCAAAACTGAGAAAGGCTGATATCCCTTGATTCTTACCTAACTTGGGCAAGGAGTACTTCACTTTGAAATAGTCTTCATAAAACTGCAGGAGTCTCTTTGTGATCTGCAAAGCGTAGTCACCGGACCCCCTCTGGATGGCGTTGGGTCGGGCGTACAGCCGAATCTTCAAAGACAGAGGCAGGGAAACAACACAACAAAAGAATGTTAGGTAGCAATCAAAGTGTAATGGTTCAATCGTACTTCGCATAATCATTAATGGTTCTCTAAGCATTTTTTTCTTTCAGATTCATTTTTACATCGGAATTTTCACTGAACTTTGTTGAGGGATTGTAACATTTGCATTGTTGCTGTATCTCACATCTCTACAGTGCAGCGCAAGGTTTTCCCCAGAGCAAAAAAACAAATGAAGCATCAGTTGGTTGAAATGTTTACCGCCTGTGTGAAAAATGACCATTCTGACTGAAGAAAGGCTGACACATTACTTCTCAGTGTAGAGATCAATCTTAAACCCTACCTGCCAGCGGCTTTACTGGCCTGCATGGGGTACGAGAGCCCCACCATGGTGGACCATTTCACTGACTAATGTGGCACAGTTTTCTGCACTCAGCTATGGATACAAGACCACAGCATGTGGGACAGTGCACTCACGACCTAAGGGCTTAAGGTTCAAATGCTTGAGTGAAAACTGCTGTCCACATGCTTGCACTGAAGCACTTTTCATCACTTAAAATGCTTCGGGGAAAATATAGATGTAGCTGTAAATCAGGGCTTTATAGAATATAATACTGTGAGATGCCCCGGATGAAGACATCTGCAATGCGGATAAATAATTTAATTCCAATCGGGCATAATTTTATAATAACCAGTAATTGAATTGGCTCAATTTTTAAATGCTGCAGGGAGGGAGACGGAATCACTGCCATATATAGATGCAATCCGAAGTCTGAGTTAATGAATTTGAAAGGGGATATTTTGAGTCCCCAGGGTTTCTTAACAAAGCTTGACAAGGGCAGCACACAGAGTTAATGCAGGCTGAATGAAGTACTTTTCTGTGTATGATAAAGTGCATTAATGGCAGTACAGGAATATCCAAAAGATGGGCAACCCTTGCAAAAAGCACAGCAGGGGAGCATGTAAACCTTCATCCCTGGCTTTCACTCAATCACTGCACGGTGCTGATGAAAGATTATTTCACTGGAAGTGATTGGTTAATGCCTCTGATCATATGGCACAGAATTAAAACGGACTCATCAGAATCAATGCTTAAGGGGCTTGATGTATTGGCTTTATGTGTAAACAGTACCCCAGAATGCGATAAGACAAATTAATGAGTGGAATGATCTCAGTACGATGTATTTTAATTTTCAGCACAGTGCAAGCAATTCAGCAAAGCCAAGCGTGACAGCAGCGTGGTCCACTTTCCTGCGGTGAGGATCTTTTGAGTTTGTCCCATTCCTGCAAAGAGGCGCTTTTCTGAGTCTGCCGCGCTCCACATTTTTTATTTTCGCTTTCTTCACCTGGCGAGTTAAGATGAGTGTTTGTCTTTTATGTGGCATTGCTCTCCAGACAGGATTCGTTCCAGCTGCAGCCGTGAGATTACAATGAGGGCTGTTTGAAAGAGGACCGTGTCCTGATGACTCTACTGTCTGGGTAAACCGAAGGGTGTTTCAGTGGCTGTATTCCGTTCGGCTGGGAAAGGCAGCTGTAGTGTGTGCCATTTTTAACAGTTTTATAAAAGTGTATCTCAACCCCCTATGAAAACCACCTACCATGAAGACTTTTAAGCTTAGGCTCCCTGCCGAAGAGGACATCTTATCTGATAGAGGGTTTGAACCTTTGGTCTACCAGCAGTGCAATATAGGCCAAAGTTTCCATTGTAGGTGATGATTTAATACAACTCAATTTGATGTGCTTTGATTTAATACAATTTGATAAGCCACAAAAGTAAGCCACGTAACAATAAAGTCAATGTGTAAGTACTTGACATCCTAGATTATAATCAACAAATTCTTGGTGAGCAATACTGAAACAAGTCTAATCGAAATGTTCATTCAAGCTGAGTCAAAGCAAATTAATTTTGCTCCCAAAATGTAAATGAGCACAAAAAATCCTATACTGCATTTGCATTAGTTCAATTAGTTTTGGTCGCTTTTAGCCTGCATCCAAGTTTGCATCTGCACACTGGTTTAGATGACCCATATGGTTATAAGAATGGATTAATCCATCACAGTGGTGAAACACTGCAATCCTTGCTGAGGCAAATAGCCATGCTGGAGCATCTGTATGATTGTGACTATGGAATATCCGAGTGCGTTTTACTATGACTGGCAGGTGATTGGGCAGTGTTAGCAGCAACATGAGGATGGAGGCAAGGTGTTTCCGTGACGGCGGGATAATGAGGTGAACAGAGTCCTGATCATGCAGAGTTTTTTTTCCTGCTGAAGCTATGCTTCCTGGAACATCTAAATTGCTATCTGGCTACGTTGGGGGAAATCTGCTGGCGTCAGGTAAATGTTTAAGTAACCGTATCACCCCCATTTACATAGCTGAACACTGCTGAGAGTCCAGGGCTGTTTGCTGAAAGTAAATGACTTTCGGTAAATGTGTGGGAGTGAGCAGCGGGCACTTCAGAAAAACTCAGGAAGACTGTTTAAAGAAAGTGCAAGGAAACCGCTCCTGAAGCCCGGCCTGCTGCGGTGGAGCTCGGCTCTCACACAGACAGGGGTCAGATTCCCTGCTGGGGCTGCTATGCTGGACTGTGTTACAGTTCCTCAGACCCCATCCTCGCTTTCAGTGGCATGCCTCGCTGAACTCTCCCAGCTTTGCCGGTTTCCCCACGGCTTTGCTGAACAAAATATGTGTTACTTTTTAGAACTTCCTAAACATTCCGGAGTTTGTCAGTTGATGACCTGAACTGAAAAGGTGGCATAAGAAAAAAAATACAATATGCCTTTTAGTGACGGCACACTGTGGTTGGAATGAATCTGGGTCTTAGAGGCCAGTTCAGTCCTTGTGCTTTGTGATTTGTCCTGAAGATTACGGAACAAATTTAAGCAAGCTTCACTTTTATTTTGACATTAGTTCATCCTTGCACCAGTGAACATTGAATATGCATCACCTGTTTGTATTCATTATCCAAAGTTTAGGACAAACTGCAAAGCAGCAAGATGGTAGCCCCACCTAACTATGGAAGAAGGAGTCAAGCAAACAACACGTTTGCCATCAATCAAAAAGGGAATGTTAAAAATAATATAATAAAGATAAAAGAAGAGCTGGCCAGTTCAAAGAAACATGTTTGCCCAGGATCTGTCATGCACGACAGCTGACTCTGCCTTTTATGAAACCCATCCTTAATTTATCAAAATGGATCAAAACTCTTTTCAGATGAACTACTGAAAGAACTGCGTAACGCATGTTTCAAAAATCAAAGCGAGGGCTTTCCGATCGGTTCGTTGAGCGTGTTAAAATAGAAGCCAACAAATACCATCAGAGACAGAGTAGACAGAGCTCTCCTAACAGATACTCTCCCAGCTCGCTGGGTGTCTGTCCACGTTATGCTGATGGATGCCGCTTGGTAGTGTATCTCGCTGGCGTGATTGATAGGGCTTGCTGAAGTGCGAGGGATAGCTGGATGATGAGGCACAGTACAGGAATAAGTGCCCTGGACTTATCGGGTGATTAAAGGGCTGTTGGAGGGGCTATCTCCTTGTAACGATAAGATCAAGGATTCGATCCCCGCTCGTCGCATCCTGGGAGAGGATGTGAGTGATGCCCTTGGACAAGTGCAGCAGAATAGAATCTGTCACCTTGGTATTTGACCTCAGATTGTTATGGCGTGATGGACAGACGCAGAATGAGGAGTCTGAGGTCAACACTATCAGAACAGAGACACTTCAAGACCTTTTTGGGTGCTGAATGACAATGACATAGTTAATAATACTGACATAAATCGAAAGTACAGAACTATTACATAATTATTGCAAATTAACATGAGTAAGTACATCCATGTCCGGCCGCTCCACGTGTTTTTAATTACAAGCCTTTTTACAGGCAATAATTGAATTGTTTAGGACGTAAAAGAGGATAAAGAATTGCTGTAGAAAAAACTCTAGCATTTGCCTACTAGCAGGCCAATCAATACATTTCTTGAAGAAACAATGAATCTGCTTACCACCACGCCGCTGTCAGTGAAGGTTTCCTTGTAGGTGAAATTACACACGGCCCAAGCCAGATAATAGGTAGACATTCGAGGAGTGCGAGAAAAATGGTTGGTCACCCATCCGTCTTCATCCGGGACGGACAATTCCACCGGCATGTTGGAGAGAGACAAATATGTGCTTTCGTGCTTCAGGCTGATTTTGAAAGTGGCTTTATAGATGGGCTCGTCAAAGCACGGAAAAGCCTTTCGGGCATGAGTGGGAGAGAACTGTGTTACCGCCAGAAACCTACAAGTAATGAGAGAGAGAGAGAGAGTGGGAGATTAGACAATAGGAAAAACTAAGTTGCAGCTGCAGAACAAAACCATTAAAGCAGACCATGCATTCTTTTTCAAAATGAAGCCATTTCACTCGCGCACTAGCAGTTCAAGGAACAGGGCCCTCACACCACCTGCTATAAATACAATAATTGGCTGATGCATGCTATTTGACCAACTTGAGTCACGTGCCTTGAATAATTGTGCACTACTTTTTTAAAAATGAATTCAAGTCCACTTCGGGAAATAGTCATGGTCACAGGAAACAATGAAAAAACACCAGTCTTCTCGTACACTTTAATGCTAGCAATGATACAAGTGTGAGCATGTCAGTTTTTTGAGATTTCTATTCTCTCATTACCCAATGACTGTTAGTTGACTGAATCATGATACTCTTTTTTACATAATGTAATGCAAAGTCAACACTAGATTAAGAGTTTCATCTTGACCCTTAGTTCATCATCAAGGAGACGAACACCATTTTCATCTACTTGACACCAGAGCTTAAGCCGGTTTATATCTCCCCCAGAACACATGCTTTGAGGATGTTCCAAAAAATCTCCAAGGGTATTAATAGAATTTAAAACACTGTCAGGGAAAAAAAAAATCAAGACTCTGTATCTGTAACTTGTCCAAGTACAGCAACCTCCCTCATCTAATTAGCATTCTCAAAAACTCTGCAATCACTGCATTTATTATTGCAGAATCATGATTTTGGCTACAAAAGATCTGGGACTTTGAATACAGCGAGTAGGAGGGAGGTGTGGAAGAGTGGAGGAAAACAGGGCAGTACTTCCTGTGGGAGTCTTTTAGAAAAATCGCAGGTATATCGCTGGCAGTTTATTTCCAGGCAGTCAGATTAATATGTATCAAGGCAACCTCAACTCTCTGAGAGGGGTGCAGCTCCAGCCTCTCGTGGGGCCTGAACTTACTCTCTGGCCCACTGATTCAGTGCCTCTCCAATAAGAATCTCTCTCTCCCCACTCCCACTTAATGATGCTTGCTCATAATCACAGCGGTAATTTATTCCTTATGATTAAAGCAGTTCTTTCAGCTGTCTGTTTGTGCAACACTCCTGAGGTGTTTTGATGATTTCTGAGCTCGATTAGAATAACCTGAAGGTCCTCACATAACCCCCTTTGTTTACTGGTGCTTTCGGCGCAGTGCCGGGATTGCAGATTTGTGTGTCAGCTGGAGTGCCTCCTACTTAGAAATGCACTGTAGAGGAACTGCATGAAGGCTGAAGATGAACTTCCAGAGCAGTGAATATGATCTCGCAGAATTTGATACTTCCTGGGTGTCTTTATAAAAGTTATGTACTGTGGACAGTAGTGCCTCAGACGCACCATACTAGATTAACACCATTCCGTGCATGATATTGGGCAGATATGTGGAAAGCGATGGCTCTAGGCAAACAAACAGCAACGTACCACTTAGTCCACAGTCCAAACCCCTTCACCCAAAACGCAATTTGTCAGTTATTTTAAAAATTGGCTTTAAGTGAGCGTTATTTTGTAATTTTTTAAACGCAATTCCATGAATTCTAGTGACTGGAAAAATGTTGTGTGCTATATGGAGAAAGGAAATAAAAACTTTTCACTTTCATTACTCAGTACTGAGGAAAAAACCCAACTCTGCAGGTACTGTGCAAGATAAACGATGTGTACTTTTTTTTTTCAGATAAAACCCAAATATGTATGTGAGTGTGTACGTTGCAGAGGAGATTTTGCGGAGCATTTTGAATCTCTGAGCTAAGGAAATGCGCCGAAGCGTCAGCAGGTCAAAGGAGCAGCAGCTGGCACCAGTAAAAAGACACAGAGGGCTTGGATATCGCAGGGGAGTGAACGTTACAGATCGATGGAGGTTTTAAGAAATTCTGAAACTAAAAAATTGATCCCATGTGGCGAGCGGATACAGTACGTTCAGCTTAAAGCACAGCCACCAGCAAAGGCGCCTTGGAAGGGCTCCAACTTCATATTACCCGCCAAACACTGGCACTGCGCCAAACAGACAGTGTTCTCAGGAAAAAAAAGAATGCCTCACAAAAATACGATGCTAGGGACACGAAGACCAGGGACCAGTGGAGGCGGGATAATTGGCTGAGTCTTAAACAAATGTATGTCTAATATATTTCACAGCTGTGGTAAAAATCAATGTCATTAGCACTGTTTTCATATCGCTGAAGAAATGATTAATTTGCTGCTAAAGGTAAAAAGCCAAGTGGCTGTTGTTGACTCAAATGCCGACTGTTTTACTGGAAGGGTACATAACCCTGCAGTGCTAATGCACCACAACCGGATCTGACTCAGGGTTAAATGCATGCAGACATACAGCGATGCACTTTTAAAGTATCTCAAAACTGATGAAAACCACAAGATGTACAAGACCATCTCAGAAAATCTTCTACAGGGTATGTAACAACAGAAATCCTCCAGAATTCAGTTATAGCTAACACACATGAGCTGGAAGGTTGTTGGTTTTGGACCAGCTAAATCCGCTATGCAGAGGAGCTTGTGATTTGATCCGTCTAAACATTAGATTTCTTACAGTGGTGGCACTGGGAGTTAGAGATGAAGCCATACACGAAGTTGCATGACAAACCCCAACAAGCAATGTGAAGTAGTGAATAAGGGATGTCCATAACTGGAAAGTTGCATGTTTATGCTTGTGCCCTAGAGGACACTACCCATCTTGAATTTGCTCAGTATATTTTCAGCTGTATAAAAGGTTAATGTGATAAACATAAGCAAAGAAATAATGGCGGTGGTGTCATCCTGTGCTAAAACAATAGCTTGTCTAAGCGGTATCAAGTATACATTCACAGTGCATTAAAGCAGCACCGTATCCTTAACTTGGCAAACATCCCATTCTTGTAAAACATTCTGGATGTGAATACATTTACATTTTACATTCTGTTGTCTTGCAGACACTCCAACCCAGAGAAAGTAGGAGTGCAATATACAAGCGTACAGTATGTATAACCAGTAACATAAAATAAGCATGAAATTGCCAGCTATTGCTATGATGTACCCGTTTATCTAATGATGCGAGGTCAGGCAACCGCACACAGCACAACAGATGGGTGTCAGATACATCTCGCTGGGTGGGGTCACAATTACAAACCATTTGGCAGAATTGACAGGCTGACTGTTTTACAGAGTGACTGAAATAATGTTCAGCGCTCACTTGACTTCTGTCTATGACCTTCTCGCAACTAAAACTCCATTCTTCCTGCTGTTTTCCATTAATTTTAAGTTTAAATGTTTAAACAGGAAACTTTGCTGCTGGAGAAAGTGCAATGTGATTGTACATATGCACTGCAAGTACCAATCTGGGCTGTGGTTTGTTCAAAGCGTAGAGACAGGGATATTACTTTGTAACAGCTAAAGACCAGTTCCTTTATGCTGTAGTGTATTTGTGCTGACAGACGTTTAATTTCACTCTCAGATGAATTGCCGTGTGCACAGTAATCAAACTTATTGGAGCGACGTTAAGCCAAGCATGCGTTATACCCATGAACAAATATAAATTACATTCGGAGGAACTTTGATGCGGCTCAGAGTATTATGAAGTAATCTCATTATTCCACGAAGAAAATGAACAAAAAACAAAACCTGGCAAAATATTACTAACGATGCTTTATGTATTACTAAATTCTTTATGTATTTTGCTTGATGTTTGGTCGTCTTCTTTAATATAAAGCCAGTCCTCTAGTTCAGCCAAAAGAAACTAGTTTTGCTGGACCGCCGCTGCACGCATAAACAGTAGGATTATGCATGCGCATTCTGTCCCAAAACCGGAGTATCACTGGCTGCCTCTATCATTGGATGTCTCCCTACAGGTTACTTGTCTTAGGTAGTAAGCATCTGCGCAGTTAGCAATAAGAGATTCCTAATTCAGCGTGGTTTGAATTTCCACCAGAGAACACGTTTGGCCCGACTGAATAAGAATAAACTGCTTGTTTTCCTGGACATAAACTTAAGTTTGCAAGAGCTTTTAAGTCCGGGAACGGTGATTGCCCAGCCTGCTGGGAGCACTGGAGAACTGGTGTTTGCCTGCCTTTCAACATGGCTACTTGGTGGAAAGTGGCCATGCCTGAGGTATTACGACTAAAGGGTAAAGCGCTCAGGGAGTAAGCTCTACATGCGGTGGCCATTTGTGTTAGCTTTATGAAAATGCACTCGGCTAGCTAACCTAGCTACCTTGTCTCTATGTAACGCCTCACATTGAGTATGGTTTCACGTTAGCTTCTCACTCTCAGTGCACACGGGTGCCGTGGGTACTCGAATGTCGCGATTGCCGGTAAAAGCATTAAACTGCATTACGTAATAGACTCCTTATTGTATCATTAGGCACTATCTTACATACGTTTTACTTACATGTCTTACGTAAATTACAGTCTAAGCGAACTACACAAAATATGTCTATTAATATTCTTATTCCATCACTATTCATGTTGATACCTAATCACGGCATTATTGGCTGTTGCGCCTGTCGTCGAAAGTTTAGTTTATGCTCAGAAACGTATCGATTTTATAAAACACGAGCGACCAGAAGTACAGAACAGCCTGTTAATAACAGTGAACAAATACATTATATTAGATACACTAGACTATGTCAAATTTTCAGCATAAAATTTTTCAATAGGCTCTAATAATGTCCACCTGCTTCGTACGTCCAATTAAAACTTTGCCTTATGACTGGTTTTCTAACAAACATTAAACATTCAAGGGAATGCTTCACTTTTGCCCCTGGTAATATGTTATAATGTATTAGTGAAACAACAGTTGCACTTTCAGAACTTTGAAATGCAAACCCGTTTGGTCACCCGTGTAACTAAATATTACCACAGGAACTAAAAACCAAAACCTTAAAACTATACAGTTCGCTCGTCTGTATTGCAGCAACAAAACATACTAAATTGTTTGTACTCTTAACTCGGTTTAGAAAATAAACTCATTTAGAAAGCATAACAGGTCCTTACTTTAGACATTACTTACTTAAAATGGTTGTGTTAGGTTGAAAGGGTAAATTATGTGTACGCCTCTGTACAAGGTGTCGACATGTCCGTTAAAATTTGAACTGAAATTTCAATCAGACAGCACGTGCGTTCAGGAAACAGTACGGAAGAGAACTGGCAGCTTCAAGCAAAAGTTTTCATCTTTCTGACCAAAGTAGATTCTTCAGAACCAGTATTATGTCATTTTGAAGCGAATACGTATTACCACTGCAATAAAGACTAAGCTAAAACACATGATGCTAGCTGTAAAAATAAATGCCAAAGCAACATGACTTGAAATAACACTGAAACGGACACAGTAAACATAGTTTACCTTTTTTCTCCATGCAAAACATAAGAACTGCGAAAAAATCCGAGCAGTTCGTTTTCGATTTGGGCTTCGAATGTAATATTAACTTTGTAGGTTCTTTGCGGCTTTAATTCCCTGTGCAAAGCGATAACATAAACTTGGTTTGATGGATAGTGAAACTGGCGGTGAATTCTTATGACACCGGGCTTTTTATTATCCGAGTACACCACTGCCTTTTCTAACTCCAGCCTGTCTGCGTGCAGCACTATAAACTTTGTGGAGTTCACACACTCAAATTCGATGTTAACTTCTCCAGAAAAGGTGAAGTTATCCATATAGACCGAGAGCTTTAAGTCGTAGTGTCGTGGTCTCAAAGACGTCGGTAACCTCAGATGACGCCAAGGCTGGACCTCTTCATCTTTGTGATTGGGGTGAGTATCCCGAGACTGGTTGAATTTGGGGTTGGAACCGTTGGCTGCGCGTGAGCTGCTCTCCCCCGCGCACTCCTCGAACCTGACGCTGAGTAAGACAGCGATCACGGTCACGATGATAAGTGTTAGAATAGAGACGGCAAAGCCCAGAACCAGTCTTTTGTGGACGGTGATGTGCTGTTCGGTTGTCCTCGGCCGGACCACGACACTGTCGGCCCACTGATCCGAGAGCCCTCTCCCGTTCCTCATTGTGTTATCTTCTATTCCCATTGGTGTGAAAGATAAGCCTTTTCCACGCTTGTCATCCAAAGCCATACTCCGATGAATATGACGTTTAGCTGGAACACGACAGGGGAAAGCAAACTGGTTTACCGGAGTCTCAGCTCCGGTAGCACGTATTGACCACAGTCATCGGTCCATCCCTACAGTACATTAATTTAAGCAGAAGCTACAACGACACAGCAAAAGTATTTAACGAACTTCCTTGACAGGACGTGCGCTTCTCAGACTCAACCCGAACATGTGTTGAGTTTACTCAGTACCATATTGCCTCTCTCCCTTGTTCTCTACGGTCTCCGAACAGGGAAAGTACTGCATAGAACACGATCCATTCCCGGGTCTGATACTGAAACGGTTACTGCTACTGCTGCTGCTGCTGCTGCTGTTGAAAGTCTCCGATCTGTGAGCTCTGCACGCATATTGAGGCGACCTCGCTCTGACAACAGCTGCGTAACCAGACCGCGGTCTGTAAATCCCAACCTACTCCTGAGGCTTGCAGATGATTTTTTAGCCAGGAGAATACGAGCGAAGTGTGACTCATCAAAGAAACATTGCCGAGCACCTTCGTCTCCCCGTGCCTTTGCGTCCCCGAGAGCGTTGAAAACGAAATCAGAAATTACTTCTTTTGCAGCGATGCGGTCGAACGGTACTGAAAACGACGTCCTCGCGTGCACAGTGGTGTCTCCCCCCTCTGTGACGAAGTAAAGCGGCGAACCCTGCAGAAGAGTTTCGCAGTCAGTTTCTCATTATCCGGACAGCTGGACCACTGAACACACAAAACGAACGTGTCGATTGAAAGCGGCGAGGGTGCGGCTCCAGGATTACGCTTCACTGGTGCACTTTATCTGGAATATTGATAGGCTCTGTGCGCCAACAGCCAATGATCTCGTTGATTGATTCAACCACACCCACCTCACACCCCTTTTTAAAAATACACTATGCACATCACAAACAAATATATTGTGCCTAATTCATATGAGATTTGTTTTTGTCTGTGTATTTTTCGTATTCATTAATTCAAAGAGAACTGGTTATAAACATAGCTACAGAAGAGAACCGTGAACTAAAATAAAGATAACAGAAAAAACAATTGCACAAAGCAAAAGAACTAGAAAGTAAAGGTGGGTTTGATAAATATTCAAATCTAGTTAGTATTTGAAGGAGAGTTAACTGTTTGCAGCACAGTATGTATTTGATTGATGGCATTAGTAGATTGCTGTTATATAATTCTTTGTATGGTATAATAGCAGTTTTGGGTTTTATTTTAGCATCAAACTGTATCTCTTGAGAGTAAGTGCATCATTGTAAGTGATCCCGCGACAGAAGTGACCTCCGGATGTGATTTTAACCGTGTATCTAAGTGTCTGCTTTTTCTGGTGCCAGTCTTAACTATGCCACCCTGTGGACATCTTGCGAACTTCGTGTTGTTCCGCATGATGGAGAAATTGAAAACCCTTGCCACCTGGATCAAACGCACACTTTTTCGAAACAAATTGCTCACGTACATCAATCCATCAACCAAGAAACGGATAGAAATATACAACTAAAAGCATTGTACACAATGATTCATATGCCATTCGAGCTAAAATGTAGCGAACAAGAAAGTGGTCCGTACCTGCGAGAAAGAAAACCCCCTGTATTTGTGTAGAGAAGAAGGGAAGCATATTTATTGTACTATTGACATCAGTTTAGAGCGCACATATTATCTGCGGTGCGCAATAAAGGAATAATATGGAAGGTTTAGAACATCAACAGTATCACAATACGAGGTATTCCATTTCACTCTGGGGAGTTAGCAAGGAACCAAAGTATACCCTATACCCGTTAAAGGCAATATGTCATCGTTGGCATTTTTAATTAGGGAGATGTATTGGGTCAGTATCAGTGCCATCCCTCCCTGTTTGCCAAAGGAGTTCTTATACAATACGCCTGACCATTAACGATTGACATGGCTGTTCTCAAACATTACCAATGGAAATGAGCCCACATTTAAATATAACGACCCATAAAATGCCACTATGCATTTTTACGTTGCAAAGAAGGCAAATCACTTACATCCAAATGAGCAAGTTAAGGCCCTGGTTATTGAATTTCGTGGCAAGTTACGTGTGTGTGTATCTCTATGAAAAGCGGTTGCCTCCAATAACATCTGAACTCTAATAAAATTAAGAATTTGGGTCAATCGTTAAAATGCAAGTTTGTATCTAATCATCCCTTACCATTGATCTCCTTTGGCAGTAATAATGGTTGACTAGACATTGTGGAAATAATGTCATTTTCATTTTCTATCAGAAAAGGTCAATACAATTACATTCAAATTTATTTTTTCCCAATTTATTTACCAGAAAGCCACGAGGCATTATCGGTCCATGCCTGACAATCATACTCTTGATCATAGTTAAGCCAGTGACCCTCTGCCAAGTAGCTGAGTCTTTAAGTATAGTAATGATTTCAATAATGCTGAACTATTAATGTAAGCCCGCTAATTACCATGACCTCAAGGGAAATGAGAGATTATTCGGGCATTAACTCTGTAACTTTCGATCAATACCTTTAATTGATTCGCAGCTCCATACCTTAGATAAATATTATTAGATTATGATGGGGGAATAACTAAACGTAGAAAGACTATATTGGAATCAGAAGACATGGATTATAATAACATGTTGGTGTGTGTCAAAGAGAAGCATGATATGAGCATGAAATATTGCCATCCACTCATCGAACAGGTAATACAGGATTTTACATTTATGATATGATCTTCAGCCATGTGCTGCACCAGAGATTTAAAAATCTTTCCTCCATGGGAATCAGCATTGCCCCTAGTTATTTAGACGCCAGCTGTTAGCTCAGCAGACTAACGATGAGCAGCATTTTCCAGCGCAGCTGATGGAATCTGAAGTCCCTGTATCGAGTGTGTTAAAACCTAATCTCTCATCTGCG
Source organism: Megalops atlanticus (assembly GCA_019176425.1). NCBI lineage: Eukaryota > Metazoa > Chordata > Actinopteri > Elopiformes > Megalopidae > Megalops > Megalops atlanticus. The sequence goes on from CM032899.1 coordinate 18,615,048, forward strand.
CCTCTGGGAAAGCGTTACATAGCGTTTTTCACTGTTGAATTATTCCTATGGATAATATTTTATTTCTAAATGTCAAAGCAGATCATATTTTTTGCGACTCAGTTTGAAGACGCAGCATAGTAGACAAATCATCAAAAAAGCACGTCATCATTCTATTGATTCCTTCAGATATTAAATTATTGATAATATCAATCTTAACAAGAAAGTTGAAGTCCACGTTTACATAGAGTAGGGTTTTTTCAGACACCGTAATTAAACCTCATGCCATCGTAATGAATAACATTTTGTTTCCATATCCTCTCCGAAGAGAGTAAACTGTGTGTGGACTGCAGATGACCACTGGCTGCCCACTGCCCTAATAACCATTGACTGTGATTAAAATCGGCATAAGTGTTTGATATGATGTCCTTATCGCAATGTTACTGTGTAACTTTGAAATATCGTCGTGATTACTGGCGCGTAACCTTTTCTTGACAGTCGTTGCCTCCCTCTGGTCGAGTTCTGCACCTGCCTGCTCATTTGCAGGACAGAACGCTGCTCCGGACTGCGCTGCGCCGAAGCTTCACGTCAACACAAATATCGCTCGATCAGTCGGCGTAACAGCCGGTCTCCGTAGTCTGATTTCATAGAAATTATCCCTAATGAGGAGAGATGGATTTTCCCCCACCCATTCAAAAATCAACAGCAATGCGCATTGAAGTAAACACAGGCGCTATTTTGAAAGGAAAGAAATCTGATCGATGTGTAATTTACTTACACAACACATGGTCACACAGAAGAGGCTCGATCATTTTGGTAGTTAATCTGCTGATATAAAAGTTTGTTCCCTCTTGGATATACATCTTATATTTTGGTTTGTAATTTGTGTATTGTTTTTCTCTTTCTTCCGTGAGTCTATTACGTTACAAGAATATCTAAAAAGAAATAACGCATGCTGACCATTGCCTTCTTTGTCACGCGCGCATCCGCAAAACGTCAGCCCCTCTGACAAAAGTTGCTGTACGCGTGTCCCAGATGAGGCACGGTAACTTAACACAAGAGGTTCTGGGCGTATGTATTTAAGCATAACTTAAAGATGTTTTTCTTTAAAAACATCTTTAAAGGAGCCATGTCATTGGATTTAAATAGTTCCAGATTAGACTTGCGTAGGACCAGTGCAGTCTGATCTTTGTGTTGTCTGGACAGGCAGGGGATGCTGCTATCGCACACATCTGCAAACCAGAATTGATCTAATTAGCAGCCCCATCTGAGAGCATTTGAGGTGGTGGTTATGCTCTGATCAAGTGATTAGTGGATTGAAGTCCCACATTCAAGTGTGAGTCTGAGACTACAGTGACTGAACAATGTGTGTCTGTGAGGCCTTCCACATTCAGCATTTATATGCTAGCCTGTCACCTTCTGATGTGTCAATTTGTTGTGAAAAAAGGTGTGAGAAAATTGTCTGGTAGCACATTGGCCAGTTCTGGATCTGTTGGACGTCGGTTAGGTATATTTCAATATGGAATCTACTATAGACATAACTTCCATGCTGAACTCCATTTCCCAGCATGAAAATATTATACTCAGAATCATGTACTGTATGAGCTGTTATTCTCACCCATCTTACTCAAGGCAGATGTATTATCCTGTTGACCAATGGGACCTCCAAAACCTGAATAACAGAGGAATCAAGGCTACTGTGCTCCTTGTGTCCAGGACAGTATGAAACTTTTTCGTTATACCCAATCACTGCCAGGGCTAAATATTGGAGAATCGTTGTTGAGGTAAACAGTGTGCAATTACAAATTGCCTTGTACCGCTTTTGTCATTAAGATAGATCCATTATCCTGGGGAATAGAGCAAGTAATAATCCACAAAATATTGGCAAAAAAGTCTAGCAATACCTTGTGTTTTTCTCAGACACGAAATTTCTTTTTTGAAGTTTCATTTGAACATCTGCGCACCAGCTGGGGAGATGAGTGGGGAAAGTGGAGTCATGGAATTGTGCTCCTCTAGCAGATAAACCACATGGACTGCTAGGTCTGATTGGACAGGATCTCAGGCTCTAGGTCCTCACCTACCACGAGGATGGAAGACTGCAGTCAGGCTCGGTGCCAGGAGAGAATACAGAGGGGTGCGGTGTTAATCCACAGGGGTGCACAAAATGTCATAGAAACTGTGTAGACATCGGGATATAAGGAGACAACTGGGGGTGCACTGAGGTCCATCTGGGGGTACAATGCACCCTTAACGACCTCCATAGCACCGGCCTGACTGCGGTATTTCCTGCCCTTTGATTCAGAATTAGTTTGGAAATCCACCTCTTTGGGAGAAGACTGGCAGGTGAACGCCAGAGATTCACTTGGGTTTCATATTAGTCCCAGTATCCACATTCTGAGAACAAGTGGAAAAGCACTGGAACGTTATAGGTCTCATTTAGAAGTGCTCTTAGTTAAAAGTTCTTCTTTGTTAGTTAAAATCTGTGTTGTATCTTGAGAAATGCTTTGGAAAGAGTTGAATGAACATTAACTTCAAAGGACTTCTTATTTAGCCACAGCTGGTGATGCACAAGTTGACATTAACAGTGGATTTTGTGCTTTAAACTTCTTCAATAAGAATGAACCATTCCCAAAAGCCGGTGAAGCGTAATAAGAATATGTCACCATTCCCTGTAGATTACACAAAGCATAAAACAGGGACTTAAGTCTGTCAGAAAGTTTACCACCGCTGTGTCTAGCCTGGGGTATGTCTGACTTGGCAACTTCTGTGCTTTAGGACTTCAATAATTGATCCTAAAATAGAAAACTAAAACAACCAGTAGAGATGTCAGACACACAGAACAGCACATATGAGTTATAATATCCATGACTGGGTCCTATCTGTGGGGTTTGCCTATTACATTGCTTGAAAGGCTTCAGATCTGTTGGCGAAGGATGCCTCTGAATACTTAAATTGATTTTATGCTGGCAACCACAGGCAAGAACTAACTAGACAAGACAAAAAAATCAGCAGCTCCTTTGATGAATTAGTGTATTTAAAGCCCAGATAACCTGTAGGTAAAGGAGAGATAGATTAATTACCGCCTGATTAATTGGTCTTGTTATGCTTGACGAGTTACTGGAAAATTCAAGGCAACATCACAAACCTCATCATCTGGAGCATCATTTTTTCCAATCCATTTGTGCTTTTTTTCCCACACTTCCTCACAATTCAAATGAATTTTCATCCCACTGCAACGAGGTTCCTTTGATTAATGGAATTCAATTTGTTATGTCTGGAGCCGGAGTCGTTTATAATGCACAGAATTACTTTTCTTCTTTCAACGGACTTCAATTTGAAGGGATTCAATGTTTTTATAATCCTGATTTAGTAAATGATATACTCCATGCAGCCATCTGTCTGTGCTTTTTATTACCGTGGATGATTTAGGCACTGTGTCATTACTCAGGGGCAATGAACAAGAGAAAAAAAATGCAAGGAAAAAAACAATTATTTAATGTTTCTGCGATGTGAAATTTTATCTGGGGTTGTGTTGTTGCAAGCCCATAAATAATTCAGAAAACCTGAACATGGTCAGAGTTTGTCTGTCTAAATTCAACCATATTATTCTGCCCCATTGCATGTGAAATCATATTTAATATTCATGTTATATAAAGCAACGTTAAATAATTCTTCTGTTCCATTTTGGTATGGTTGTATAGTTGAACAGGGTAGCAAAAACAACAACACAGCCGAAGGGTAAGGAGAGATTTCTGTAGTTCTATATTTCTGTTCTCCAGCAATACAGATGGTGACTTGACAAGTCCATCCCTTTTCTTTAAGTCTGTAGAATCACTATCTGAACATATCAACACAGTGACTACATAAGGTTCTAGAATTCAAAGATGGAACTGGAGTCAGCTACTTGTTTTTGTTGTTTTTTATGTGTTGCTTGAGGGTTGTGGAGAGTTTGAGCTTTGTGTCTTAATTATTTAGCATTTCAGAAGACTTTAAATCAACAGTGTTTTTTCAACACTGTGTATTTGATGAAAACAATATAAAAGGCCTTCTAATGTATTGTAAAATTTGATAAATACATCACTTTAATGTTATTCAGTATATACAGTATTTTTTTTTTTAAATATTGAAAATAATTTGAATTTCGTAAGGGAAAGGGTCTACGTATTTGACGTAAACCAGTGCACACCAAGTACATTTTAAATGTGGCTGATACTTTGTTTATGTACCTACCTGAGTTTTGCAGAGTGCAGCTTTAGGCAGCCAAAACAATGAATCATAATCTCACAGGCGCCCGTTCCGTGAGGATTTGAGTTTGCGGGCCTGGATACGACATGCAAAGTTCACAGCAGCACCCCTGTTCTTCTGCCAAGGTGGTGTGATTCACTCTCTCTCACACAAAAAACAGAAGCCCGTTTGGCACCGGAGTGCCGGCCTGGCATTCTGGGGTCCTCACATGGGAGAGAGAAGAGCTGCGCCACTCTAATGCCCACCCATCAGCCAACCACAGGCTACCTCCCAGCCTCCAGCCACTTTACAAATGAAGGGTCCTCTACACAGACTGCCACATGTATTATTCATGGGAGGCCAACCAGGGCTTTCGAGTGGATGTTTGTCACACTAGTCAAGGACTGGCCCAGGCTTTGTGTTTCATCACAGGATAGATCATCCTCGGCAAATTACAACCTGTGCAAACAGCAATTTAAGAGGGATGGCAGCCGGTAATCCCGGTGATGACCGTGTGAATTTACAGCGATTCTTAATGTCGGGAGGATGAGGGATTAAGAGGGAGAGGGTTTGAATGAGCTGTGTTAGTCGCTTTGCAGGGAGGACTGCGGCTGATGCAAGCACAGAATGAGATGTGGAAGGCAGTGTGGAGCTGTGTGGTTTGTGTAATTAAACAGATTATCTGAATAACCATCCCTTCCCACCTCCCATCATAGCCTAACCTTAGCTCCACCCTCTCTAAGTGAAACATTTGTCCCCAAACCAAAATATAACCACAAGTCAACCATAACCATGGCCAGAAATCAATGCCAGCCCTTTATGCAACCACATAACTTGTAACGATGTAAAACTGCATATTAATAGTGTTAATTACGTTGTATTCGCCGACAATGTAATAATACAGGCACATGCCATCTCATCATAAAGTGTGTCTGAAAAATACAATAAGTAAATCAACAGAAAACAGACAACTCCCCAAGGTGAACAGGTTCCATATGCATTTCAAAGCACTGCCCTATGCTGTAAGTTAAGGAGTAATTCAAATCACAGTCAGGGGGATATCAGGGTATACATATCCATGAGGAGCATCAATCTCAGAGTAATGTTAAGTTGCCCATTATTCAAGTTGTCTGGACGTGTGTTGATGTGACACTCAAAGTCAAACAGGAGGATCATTTTAGTAATGGCTTGAATTCATTGTGTATATTTCTTCAGCTCAGTTAAATTCAGTTTTATTTTTAAATAGGGCACTTCACATAAATGCATCCCTGGGTGCCTAAGGCAGTTAAAGCCTATAATAAGAAACAGAAGGGAAAGGCACAATTCAATCACTTACAAACAATTACATAAAGGCTCATATACATAGAAACGTTTTCAATATGTGCCGATATTTCCTGACCAGGACGAATGAGGGGAATTGGAAGTTTCCAGTACATTGACAGGTATCTCATCAATGACCCTTTGCACTTGATGCATGAGCAACAGGCTACGCAAGTGATTGGTTGTGCTCTAGTCATTTGTACTGTTCTGCACCTGGAAGGGAGTGCAGCTTGGCATGCAACAGCAACTCCAATTTGTCTTTTCCATTACTCATTTAAAATAAATGAACTCTAAATTATGTTTACAGAATCCAAAACTCTGTCGCTCAATCAAATGAATGCTTAAATGCACTAACTCCCTCATAGAAAACGTTGTAAATATGACGGGGCTGGTACCTTCTTAATGGATCTGCTAAACACAGGTCTCTCCTGGTGCTTAGGTTTTATCTTTAAAATGGTGGGTGTGTTGTCCTGAGGCATTGCTGAATAAGTAATACTCTTAGCAGACTGTTTTCAAGAAGTTTAAAATATTCATGGCAAAGCATGTTGTCTGAGAACAGCTTTTAAACCTTGCTCTTTCTCTGCACGGTAACCTAATTTTAAACCTGAAACCACGCAGGACACTGGAGTGCACCCAGTGGAGAATCTGCAGCTGATGGAAAGGGCTTTCCTCTCATTGTTCATGCTGAGAGTCACTGTTCCCAGCTGTTATTCCTCACTAGACCCATCGCTAATGAAGGGTGGACCTTTTTCCAGGAATATTGTAATTACTCTAGGAACAAGGGTGCAACAACACATTATTGCATAGTAATTCACGTGTTATACCTATGAGTTGCTGAGATAGGTTCAGAAATATGTGTCCATTCTTCTCTCCAAAAGCATATGGTGCTGAATTTAAATCATTAAAAGTTAATATTTTTTACGTGCTAAACTATGTAAGTTGTTTGCGTTTTTATTAATGACATTTTATTTCCTCTTAATTGCCCAGAGGCAAGCATTATTATGATTGAAATTATTATTGTTGTGATCATCATTATTATTATCAACTTGAATAGATGCCACAATGCTGAGTGTCTATCAGCTCAGTCTTACTGCACCACAGCGCAGTTTATACTTCACCTTGAGTACATTTTTTTGCATCGCAATTTTTAAACTTTTCTCTCAGTATTTGTCACGATTGTCAGCAACCTCCAAAGCACAGAGATGGTGGAAAGTATAAAAACAAAGAGAAGGTTGCTTTAATTCCTAACTCAAAGGATGAAGCACATTGGATTGGACGCTGCATTCTTCATAGGCCAACCAATTGTAAGAATTCAGCACCACGGACAGCACTGGACAGAATCTGCATGCCTGAGGCAAAGTTTCTCTCTCTCTCGATCTGTACATATTGTATATACATACATACATGCATACATCTACCATCACAGGGCTCTAGGCTTCCTGATTAATTTCAACACAGTTCACTCCGAAGGAGGCAAGAGAGTGAGGAAGCACAGACAGCAGTGAAAAGGTTGTTGAAATCTGGGCTGCTCTCTGCTGTCAGAATCAATTGCAGGTGATCTGACCCAGGAAGAGGCGGGATGTGGAGCTGAGGGCTTTATTACCTGATAAGGGATTCAGAGCACAGTGTAGGCTCCCCCGCTATTGTCCCTAGCTTGCGTTTTCCTCGTGTTCGTGTTCGCTGCTCACTAAATGGTCCAGACACCCAGCAGCCTCAGAGCATCCCTTCCAGCCTGTTAGCGGAGCAGCAGAAGGCCTTGAAGCAGCGCTCCTGCAGGCTGGGTTCGAGCGCAGAGGCTGGGGATAAATAAGGTGAAGCAGCCAGGTACACCAGAGCTGGCCGTCCGCCAGCCGGGCTGCCCGGCTCACCATCCCGAAAGAGACCTGAGAATTTCAATCGCCGGAATGAGGTCACTTCAGTTTATTCATCAAAAGGCCAGTCGAGGTGCACTGTTTGTGTTCCATCGATCTGCGCTTGTTTCTGCAAATCTCGCTAAATCCAGGTGCCCAAACACCATCCTCGCTGTATCCAGGGACTTGACTGTACTGAGTCCAACACAGCTCCAATATATACAGTGCTCCAGTGCCAATCCCTATATACTGATACCTCTAGATGGTCACAAAAACATGATATCTGGGAAAAAAATGTACATCGGATCACTTTTCCTGCAACTTTTAACTGAACTTAATGATATTTTGAATCCTCAAGATGCCAGCTGTTTTGGAGAACACCAGTTGTTGCCTTCGGATTTACGGTTGTCTCCCAAAACCACTCGTCTTGCAGCTCATAAATGCAAGACACGTTTGTGACCTTTCCCCAGTAGGCTTGCCAGTGTACCACTAGCCCTCTATTTCTTAATAATGGACACCGCAGTGGAAAACGTTCGATTACTGCACAGGCGTAATAGTGGGGGTGCTGGGATGGAGGCTAACTCACACTGGCAGCAGATGCCCGTCACACTCCATTGCTCCCACACCGCTGTGAGAATGGCCGTCGCCAGCTGGGGTGATGTCTGTGGCGTCACTCCGCGTCTGAAAAACATGCCCGTGTTTTATTGATGTCATTATATCGGCGGAGCCGGGGAACAGGTGCAGGGTTTGTGCTGAGTATTTGCATGCAAATCCGCTGTGGTTTGGCCAGCGTCACACTGAAAATACCGCCTCCCCTTAGCAGCTCTGATGTCGGCCGCTCTGTTGATCCGGTTCTCGCCGAGCCCGCGGTCCCCAAAGAGCGCGCTTTCTCCAGCGTTAACGTCAGATCTGCCCAGATCCTCCGCCTCTGCCTCCCTGGAGAGCTAACCGATAAGTCCAGAGGCAAAAGTGGAGCGTATCTTTCACATAAACAAAATGCCTCCTCAAAAAAAAAAAAAAAAACTAAAAAAAGTCAGCCAGTCCACTTGAGGGTGAGAGCCACTTGTCCAGCACTCTGTGGATTGAGGGCTCTCCTGTCTGCATCTCTCACTTCACCACCCCCTCTCCCACCCCTGGCCCTCCAGCAGTTCGACCGTCAGACAGACGCCACTCCAATCTGCCATAGACTGTGCCCTGCAGGGGCTGGATCCCCTCACAATGGCACTTCAGTGAGCCAAGAGCATCACCCCTGGTATCCAAGCTCACATTGCCTCCTGCCCAGTCTTTTCCAGTCTGCTGTGCCTGGATACACCACTCACTCCCCATGAATGCTGCATACAGCCAGCCCTCTCAGGCCTTCGAGGAGACGGACCCCTTCAGGAAGAGATGGGCCTCTTCAGGGTGAGACAGGCCTCTTCAGAATGAGACAGGCCTCTTCAGGGTGAGGTGGGTGAGTGACATTTCTTCCCCACCCAGGTTATTCATTCCCAGCACTGTTTCTGCCTGATGTCTGCTCTCCACATAGGCCCAGGTTCAGTCTGATGTGCTTTTTTGCTAATGGATGCAATTTTTCATGACTGATCTATTCTGTAATTTCATTGACAGCAGAGCTCTCAACATTGTGAGACCGAAATGGTTTATCGATATTCAAAGTTAAGGACAAAGAGCATTGCACTTAGATTGAATGAGTCCTTTGTTTTCTACCGCAAAGACACTACATTATTACATATACCTGCAGGTTTAAACACTTCAACTGCCTTCTTCTCATCTTTTATTAGATGGAATGCACATGAGAACTATGCATTAAAAGAACATCATCAATAAACGTATAATTAGAAAGTAATAATGATTATTATTATTGTAATAAATATTGTGAATGTTAGTTATGTAAATGTTGGCTGTATACTATGTGAATTTTGATACAACAGTGAAAACAAGCTTCTTTTATGCAGCCACTCTGGAAGAACAATGACTTCTCCTCTTTGTCTTGTGATGTTTTGATACTGCTTTGCTTGCTGCAGAGTATAATTTTCACTTTAGAGGAACTTGACACCAAAGTGACCTTTTATGTTTGATTTTTTTCTGTCAGCCTTGGTGTTTTGAATACCATAAAACACAAAGACTGCACTAAAAAATAGAATTTTACCTTGGATGAAGTTGCCGCACAGTTGTTTTAGATGTTTACCTTGCGCAATGAATCTCAACGAAAGTCCCTTTCATTCCTAAACTGTCAATGGGATTTGACAGATGTGAGCAACACAAAAAATCCAATCATCCAAAACAAATAAATAAGCGGGCTTTTCAGACAGAGAACACAATGTGCCACAGGACCAGAGGGAAAGGGAGCTCCACTACAATTCAGCATTCACATTTTTATCCGTCTCTCTCAACACCTCCAAAATTGACCCATTTTGTTCAGCAACGCCGAGTTCCATTACCTGGAACAAAAGATCAAACTTATGTTGCGCCCACATCATGACTTCAGATGAACAGCTGATACATCCAGTACAAGACAGATTTGTTCTCATGAAAAGAAGATACCGTGCTGCACCCTTCCTGCGATACTGCAAGCGGCAAAGCACCACCATCCAGCTCTGGTGTTATCTCCTTGTCTCTCCTTGTCTTCCTAATCCTTGCGAATACCAGCACATAAATCTGCTGTGTTTTTTCTCTTGTTAGGGGAGTGCACACTGCTCACGTTGTCACTTTGATAGATTTTCATCTCTGAGTAGGTTCTGTTCTATTTACTGAATAAACAGGACTAATTCATTGTGAGTGTTTACTGCTGGCTTTTACGTTCTGATACCTCAGTGACCCCAAAAAAGAATCAGCCCACTGTGAAGCGCCGGGAGAATATCCTGTTTTTCCTCCCTTGTGCTACGTTGTAGTAAATAATTGTAAGCTTTCCAAAGATTTTAAATGAGAGCCCTGCAAGATAAAGATGTCAGTTTGGATGCCAGGACGCACTGAACGGCCCAGCTTACAATGATGAGTATCCTGAATTAAACATGAGCTGCACAGGGCTCTTCCAGGTTCTGGATCTTTCTCTGAAGTGATGTGACGTGAGATCTCACAGTCCGCTGTCTGACAGAAACCTGAACATCTCTCTTTAAAAGCAGACTTTCCGATGGCGTGATGGATCGGACCGCAGTCCCTCTGCCAACCGCTCTCACCTGAACTCACCTGGGCGTTTGATGCCCACACGCCATCAAGCTGTTCTCTGGGCATCTCCACTGGCTAATGGAGACTTGGCAGCACAGCCCAGAACTCAATCCAATCCAGCAGGGAGGGCCTGCCAGCCAAGGTGAGCCACTTCCTGTTCCTCTGCACCGAGCATACAAGGTCACAGCTAACAGGTAACATTCCTGCCACATTTCAGTCACATTCTGAGAATGTTAGGCCATTGGGATCTGTCCAAACACAAAAAAGCTGGAGGTTTCCCATTGGCTAATCTCTGAACACTGTCCAATCAAGTTAGTAGTATTCTTCTGATCAAACAAAAAGCATATATTGGTGTTTGATGCTTGAGACACTTCCGGTAATTCACTGCTATCACTTCAGACTGGCCTGACTGCTGCAGTGTGCCTCAGCTTTCTCTCACAATGTATTTTGTCATCTATCATCTAGTCTGAAGCTAATCACTACTTAAAAGTATGAAATGCATCTGAACCCATAATGAATGACTCTTTCTGTTGCTCAACATTTTTTATTACATCACTTTACATATATATATATATACCACACAATCTCAGGAAGGCTAGTTTGGCTTTAAGTTAAACACATTTGATGAATTGCACTCCTTTTTTTTTTACAACAACAAAATATGTTAATCAACTAAAAGCGAACACAGAAACAGAAACCGATGTTTATTCGCAACAATCCAGAACAGCAGTGCATCGTGGGAAACTGATGAGACAGACTCGCGTGCCTCAGAGAGACTGCTGGCACCACGGGCTCCGACAGACGCAGCTAATGATGCTGGGCTGTTAAGATCACCCATGCATCTAAATGAAATTTGGCCATCCTATCGCACTACAAATGAGAAGATGAGTGTCAGGCAGAGGAGAGCCGGTGACAGCAGGCAGGATGCTGTTTTTTTTTTTCCTCAGCTGAACTTTGGTACAGCAATATTCACCACTGTGGATCAGCAGACGAAGCCACATCACAGGGGCTAGGGATACACAACCGCTGGCACAGTACTGCTGAGCTCTGGCAGACTCACCGCGTTGATGCTACTGTCGGACATGACTATTTCACACAGGCGGCTGTTGGTGTTCTCAAAGGGTACCTGGGGTGAGACTTCAGCGTGTCATTTAAATCTTTAGGTTTTCCTTACCTCTGGTATGAAACATTAAATCATCCACCATTATAGAATTACAAAGTCAGTACATTTAGTGGTCCATGCTTTGGGTTGGCCCTTCTGCACTTCAAAATGGAAAAACAAGTAAAGACGGTATTGGCTTTGTCATTTTTTTAATGGTGGGTGCATATATGTTTGGTTTCAATACCAGAGACAGGGAAAACCCACCATTGTTCAATGTTTAGCTTGGTGCTTTCTGAAAAAATGTCTTTATATTACATTATATGGATTTACTAGATGCTCTTATCCAGAGCGACTTACAGCACAATAAAACTGTTATCTTCACTTACATATCCAGGAGGAGCTTGAAATGATTTATTGTCTCTGTGCTGTGTTTGTAATGTGAACCCAGGAATAGTGCTTTGTTGGACACCGTAGGCATCCAGTGCATTACTAAGAGGCACTTCTGTACGATGAGAGGAGGAATCCTGGCCAAAATAAGCCCCCCTACGCCGGTGCAGTGAGTAAACTGATTGATCCCAACTGTATTATCTGGTCACAGTCAGCTGACTCATAGGCCAAACTAAAAGGCACAGTGCCGCAGGGCTCAGCCTGTTCTTACGACACGGTCCTCTATACCAGCTGAGTCACTTCACGGCCCCAAAGTCCCCATTTATATTTGTTTCTGACCCAAGGTACCCTTTAGCTGTGCATTATCGAGCAGCGTTACGGAGAGGTCGCGGGGCGTTAAATGCCGAGGTACTTGTTCATTTTCCCCAGGGCGTCACACACTGTCGTCAGGTCGCTACGCAGCTCCTGCACCACGTTCTCAATGCTCCTGGTGTCTTTCAGCAGGTCCACGCTCTGGGTGTAGGGGTTGTAGTACACGGAGAAAGGCCGCTGGATCGTTTTCGCAAACTCCCTGCGGCGGGGGAGAGGGAGGCAGGGAGGGAGGAAGGGAGAAACCGTACGAGACAGAGAATGTTCCTTTAAGCATGTTCCTTTAACACAGTGGGAGCTACTGGCAGTTCAAACTGCCGTCCCCCCAAAAACAGACACTCTGCGCCAATTAGGTGTGCTTTACAAGAATCTGACTGCAGCTGAACAAGTTGGGAGATATGCAAATGAACTCATCTCAACCGCACTAATTGGCTCTCCTGCACCCGCCCCCTGCCCCCGCCCCCGTTCAGAGGAGCTGGAGTACACAGTAAAATGACCATAATGCAGTGCGACAGAGAGAAACACAGAGAGCAAATCTGTGATTGAGGAGTTTGTCAGCGGGAGTGCGTTTAAATATTAACATTTAAAGTGTCACCAGAGGAGCCCAGGGAGTTAGTTTGCCATTCTGCCCCCTTTTTTGTCATTTCTCAGTGCATTTACTCAGGCAGCATCTCAAAAACTATAATATAATGGAATCATCTCATGCAATATTAACGAAAATCTTACGTGGAGTTTTGCCCATTTTGACTTGATTTAACCCAAAACTGCGTGATTTTATAATGGGAGTCTGCACTGAGTGCTGAGAGAATTTCACTAAAAGAGGTCAAATTAAAAGGTTGACCCATGAGACAATAAAAGCATAGAAGAGTGTTTGGTTAAATGTACCCTGAATATAACAATCTGGCTGAGTTTGACATTTTCTCTGGTTTGGGCTTGGTGCCATCTCTCCAGCTGAACACTGTCCTTAAGGTTCATTCCCAGATATCTATTTTCATTTTACATAAAAACTGCAATTAATCTTGAGAGACTGACAGATGAATGGAACCAATATCTCTAAAAACTAAACTACTGATGACTCAACAGCACAAGGTGCCCGTTTGCCCAATTTTCAGTTGATTAGCTGTTTGCATACTGATTGCATAACCAAAGAGCTGGTATTACCCCCTGTTACCTCATCTTTTCCTTGGCTTCCTCGAAACTTTCAGAGACAAAGTAAACATCCTGGAAGGTGGTGATGAGGCATTCCTGGTAGCACGTGCTCCTGGGGTCAAACATCTTGACAGAGGCTTTCTCAGACAGCGCATGCTAAGGGGGGGAGATAGCGGGAATCACCATGGCGATACCCCACTGGGCATGCTCACTGGATCATGTGACGTGTTTGTGAGGGAGGAGGCCATACCTTTAGCTCCCCGATGGAGGAGAGCAGCCCCGCCCCATACGCCCGCAGCTGCCCGTCCTGTTTGCACAAGCCGAACTCGATGGTGAAGAAATAGCACTGCAACAGGTAAAGAGCACAAAAGCCGATCAGAATCGAGATTTGAAACCATGTGACCTTCACCTGACACCAGCAAGCCTTTAAATGTGAACCTCTCAATTTCTTTTGACATCATTTTGGCAGCCACGGAGTGTGTGTATTTTTCAAGAGCACTAAAGTCACCACCATTGAAAGTGCCGTTTTAAACAGCCACCTCAATCAGCCAAACGGAGTGCTTTCTGTCTCACACAAAGGCCGTTTCAAACAGTCTGGGTTTTTTCCTGTTGTTTTGTGTTTAAAAGGGTAATTATCCGTGGCAGTTATGCGCATAGGTACCTGTTCAGCCCTAATTAGAGTGATAAATGTCTGCCACGGTTCTGCTTCAGGGGCTCCCCGCTGCATTAAAGGAATCCGCGTGAGGGGCTGTAACTGTGTCAGTCTCCCTTTCCTCCCTCTCGCTTGAACCGCGTCGATGCGCCGTCCCATGATGCACCTCTCCCCCGCCCGCCTGCCCACCCACCCACTCACTTAACACTCCCATCTGACAATGTAATTATTCATGTGGCAATGTCAGACAAGTCTCCTATACATTCAGACCGGGACCGGCAGAACCACATTACTGAGAGTGAACATTCATTTCATGTGCTTGTGTTTATGAATTCATTCATTCATTTTAAAGAATTTTTTAAACTACAGGTAGCTTAGCTTACCTTATCTTAGTTGTTTATAATGGCCAGATATTGAGCAACCTCTTCTACATCTGAGTCTGGAGCTTGGTCACAGAGCTATGTTTCTAGTTCAGCAGCTTTGCCAACGTGGGCTACGATCTCATGAGCTTATGGTATCCTGCTCAGAATCCTTGGCACTGTATCACTAGTATTCACACAATTTCTGAGCTTACATATCACATGCTTCCACTAACTCTGTGCCTATATGTGTGCCTACAGTTCAATTCCAGACCCAGTGATAAAATCACCAGCGTATAGGGGTCTTAATATCATGGTCTGCTTTGATCAGCAATTAATTCAGACTGCCATCCTGGGAAAATGACAGAGCAAGACGGCTATCATCACAAACATATAGGCAATCAAAGGGTTCACTGCAAGACAACCACACTTACACATGGACGTGAGGAAATGGCCAAACACCCAGCCTGTCAAAAAGGCTGAAATCATTTCTGTCTCTAAATCAGTCTTCTTCCTTTCAATCTGTTTCATCATACAGTGCATGGAGATTGGGTCACAGAGACATAAGTGGTATATCGGTCCTACTAATCACATTCAAAAAGGTGTTGAACTCTACCTTTGACACTAAGGCTGTGGTGTTTGACACACCATGACACCTTGCTGGGGTGTGAGTGAGTGAGGAAAGGGAATGAAGTCCAACCTGACTCAGCTGCATGGAGCTGCTTTTCACAAGCTTGTGAGGAGAACTGGAGATACCTCACACTACAGAATACAACCTCACCCTAATGCAGGCGTGAGGAGAAAGGCCTCATTCTGACAGCTCCCCTCTTCCTCAGTTTCCCTAACGTGCTTTCAGCTGTGTGGCTTTTTCTCATATCAAATAAAACTGCTTAACTGGAGTCATAAGAAGTTAGGGTCCTTTTTTTTTTGAATGACAGCAATATATTTTGAGTGATCTTGTTTGAGTGAAGATTTGCATATTCTTTGCAATGATTTCATTTGGCCTTAAAAACACAGTCTGGGGCATATGTAGCATCAACTGATTTAAAAGTTCTGCAAGCAAAGGGAAAGACAATCAGAATAAATCATCAGTAGGAGAAACACAGTGGTTTGCTTTTAGAACTCTGCTTTGCATTCTCTTCCCTCTGTAAACCCACAAAGCGCACTGGCTCAAAGTTACATTTCTCCCTAGACCAGCACACAGGATCTGAATTTTGACTTGAATTTTTACTTGTAAGAAAAGCATTAATAAGAGAATACTTTAAGCACACGAGCTCTCAGGACGCTTAATATCCCCATAGCGGAGTGCGGCTGTCCTCTCTGAAGCGAACGGTTCCGCCCCCTGCGGTGATGGATTGCGGAGACTCTCAAATCAAATGAGTGGTTTTCCGAACTCCGAACTCCGAACGTTATTTGCATAAACACCGGAGGGCCGAGAACGTCCGTATTTATTACAGCTACGGCTTGAATAAATGTTTTCTCAGCCAGAAACGGGGAAAGCCTGTTTCATTTCTTTGTTTCTTTCATTTCTTTTCTCGGCGCGAGAGCGTGCAGGATGGAGGGCCATTGATCAGAGCGTGACAGAGAGTTATTGCGCGCGCGTTTCCGAGGGCCCCGTTGACCTTCCGCGTCTCGCATTCTTCATTTCGCCTTAATGACGTGTCACTCAAGCAGCTGCGCTGATATGACGCTTCCGAGGAGATGGCGCACCGGCGCTTCATTACACAGCATAAGTTCGAGTGTCAGACAAGGCAGGGAGGTGTCCGCTCTGGTTTTCCGCTTCTCGTAAAGCAGCTTTTTTCTTGTAATATTCAATGCTGGGAGCTCTCCCGTAGCAGCTGGGGCACCAAAAACAGGGGACGCAGGAAACTTAAGATCATTTAATAATCATCCTGAATCTGTATTTGATTTTGTAGCGTGATTAACAAGCCGTGTCGCTTTAAATTAGGATCACCAATCATCAGCCGATTCTCTTTCACTTGATTGCATCTAATGAGCTGCCACTCTGCCTTTGTGCATTTCACATGAAATCAGTTTAGTTAAAAATAAAAAGAAATAGCTGAGAGTTAAAAAGCTCCAATCTGTTATTGTTATAATTATGATTACCTGATAACACAATTCAGTGAAAAAAAGCTGCTACAGGGAGATTCTGGCTGAAACCAGGAAGCGTCTTAGCTGTGAAGTGAAGGTTCAGAACCAACTAAGTCCTCTGCCTTCCTGTTTCTCCACCAGAACTGAAGTTCTTCTTTCTTTATCTGCATTTATAAAATGAACCTCTTATTGGTCAGAGAATTTGACAAATATTTACATGAATTTTACAAACACATGACAATAGTGCATTGAAAATGCACTCCTTACCACAAACATCAACTGTCATTATTCATAACTGCATAACTGCACACATATCAACACAAAATGATCTGTGAAAGTTTACCTCTTTTATAATCAGAAGCTATGAATATCTCTGATTATGAATTCCACAACATTGTCATATGTACCACTTAATAAGGTGTTATGTTGACATAAGTACCATTGAAACAGTGATACTGACAATGGTGTCCCATTTTTGGAAAAAAATACATCCATGGCCATTTTCCAAATTTTATAATGCTTTTGGTTGATCTGTTACAATATTTAAAAGGTATAACATTACTTGCAAAATATTATATGATTGTGCTTTCGTTGTTGTGCTCTGTATTCACTCAGAGTTGCCTACTTGTGAGGAGAATAATGATGGCACAAATGCCATGTGTGGTATTCATCTTCAGTAATTTTCAGAATATGTCTTGATATATTTTGGCAATTAACCTTAATTGGACATTTCACTCAGCTAAACATTCAGGTTGTGATGTTTGTCCACTGGTGAACCAGTACAGTATCCCGCAGGATCAGTCATGAGTCATATCATATCTTAGTCCCCTTTATCTAATCTGAGTAGCTAAGCAAACCGATTACCCTGCCAAAGTCTTTAAAGTTAAATGGCATTATTCATGAGACGTTAAATCCATTTTGCACAGAGCCTGACTACTGTATCTGTGAGCCTGTGCTGCTTTGTCCGCGAGGACTTGGGGGTCAGCTCTCAGATAAACACACAGTAAAAACACTTGACTTTCAAGCCTGCTGTCGAGAAGAAGGCAATCTGCCGGGCGCGCCTGGCCCCGCACTCTCCGAGATGAGCCTGACATTTACTTTGATTGCCAAAAGAGTGGAGATGAAATTGTACGTGTTGCAGATATCAAGGACGGAGCTTTCATTCATGGGCCATGCCAGCTCGCTGTGAACAAGGGGAGAGGGAGTGTGTGTGTGTGTGTGTGTGTGTGTGTGTGTGTGTGTGTGTGTGTGTGGTATGTCTTGCAAGCTGGGAGGGCATTGTGACTGACAATGTTGAAAATATTTCCACTATAAAAAAAACCGTTGCATCAAGTTCTCGGGGGAAAAAAAGCTTGACTGAGCTAAGGGAGAGACACTGCTACACTTTCATTTAGATGTTATCCGTTCTAAAACAAAAACATTTCTATGATTAACAGTGAAAGGATTACAATTCCTATCAACAAAACTCATTATAAGGTTTTGTTTTTCCTGTAATTGCCAGAAACACTGTACAGTGCACTATGAATTATATCAAGTTATGTGGCATTATTTGTAATGATTATTAAAAATTCAAATCATACAATAACAAGTCATCTCTCAAATTTATAAGCGCTCATGAATATTTCAATATGCATTTCTTCATATTGTATGAGAAATTATAGAGATTACTAAAACTATGTTTTGTCGCAATAGTCTGTCTGGCTGAAGCGGTTTCAGGAGACTCTAGGCATCCAGGAAATCATTTTGAACAGAAGTATCTGCAAAGGTGATTTAGTCCACAGACTAATGAGCTGTGACCAGTCATTTGTGATTGATGGACACGCTGTGGATCAATCGTCTCTGATATCACATATGAACATTCCCAGTGTTACATTTGGCCCTGCATTTTGGATTAATGGCAGGTAATCAGTTTACAGCAGGCGCTTTTCACTTCAAGGGGTTTTATTGCACGGTTCATTAGTGATCTTATTTCAGAGATATATTAGAATCCTGCCAAATGTTGTATGCAGATTCACTCAGAGATATCACTCAGTGGCTTGCTTGCATAGACACACACACACACGCACACACGCACACACACACACACACACTTGCTCATTCGCTCTCTCTCTCTCTCTCTCACACACACACACACACACATGAACACACACATACAGGCAGACACATTCTCTCACACACACACACACATACACACACACACAGAGGACAGCGCGATGTCCCATCCTTCACCTCGGTGATCAGACTGGCAGCTGTGAGTCATTGCAGAGGCAGTGTGCCTTACACAGGTCTCCCTGTCACTCTATGCTAATGATCGGCCCATTAAGGATTCTCTCCGGGGATGCCCCTGTGATCCTCCCCACCGCACAGCACTGCTAACAGCCCATCCCGGACACCGACGCACCGGCTCCGAGACAGCGCTCGAGTCTGCAGACTCCTCTACACGAGGCTCAGTTTGAGCTGAATGAATCTGTGGAGCTACAGTATGCTCACCAGCTCTTAGTTTCACCTCACAAAGCGCCAGCAGGAGACAGCTGTCAGCAGCGACCCCTCTGAATGTCTGAAGTCTGAATGTAAGGGAGGAATTCTGGTTCAAATCCCAGTTTCCCAGGACCTCGTATGGCTGTCTTTGATGTGCCTGCTATCATTAAACTCAGCTATGTCGGCCTTCCTTCGGTAGCTGAAAACACCCTGTCCTGTGTTCACTGCATGTGTGCTAATATGGGGAAGAACAGGAGTATGTCAGTGTGGAAAATGGTGAGGAGAATCTCCTGTCTGATCACATCTGTTCATTCACTCACCCTCAATTGACTGAAGTGAGCCAGTCTGTAAAGTAATGCAGGAAAATCCACTGAACATCCTAGAATACAAGTAAGTGACATACTCTGGATCAGAATGGATAAACTCAAGCACTGAAATGTCAGGCTAGAGTAACTAAAGTTCTGTTGACTCCTATAACCAGTCTCAGTCTTTACGCACTCATATGAGGCCCTTCCGCAAACTGCAGGCAATATCCAGGACGGACCCGGGCAGGTGCGCTGTCAGGCTACTTATCAGGAATTTGCTTTTTGACTGAAATATTGCTGGCAAATCGTCAATATTCATTTAACGCCCCTGCACGCGCCGTGTGAAGTTAAAGATGGATGGGATGCAATCCATTCCCACAATTCCAGTGGGGTCAACAACAGTCACCAGAAAGGCACCTCGGCCTGTGATTAACAGCAAGGCCTCTGTGTTTTTGCTATGAGCTGTGATATATGTCTGAGAGATCGCCTCAGTGCATCTGGAATCCGGACTGTTTGGGGGGGGGGGGTCAAAGTTCACAACAACACAATGGGGTCGTCCCCCCCTACATCCATCTTCCTAGAGCAGACGATGGAATTCAAGTAAAAGGGTTAATGCGATCAAAGGTAGAGGACTGACCCCTGGTCAATGGACTCCTCATGTGGGGGTCACGGGGTTCAAATGACAGAGAGTGTGCAGCTGCTGTACAGTAAAGCCTTGTTTACACTCAGACCTGATAGCAGTGGTCCAGCACATTTTTCATCTCAGCTGTTTGAGACGTTCTCTGGTGTGCTGCACACTGTAACTGCTTCTGAGTTGACATTGCAGTCTCTGGTAAGCTGTCATGCACAGAAGCTCACATTTCAGGTGTCAGATGTCCTCTTTAAAATGTCTGGACCAGGAGGGGTAGGGTTTCTGCTGCTCCTTCTTGTCTGAAGGAGAAATGGATGATGGGGTACCGCTGGTGGTAGGCTAATGATCTCGACAGTGTCGCGCCAAGAATATGAAACCCATAAAATATCCAGGGAGTGTGGTCACAGACCTCCCTCTGCATCTCTCCTTGCTGGCTCCCTCGCTCCCCCCTTGTACATCCGACTGAGATCTAACAGAGAGTCCGACTGTCGCCCGCCTTGTTTATGCTGCTAAACTCTTGTGTATGTCTGCAAGGAATTCTGGGAAACCATGTGTTGAATGGTGCAACACATACTGAGCTCAGAAAGTGAGCAGGTCTTTGAAAGAGGCTCTGAATTTCCATCTCCTTCCCAGATATGATGTCGATTAGCAGTATCAGGATTATGTCACATCCTTTCTGGCTGAGCACAAAGACACTCGCCCTGGCAGCAACGCGGCCTCTATCACTGTTCCATATCAATGCCCCTGTAGTGTCTATGGCAACAGAAATACACACTTTCATACTTAACAGACCCAGAAACACAGCGCGGGGGGCTCCAGCCCACGCGTGAGGTTAGCCAGGTCAGGATTTCTGTTGGTGCGGCTCCAGCGCATTCCCGCGGCAAACAGGAAAGCGCCCGGGTTCCACAATCTTATCAGCCACGCACAGCCGCGTCCGTAATAAGAGAGCTAATCCACGCCGCGGCGCTCCGATCCGCGCCAGCAGGCCCCCCCTCCCCCAACCCCCTCGCCCGATCCGGCCTCCGTCTGCGGTGGCATGCCCCACGGGCTCAGCGGCGGGTGACACAAAGGGGGAGCCAGGGATCCGGTGTAAGACAGCGGCTGGCGCGGTGGGGTGGCACGGTGAGGCTCTGCGATTAGAGTGTTCTCCGCGATAGCGCCTCGCTGTGCCCTGGGCTTTTGTTTGCTCCCTATTGACACCGAGGAGACGGGAGCGGAGGGTGACTAGACTGCGTTCCCGCAGACGCAGCCGCTTTGACACCTGGGTAAGGTGCGCACTGCACCCCTCGCCGTGGATTAGGGGGATACAGCCAGCATCGAATGAAGTTAAGCCTCTTACTACCTGCTCCCAGCGCTTCATATACCTGATCTCTGAGGCAGGTTCCCTCTCAGTCTGTCTGAGTGACAGCATCATTTTCAGCACTGGGACCATACTCTGAGGAGGTGGGAACTAAAGCTCCCCGAGTTTGACTACCTTAGACAGAGGGCATTGCGCCAGGGTCCACATGACCTCATGACTCTTTTGCACGTTCATGTAGTCTATTGTACCTCTGTTTCTCTAAGAGAACTGATGTGTGATGCTGATTTGGACACTCTCACTTACAGAAGGCTGGAATGCTTAAAATTTCATCATTTTCATTCTGTTCTGAGGTCAGGTGGCTGTGTCCCACCTGTGTGCCACCTACGACACTATCACACAACCATCAAGTCCAAGCTGGGATTCAAACCTTTGACCACAACTTTGCATTGCTAAGAAATCTCTAACATTTGCTTGACCTCTGACCCTGAGTCACATGTGCTGTAACCATAAAGAAAAACATCCTTTTAGCATTATTATGGTTACATCTTTCCCCACTGCAACACATTTTAGCTGGACTGCTTCTATCAAATCAAACAGCAATGCGCCTTCTCCCAAGCTAAACATGAAATGGCTGAACTAAAGTTACACAGCTAAGCAATTGTTGCGTCTTTGATCCATTACATAACATGATGAGTTATGAGGTTTCAAATTAAAACCTAATTAATTCTGGCTGAAACTGGTATTCTTCGGTAAAACCAAAAGTGAATTGTGGTTAGACTGAAATAGATGGCCTTGTTTTTGCTGTTGGAGAAGCGTGTTTGTGGAGGAGGACCACTTTCAGACATCTGCAGTGCTCTCCAAATATCAGAGCCTGATTCTGTGGTCACATTCCGCCCAAGGACTCTGTGTTCCTAATGTCCTCTTTTCAAAGAGACTGTTCGTCCTTTTTTTGATGCAAGTAAAAGCAACTGTGGCTTTTCCTTTTCACTGCTACTGGGCTTCAAGTAAAACTTTGCCCTTTGATTTGTCTCATCTACTCCCCGGCTACATTTTTAGCTGTCACAGACATCCACGGTTCCCTCAGCTTTGAAAAGCTGTTTCTGCCCTGCTTAGATCCAGCAGAGGAGGGCGGATTTTGAGCTGAAGAATGTGGGGAAAATTAGGGCCGGGGAGTGAGTGGCAGCTTCTCATATTCGATGTTGTTGCTTCAGCAGGTTGACTGTACACACACAATGGAAATAGGATCAGGTATGACAGGTATTCAATAAAAACAAGCTTCCCAAATTGGGTTTGGTACATTGACTTTCCTATTGCATTGAGTCCAGGTTATTAACCAGCACGCAGAGGGAATCTTGAGTGAAAGCTGTTGTATTACACTAATTGCAGCATGGCTGGCTGAAAAGATATTGTCAGGCAATTTAAAAAAAGTTAAAAACAGAAGTAGGCAGATTCCTAGATGTGATGATCACACAGGGACAATGTGGGTTTGAACCACTGTTGATATCCTATGTGCGTATATGCATACACAGATGGACACACCCACACACACATATACATACATACATACATACATACTGTACATACATACACTTGCACATATACACAGACACTCACATGTAACACAAAGTGAATGCACAAAGTAAACACACACACACACACACACACACACACACACACACACACACACACACACTCACACACACACACACACACACACATGCACGCACACACATACACACACACACACACACACACACACACACACACACACACGCACACACTTGATACAGGAGTCGTCCCTAGCCTGCCTCAGTGAGCTCGGCCGTCACTGCATCAGCAACATTCCGACTCCACACCTGTGTCTGTCTCCGCTGGCCCCTGCGGTCATGTGGATCCGGAGCCACTCCACTGCATCTCCCTAACACAGAACTGCCATAGCGATGTTGCACTCGGGGTCATACTGTAAGCGCTGTTGTGGCTTCAGAGTGCCCTGGCTAGCCTTAACAATGCCCCCACTTCAGGCTACTCGGATTTAAAGGCTTGTTAGGTGTGTTGCTGCTGTATGGAATGCTCTCTACCCTGACTGCCCCACTGAAGACTCTGTCAGGTCATGATTATGGCTCCTGCATGCTGTATGGCCATATGTTTCTCAAGCTTTTTGTGTTTGTAATACAGTTAGTTACTTTGTTATTTTAGCGATGACTCTAGCAGTAATGTTCAGTTGTTTGAGGTAGTGCACTTCCTGAACTATTCAACTCAACTGTTCAGTATTCAAATGCCCTAGATAAAAAGCCTCACCTATTTCTCACCATTTTATAAATTACGACAGAGAATAATTAACACGTTATTCTCGTTTACACACCCTTAAAATAAAGTGTGACCAAACAATAACTTTGAGATTAAGTCCCAGATTCAATCCAGCTGCAACAGGCTTTGGCCCAAACCTCAAACAACCGAATTAAGCAAGCATTCCTTTTTCCGCAAAGAATTCTGTCATTGGCAGTCACTAAAATGAATGAAAACTGTTTCAGCAGCAGTGAAATGTCTCATGTGCATGGTTGCAGTGTTCTGACAGGGTTCAGGGTGAAAGGCGGTGTGGTTGTATTGAATGGGGGGGTGGGAGGGCTGGAACACAGCTGGCGGGGTGAAGGTGGCGGCTCTCTCACCGTGGCCAGCTTCTGCACGTCCTCGTCTGAGGCCCCCAGAGACGCCAGGCCGATCTCCTGGGAGAACTGGGCAAATTTGGAGTCTGCCAGGAGGGGAACGTGGCCCAGCAGCTCATGGCACGTGTCCCTGGAACCAGATACAGCCGTCACAACGCTGCCCACACAACACACAAACATCACACACATGCACGCACACACACACGCACGCACGCACGCACACACGCACGCACACATCACATGCAGTCACACACATATACACACACTCTCACACACACATAAACCCACACACGCACATGCGCGCGCCGCACACACACACATTCTTTCACACATCATTTACACCTAAACATGAACATCACACACACACACACACAAATCACACATATCACACCCTCACCAAAGCTAAAATGAACTTCCATACATGTGAGGCTGAAATGAACAGGAGGTTAAACAGGAATAACTCTAAAAGACACTCGTGTTTTCTCATTTTAAACAGCTGATTTCTTTCACTGTGGCAGGAGCAGAAACTCCCAGAGGGAGGGGCTCGACTGGCACATCCATCACCTAATGAGAGGTGTAATGAGGACGCCGTCCACACTTCACTCCCGGAGACGTGGGCCAGCAGTGTGGCAGAGCAGTAAAGGTACTCCGCTTTTACCCAGAGGGTTGCTGTTTCAATTCCCAGGAGATGGGAACTCTCTCTATCAGCGGTTAACCTTGTGAGCAAGCTGTTTAACCCAGCTTGCCTCAGCACCTATTGATGGATCACACTTTATAAGCAGAACAGCACATGAAAGAATCTGTATAAAGATTCAGCACTGTAAGTCTCCCTGTCTGCTAGGCAAGGAAGTCAATGATCTGGTAAATAAGTCACAAATAGAAAATAAAATAAAGCAAAGCAAATAAAATATTGTATTACTGCTCAAAGAGCCAAAATGCATGTAACAATGACAATAACTAGCTCTGAGGTGATGGATATGCAGACACCTGTCAGTACAGATGCTGCATATATACATGTACATTGATGGTACAAAATCATCTTTTCATGAGGCAATATATGCAATATGATGGATGATGGGTGAAACTCATGGTTTTACCTCAGAAACCAGATAGTGGTAAAAATAGATGTGTAATGGAGGGAGGTTCATAATTTAATACAGACCCACACAATAAGAGCAGCAATCTAAGACTGACAAGAGGAGATTCCCTGAATGCAGACTGATCCCAGTGTAACGGGCAGACCCTATTCCCCAGGTGAGAATAGGGTCAAACCCTAGAAAGACACAAAGGGGAATAGAAAGAATAGTATATTATATAACAATGCAGGAAAGAGGTAAATAATGCAGGTAAGCAGGATTAAACCCTCAGATACGATCCCTTCAGGAACACAGGGATTGCTACATTAAAGTCAAGGGGGAGAGGAATTATGAAAGACACAAAACAGGAGATGTTTCTACACAAATAACTGTCAAACAACAGAAAGGAGTTGTTACTGTTGTGTATAAATCCTCCGCCATTCATACATTAAAAATACACCTAAAGTAAAATAAAAGTCATCACCTGAATTAAGGCCCAGCATATTATATTATGTTTTATAGCGTTATACATATTCAAGACACCTTGAGGGCTTCTGTTTGCACTCAAATTGTTCAAATAAAAATTTCGAGGCCAGGCATTGTTTATGACTGCGAGTTTCTCCTGACTTCACAATTCTTCAGTCAATTTCTCTGTCCCAAGGCTGCACTTTCAATGAATTAACATTTAAATAGGAGGCACCCAAATTAAACAGGGTTAAGGGGAAATTAATTACAAAGACTGGATAAGAATAAATTAATTTAATGTTCAGCAGCATTTTGCAACTCGAACTTAGGGAGGCTAAGAATCCCTATTCAGCTCTGTAATGTTTTCCTGTGTTTTTCAGGCATTTTAATTTTAATGATTGAAAATTAGTTGAGATAACTAGTTTAATGAAAGTGCTTATTTTCATGTTTATGACACTTGATGTGAAGTGGTCATTTAGCCCAAGTCTGTATTGTGATATAGTGTTATTGTATTTGTTTAGCCAGAAAACACTCTTTTCTTCTTTCTTTTAATGCTCAGCACTTTATGCCTTAATTATTCTGTAATTATTTTTTAGCACACTCCTGTTATTTTTCTACACACACCCACGCCATCACCACCGCACGCACGCACGCACGCACGCACGCACGTACGCACACGCAGACGCATGCACATACATTCAAACACACACCATATCCCATACATACATACATGCATGCACACACACCCACTCAAACACATACCATCATCCACACATAAACGCATGCAAGCATAAACACCCCGCCACACAAAAATACCCACACATGTACAGCCACACACATTCAAGTACACATATTAGCCACACACACCTACACACACAAACACATGCATTCACATACACATGCACACACCTACCCAACATCATCTAGGTGCATACACACACACACACACACACACACACACACACACACACAGGTGATTCACAGTGCACGGTGTTAGATGCACTGATCC
Source organism: Megalops atlanticus (assembly GCA_019176425.1). Taxonomy (NCBI): domain Eukaryota; kingdom Metazoa; phylum Chordata; class Actinopteri; order Elopiformes; family Megalopidae; genus Megalops; species Megalops atlanticus. Next base: position 18,641,619 of record CM032899.1, read on the forward strand.
ACTCTGACACGTTGGCACTGGCCTGCGGTGTGGCACTTACGGCTCCGGTGTGTAAAGTGGGTCAGTGCCGTGGCGCACATACTGGGTGCAGTTAAACATGCGGTACGCCAGTCCGGCCAAGAAGTCCCGCGGCGACAGGTAACCCGCCACGGGCCGCACCACGAAACCCGACCTCTCTGCAAAAAGAGAGAAAAAACCCAGTCCAAACAAACACGCGCTCGTCCACCGCGGTTCACCAGCAGGGCCTGTGCGCTGAAAAAATCACTCTGACACCCGACACTGATATTACATTATGCGACTGCATTATTCATGATCTTAGCGCCCAGTGCAGCACTCGCTGTGTTCAGTCAGATGGCTCTCAGCCGCTCTATGATCTGAGAGAGAGTGTTTTCACCACTGCGGCTAGAGCGCTCCCCTCCGTGCAGACAGAGTTCAACCACATGTTTGAACCCGTGAGTCTGCGGTTCGCTGCTCTTACCGCTCCCTCAAAGAGCTTCCTCCCGGTGCTCTGCGTCGATGGTTGTCGTGAGGCCTAAGTCACTCCACATCAATATTGAACTGCTTAGCAGGTTCCCTAAGTCAGGCATGCAAATTGTAACACATTTAGCAATTCATAAGGCCAGATTTACGCTGGAAGAATTGAAGTAAATGATCTTGCTCCAGGGTACATCTGCCGGGTGCCACATGGGATTCAAACTCATGACCCTCTGGTGACGACTTCATGTCTTTTCACACTTGATTATACAGCATGTGAAGATATGAGAGTAATAAGGGGCACAGAATCGCACGTGCTGGCTCAGTAATACAAGGGGCACAGAACTAGTGTTGAGGCGACAGGGTCAGAGCAGAGTCAGCTAACGCCAGCAGCACTGTGTGACCCCTCCCCAGTCTTGGTTTTAGGGGTTTGACGAGGTGTAGGTTTTGACACAAACATAATCCGTTGCAGAGAGTACTCTGCTGAGGTGCTGGGTTCGAGGAAGGCAGAACCCGTGAAAAGCGTTCTCTGTTTCCCTCTCTCGCTCATTCTCTCTCCCCGTCTGACACAGCCCTTGTGTGTCAAACAGCGTCATGCTGAAACAAACAGAGCTCCAGTGACATGTGTTTGTACAGTTCCACACTTCTCAGTGGGCCTGGAGGCGCCGCTGGCTCAACGCTCTGAGCACATAAAATAGCTGCAACACGACAGGGGTCAGGCCTGCTTTAAAGGCAGTCTGGATGCCTCAGCTGAATAAAACATTCAAATCCACACTATGTACAAGAGCAGGTGTCGCTTCAGGGCATCTCTCGGTTTACAGACCAGCGCAGCAAAAATATCTCCCACAGTTTCAAATACAAACAATCCAGGGGATCTGTCCTGCTTGCTTCTGTATCCTGGCACCTCTGCTTCTATTTTATGGTGTATCTTTCAGAATTTACACTCAGTGTACTTTTCAGCAAAGAAGTGGTAAGTGAAATTTGATTGATTGATTGTTTCTGTTTTTCAGATCGATCACTCTTTTCCATAGAAATGTGTGTTGCCTCCTGAATTATTATTTCCAGTTATTGACCAACTTCTTGCCAGCTGAATTCTAAAAATTGATGTATTGGATATGAGTAAGGTGCTGTCTCTGAAAGAATGAAAACAGTGAAATTGACCATCATCTGCTTACAATGTAGCACCAATTGTTTTTCAATCTATTTTTCTTGAATAAAATCCAAATACCTCTCAGCGAAATCAAGTGAGAGGCTAATGTGTTAGTCACAATAATTTTTTTTTTCCCTTGAACATCTTTAGATCCATGTCATGTTAACAGTCATGCATCAGTCACTGAATAAGATGGCACAGGTGTAAACCAGACTGCGTCCTCCTGACCTCCATTGCTCTGTGTGCTCAGGCGTAGTACATAACGTTACAGACAGCGCTTCAGTGGGGCTGACTGCATGCTGAGCGACGGTCACCGCCCGTGGAGGGAACACACAGCGTGACATCTGTCCCTTAAACTCCAGCATGTGCCGGCGTGACAGATGGAGCCGCAGGGACCACTAGAGGGGACGGACCGGGGACAGGAAGTACGGCGGGGGGGGAGGACTAAAGGTGGCGCGCAGCTGGAGAAGGTCACAGCAGCCAGTGGGAAGGAGAGAGGCATGCTGGGACATGATCCAGGCGACGGGGGGGGCGGCTGACTGGACTATTAGCGCCGGCCGGGTAGAGTTGTTTCCCTAGAACCGCGGGAGACCGGACCACAAGGTGGGTCGCAGTTGGAGATGCAGGGACAGTGGCTGTCAGCTGCTCCGAGTCACTCCTGACGGCACAGATAAATATTCAGAGAGTGTGAGAGTACATGCACAGCCAAGGCTTTGGGCTTTTCCCAGCGAGCCCCGCAGTGGCCGTCAGGATTCATTCAGGAAGAGCTAGCCACGGGTTTGTTCACCCTGAACTACAATCCACACACACACACCACTACTCCCACACTTCTCACACAAGTCAGGCAACAACAAGTCTTGCTGTGGCCATGTCATTGAGGGTCGTGGATTCAAATCCCTTTTTGGACACATCCAGTCTTTGTTAGAGTTAGGTCTTTGACCCAGCCTTGCTCCTGTACATTCCTGCAGCTTACCACACAACGGGCGACTAAGAAGCCGGAACTAAGAATACTGTATTGTTAGACTCCCTGGGAGGGGAACAGATAAATAACTTTGGTTATGCTCTCTGTTAAGTTTTTGATCCCAGGCTGTTTTTTTCCCCATCATGCTGAAACAACTACTTTATTCCTCCTCTGGCAACATCTACTGGATTAGAAGGACATTTTCTTTCTTTTTGCATGGGTCAGATCTCTCTGCTGATTGGTGAACTAGCGAGATGTTATACAGTAGAAAGGCATCTATGATAAAGAGGATGTGGAACCGTTTCCCCTTCATAATAGCTTTGGTTACCGCCTAAAGTGCCCATACTTTTGGGTGATGACCAAAAATCAATGACCACATAAAAACAAGCATTTGTTTCTTCCAGGTATATCACTGCAACACTCTATGCTAGATATTAAATACTGGGACCAGTGGGGTAAGCTCACAATTAGCACAAGCTGAATTACACTGGATTCAGGCGAGTGATTTGCTGTGAAGCGAGAATGTGATGCTAATGTAAAAAAAGTGCTTAAAACTCCTACTAATTTCTTTAAATTTCCTTTTCTTTCTACCATTCACCTGCATATGTATCTTTCCACCAAATGTGGATGCAGGGGTTTCTTCTCTTGAAAAAAGACCCCAGAGTATAGGCTGAATATATGGTGCTAAAATACTATAAAGCTGCTGTATAGGACTATATATAACAATTACCAGGTCCTATTGTAAAACAGTGATAAAAGCCTACAGCTCCTCGCTCTGTCCTTCATGAGTATTTAGGGCTTATTATTGCAGGCAGGTGACAGGTCAAATGGATCTGGAATTCTGCCAGGCACATGCATCTCTGCTTTCAGAGAGAACGTGTCCAATCACAGAGGAGCAAGCGTCACACTTAGAGTGTGTTTTCTAAGACACGACCCTGTAAACCACATTAAGATGTGCCACTTTCAAGCATCACATCAAATGTGTTTCTCTTGTTTGGATTTTTTTTTTCTTTCTTATGTTCGCTTTCTTCGTAGCTTGAGGAATGTTTTTGCGCAAATGCTTTTAATGTCATTCACAGTTCTGTGACTATTTCTGATCTAACGCAACACAACAGTCTCAACTTTTGACCTCAAAGAATTTTCTAGCGCAGAAACCTCAACAATAGCTCTGCGGCAGAGCATGGTGAGAATGCAGTGAGGAAACGTTCACACACAATGCAAATTTATATATCAACATTTATAGTAAGAATATGGTTTAGACAATACAAAAACAAGCTGAGGGGTACAAATGGCAATATAAAGCACAATAGAGTGAGTACAGACATTCTCCAAGGCTGTTCTCTTTAGGCTGTTCCTCTGCTTTTAGCAAATTTTACCTCGACAGTGGGATCATTGTGGCTGTATCATGCTCTTTCAAGAGCTGCTCTTTGTTTAATGCCACTGGCCTTAGGCACCCTTCAGAGAGGTGCCTGTCATCCAATGAGCAGCCACTCAGTTGTAGGGCATCGTGTGACTTGTACAGTACAAACTATTCCTTGTCTGGTTATTGCTGAGCGCTCTCTCAAAACTTAATCAAAGCACAACTAAGCTGTGACTGAAATATCTGTACATGAACCTAAGGTGAAATCACCAGGATGACCAAATGTCAGCCTCTGTCACGGACAGAATCATTCTCCAGAGGGGAAAAAATGCAAACACTTGCAAACGCGCGCTCTCACACACTCTAACAGAATGCTCAGGGCATGGTGTAAGTATGCAGGTTTTCCACGAAGAACGCTCTAATCCCTTAAACAAGAAGAGTCCCTCCTACATCCCCAGCCATCTGCCAAGTACATACAGATGGTCCTCTGCCCTAACAGTAAAGCTACGACTGAAACTGCGAGGGGGGGAGGAGCTTAACGCCGAGCGTTCTGTGCAGACACAGCCCTGCTACACACATCTGACAGGTTCGTTCTGCGCCATCTCTCTGCGCGGGGGCCGAGCACGTGCGGCCACGCTCCCGCCCTGCTTTATGATGTGTATCCTTCCGCAGAGGCGAGTGTGTAATCCTGACATCCTGCTGGCAGAGAGCGGCTCGGCCGGGGCCAGCGCCGGAGCCCGGAGCCCGCGGGGTCGACAGAGCGGTACGCTACCCTGCGCGAGCGACACTCGATTCTGTACTACCGCTGCCCCACGGAGCGCGAGAGGCCCTGAGTGGGAAACGGCTTGCACCCGGGTTTGTAGGGATTGCGCTCTGTTTTAGAGAGAGAGAGAGAGAGAGAGAGAGAGAGAGAGAGAGAGAGAGAGAGAGAGAGAGAGAGAGAGGCGGCGAGACGTGCTGCTAACACTAACAGAAGCGATCCCTTCCGCTCCTTCATTTTGTGAGCTCAGATTTAGCTCTATTTTTGAGAGAGAGAGGGTGCGAGACGCACTGCTCACACTAGCAGAGGGGTTCCATTTCACTGCTTCATCTCGTGAGCTCAGATTTAGCATTCCCTCCTGAGTTCCCTCTCAGAGTGAAAGCACTAAAGTGGAGTGATTAGTCGAGGTTTGGGAGAGGTTTGAGAAGAGCAAGCCCCTCATTTAGACTGGAGGGATGTCAGAGGTGTCAGATGCTTTCAGAAGGGAGAGAGAGGGAGAGGGAGGGAGGGAGAGAGTGAAAGAGAGAAAGGAAGTGAGAGAGAGAGGAGCCACATCTGGGCTTTTGGTTTTATTTGTTTTTGTCTTTTTTGTTCTCAGGCTTTCCGAGCTTCATTTGAGGATCGTTTTGGGCTGATTTTTAGTGGAGTAATTTTCATTGATGGCCCTCTGCTTTCCAGCACATCAAACACTAATATCTCACTAATGGAGCATTTGGATGTAGCTCCTCTTTAATCTTAACTTCTGCATCATGTCCCTAGTTTGCATTATATTGCATGTAAATGATAACAAATACACTATGCAACGCTTAAATATAGAGCCAAAGCACAAAGGAGAGAATGGACACTTACCTAGACTCCCATGCAAAAGAGAAAACAATAGTACTTATGGGGATCTACTAGGGGTAAAATATATCTTAGATATGGACACATGCTAAGCAAGTGACAGATATGCTAAGTCTGAGCCCACATGGGCCAAAACACAGACACAGCCATTCTACAGTGGAAGATATGACATCAGCAAGACCAGGCACAGATAGACTGGAATCAGGCCAGAGAGAAGAGGCTGCAGTTGATTGGCTGTAGACTGTTGCCCCTCCCACTCCCCACGGCTTCAGCCGATTCGCCGTTTACCTTTGAGGAAGCAAGACACATCCTCCAGCTGAGGGATGTTGTCCTCCCGGTACCCACAATGCTTTGTGAGGAGGGGGAGGTTCTTCAGGTACTCGCGGCAGGCGTGGGTGGGGTACAGCTTGGTCAGCTCGCGGAACACCACGCCCCACGTCCTCACCTCCTCGGGCGTGTACTCGATGCGGGGGATGGGCTGTCCGCTGCAGGAGGGGGAAGCAGACAGGTGAGAAACTGAATGGGGCGAGCACCACGCCCCCACGCAGCTCAGCCAATCCTCTCCCAGGAGGACCCTCTGTCACCTTCCCCTCACTACGAAACTCGTCTGGACTTTGCATTGTTTTCCTCTCCCACAGTCCAGCTGCCTCTGTGCACTGTTTATTTAAATAAGCACAATTTAATGATGGAGAGACCGTGAAGGGAGGCACAGAGAGAAAAATTGTTACAGTGTGTGGTTCTTATTCCTGCTAGGGTGTATATGTCCGTGATAAAGAGGGCATGCCCAATGCCCGGGGGGGCTCAGACTGGCACAGACTCTGCACAGCTTCACACCTCTCCTTCCCCACCGCCCTGGCACTAATCCTCCGAAAACCATCCCAGCCATATGAACAGTGCACTTCAGGTCAGCACACAGTGCATACACCCACACAAACACACACCAAGCACACAAGCGCCACAGAATCACACCGGTCTGCACACGGAAAGAAGATACACAATGAACAAAAAGCCTAATTCGTAAGAATCTATAAATATCCCACCTTTTTACAATCAGAAATTTTAACATGCATTTTTTCACTGGTAATAAAATACTTGAGCCAAATCAGTCAGATGACCTCGAAGTCGGCTGGTTGGATTGCTGATAAATACTGAAAATGCTATGTCACATTCACACACTACAATTAAGGGACGCACAGAATCTAAAGCAGAACTCACTTCTTCAGAGAAAGTGGTAAAGACTGAGGTTGCATTTGCAAGGTCTGGATCGCTGCGCAAACAATATCTCGCATTCTCCACTCGCTTATCCTAATTATTCCCCCAGTCATTTTCCCACAGCAAGGGCTCTCCAACAGCCTCAGGATGTCTGACAATTACCATGTCCAATCTATCCGTGCGCTCCCACAGAGCCGGCAAGGGCCGGCTTACTCCCCTCAGAAAGGTAAGGCACGCGTGACTGTGGGGGCTGTGTTCTTTGCTGAGGGGTGTGTTTGCTTCTAAGGAAGATTCCGGGTAAATATTCATTAAGGGCTGAGCGTTGTTGAAGCAGCTGCATTGGCAAGCTGTTCTCCGGCCCGGTAGGATCATTATATCTGTTCATCTGTGCCCTCCTATGATTTTTTTGTTCTATCCGGAGAAACTCACATCGAAGTGTTTCTGGATTTCTTGTTAGCCTAAAGTGACCCCCTCTGTTTTTTAACAACTCGTCAATAAATGAATTTTTATCAGCATTTTTAAGCAACAGGTGCAGTCTTTGAAGGCCCCTGTTTTTTTTTGCTTTTATTGTTCAAACGAAAATGACAGCAAATGCAAGCAGATCCACTTATCAATCATCACATCATTTTATTCAGTTCAATTCAGTTCAAATTCAATTAAATCAAACCCAGCCATATCACAGACAGTGTTTTCCCTGCGGCACTTTCCTTCATGCTGACAGGTATTAAATACACCATTTAGCCCTGACAGGGGAGAGGAGCTGTTTGGATCAGGAAGTGGAGGGCTCAGCGCTGGCAGGAGCTTTTGGGCAGGATGCCTCAGCCGTCAGGAAAGACATGACTAATATGCCATTTGCAGATAAACGCTGGAGAGAGAGAGAGGAGAGGCGACCCAGAGGGACGGAGGCATCCAGAGACCCCACCGCGGGTGGGTGAGTAATTGCAGATCTCCGCGGTCAGAGAGGGGCAGTAGGTACCTCATGGCCCACGCAATTACTACACAGGTGGTACTCTGTGTGTTAAGGGTCATATTCCTCCTCTACCCCCCCAAACTCTCACACTGCATTGGTATTCCAAGCCAACACTACTGCTTGACGCTGTTCAAATACACGCATACATGTGGAAAGAGCCAGAACATTTGGAGCTCTCTGGTATAAATATAAAAACCCTTACGTACCCTTCTCATCCTGGTGTGCTTAGCTTTGAATAATGATTTAATGCTGTAGCAGAGCCAATCCATCAGGGGGAGCCACTACGCATTTGGGCAATTAGCAGGGTACAAACCTGGCTTTCATGGAGCGAGAATGATTTGGTAAGCATAGTAAATACACCACAGTAAAGATGTGAAAGTGGACACCAAGACTGTTCATGCTTAAAGTTAGAAGCACACAAGAGAAGGGTCTGAGCAGCCCACAGCATTCAGTGAAACGGTTAGTTAACAGTCTTGGGGAATGCTGAGGGCCTACTCATGAATATGTAGAGGAGAAAGCCTGCAGGAGAGGAAGGGCAGAAACAAGAGCTGTATCTCAGAGCATATTTAAAAATGAAATGAGTAAACCTTGAAGGGAACACAACAGCGGCAGCGGCGGCGGCAGCAGCGATCTCACTCGCAAACAGAAATCAGAAGCGTGTATAAATATGAAAGACATTGGTCAGGGTCTCTGGCTCTTCGGCTGGTGATGTGAAGCTTCTGATCTTTCAACCCCTCCTGCCTGACGTGTGAGAGGTAAATGAGAGTGGTTAAGAAAGGCGCTAATGATGACAGGAGTATGTGTGAAAATAACCTGAGGAAATGGGGCTTACGGGATTACTGCTCAAACCTCTCTTCCACTCTTCGAGACACTCTCTCTCTCTCTCTGCAGGACATGAGAGGTGAGCATTGACCCAGATTGCTTTGTGCCCACATTTCTAGGACAACAGACTAACTGTGCAGTTAAAGACAATCTGTAAGGAATAACGGATCTAATGATCTGCATGTCTGCCGTGATGTTGTATTTGGACAGCCTGATAGATCAAAGAAACCTGCCACAATATAACATGATACGTGAGTGGAAGCTCAGTAACACTTCCGTTTGAAAAATAACATGTAACTGGTCAGATTACTTAGTCTTGCTGGCCATGTAAAAGAGGGAGGATCACTTCAACTCGTCCTGTAGAGAATACAGACTGAGGATCCATATTACAAACGCTGAAATAAGTTATGTTCTTTAAATTTGCTTTGTCGACAGATCACTGTAATTAAAACTAATTGCGAGGTATTCTCTGTGTCTGAATTCTTTTCCAGAGTTAACACCACTGCATTAATCTTTCACAAGGCCCCAGTCCAAGAGGCAGACACCTTTTTTTTAAAGCTATAAAAACATGGTTCCTACATCTGAAGTGCACGTTGTTCAGGTAATTTCTGGGCAGACTGCAGCACACCGTCTAAATCTGGATAATCTCTTCCTGGAGCTCCAGCAACATGTGGAAGTGAAAGCAGGGAGTGGAAAGGCAGCTGTTAGCCCAGCGAGAGAGTGTAAGAGGGAATTATGGGGGATTATATTAGAGAGCGGGTGTTCCCACACGGCGGGAGCTGGCGTGGGGGGGGGGGGGCGTGTCTGCAGGGCCCCTGCGCTGCCTTCCTACAGCGCACGGGGCCTTAGCAGGGTCCCCCGCTAACAAAGAGCTGCCCTCGTTATCTCCCTCAGCCTAAACGTGCAGCTCGCTCCTCTGCAAAGCAAAGCAAAGCAAAAGCGTTCTAATACACTCCCCTG